>BSYO01000014.1:6520223-6974550 GCA_033239525.1 Nepenthes gracilis | reverse complement strand
ATTGAACGGTGAACCGGCCCCCGAAGAACTTGGTGTTAGCACACATATGCTGCTAAAGGATAAGCTAAATGAACCGCTTTACCCTTTTTGTTTAGACCAGCCGAACTAGCCCCTAAATTGGCCCAACCTACATCCGATTCAACTTAAGAATGTTAAGATAATGTTAAGATATTAGGATATTAAATTTGACCCAATTTGGATATTGAACTGACACTGAACCGGTCACCTGACAAAATCGGTACTCGTCTTTGTTAATAAAATTTGGGCAAATTGATCCAGCCATTAAACTAGCCATAAAATGACAACTGAAAATGATAAATTATCCTTATTGATGTAAGAATTTATTGTACGTAAAATAACTCCGTCCATGAAGGGATACGTAGACCGCCGTCCTCGGGGCGTTGTACAAGGAGAAAATGATATGCTATGACCGTCGTCCTCAGGGCGTTGTACAAGGAGGAAATGATATGATATAACCGCCGTCCCCGGGGTGTGGTACAAGGAGGAAACGATATGATATGACCGCCGTCCTCGAGGCATTGTACAAGGAGAAAATGATATGATATGACCGCTGTCCTCGAGGCATTGTATAAGGATGAAATGATATCATATAACCGCCGTCCTCGGGGCGTTGTACAAGGAGGAAATGATATTATATAACCGCCATCCTCAGGGCGTTGTACAAGGAGGAAATGATATGATATGACTGCCGTCCTCGAGATATTGGCATTTGATTGTGTTGATTGAATACAATCTATCCTCAAATGTAGTTGCAGGATGTCAGCTTTTGGTCCCGTCTATAGATAATACAGGTAGTATTACTCACCTCGGAGGGTAATATGGAGGTGAGGCCTACTTGCCCTAATCCCTCAAAATAAGGAAAAGTAAATAAAGTTTAGTGAAGGGTTCTTAAGATAAGAAAGTTATGAATAAAATTGGGTAAAAGTTTAGTAAAGAAAGAAAGATAAAGGCATTGCATTTCATGTAGCCGATCATTATATGTATATTAAAGTATATTCTGTATAAATATTGCATATCCTTGCATAATATGTACACTGCTGAGCATTTGGCTCACTTCTTGCAATTTTCCTTCCCTTCAGATGGATCACAAAAATTGACAATTGATGAGCAAAGTAAGATGGAAGCTTGGAGACTCCTTACATTTTGTAGTACTTTAGAATTATGTACACTTTGAATTTAGCATAGAAAAAAAAAAAGAACATGCACCAAATGATGTTGTAAACTTAAAAGTTATAATATGTTGTTTTGATGATCCTAGAAATTGCTTCCGTTATTTTGATAACTCATATATGTTTCAGCCAAGTTTAATGAAAAAAATGGCTTATGAATGTTTAGAATGCATCTTCCCTAATAAGACTAACATTGCAGTTTAATAATGCGATGTTAGAGCCATTAGGATTTTGGCTGACATTTAGATTCTGTGTATGATAAGACTTGTGACGGAACGGATTTTTTTTTTTCGTCATTCGTAAAACAATTGAAAACCCAAACTAAACCAGTTGGGTACAACACAGATCCACAGATGCCATCTAGGACCCATATACTTTTAACCATAATAAGTATAGCGGAAGTTATTCTAACACTGCGGAAGCATTCATATTTATTCAAAAATATTCATTTTCGAGTACATAGCCAAAAATGTTTAACCATAGAAGTCCATCAAGTCATTACAATAATATTTCTCCAAAATAAGCTTCCGAGGCCTTTAATCCTTCAGACAAGCTCTAATGACTCCAACTTGTTAGGCGCAAGCTCTAAAGCTTCATCTGTGGGGGGGAAAAAACATCAAACAGTGAGCTGAGGCTCAGCAAGGTACATGCACATGGGTAGTAAAACGATGATACAGAACGGTCATGTAACTATGCGTAAACAGAACGGTAAATTAGAATGCAGTCCAAGAAATAGAGAAAACATACCTTGACAGTGCTATACTTCAAAATCAGTGATCGGTACAATAAACGATAAACAGTAACATAACATATCGGTAATCAGTACGATAAAAGGTGAACAGTACCTATCATATCGGTAAATAGCATTCCATGTTTGTTAATCGGTACTTCATATCATATCGGTACAGACCTTGCCAGTATACCCTACTAGCTAAGGGGGCGAATAATCGAGGATAGATTGTGTTCACTCCACACAATCTAAGGCTGGTACTATCATATGGGTATCCCATCTCACGGGATTGGTACGGTATGCCACCCGAAGGTAGGCCGGTAACGGTAATTCCCTCTGTCCATAAGCCCCGAGGGCAGGGCGGACCACAAATAACTCCATGGATAGAGTTATCCTCGATTACCATCGAAAAGTCCTAAGGCATGCCGGAGAACTTATCTGAACTGTAGTCAGTCCCGGGTCCTAAAATAACAGAAACAGAAATACTTGCTTCTTGAAAAGCCATTTTCAACAAAGCCGGAGTTCATTTTCAATTTGGAGTCGGAATTCTTTTTCGGGACAGAGTGTTTTTCCTCAAAGGTCGAAGCATATTAAAATCCGGAGTTCCCTTTTTTGATACAAAATAGGAGTTCATCTTCAATCCAAAACCGGAGTGCATTTCCTCAAAAAGCCGGAGTGCTCAAAGGCCGGAGTGTTCTTTACTCAAAGGACGGAGTGCTTTTCATAAAGAGACGGAGTGCTTTTCACAACTGGACGGGGTGCTTTGCTTTTTCTCAAAAAGCCGGAGTGCTTAAAAGCCGGAGTGTTTTTTCTTAAAAAGCCGGAGTGCTTAGAAAACCGGAGTGCAAATTCCTTCTTAAAAACGGAGTGACATTCCTTTAAAATCGGAAGTGCATTTCCTTAAAAAATCGGAGGTCGTTTTCCTCTTAAAACCGGAGTTCTTTCTTTCATAAAGACGAGTTCGTAAACTCCAAAGCTGGAGCTCTTTCTTTCATAAAGACGGAGTTCATTTAAAAGACAGAGTTTCTTAAAGCCGGAGTTCATTTCTTTCATAAATGACGGAATTCATTAAAAGCCGGAGTTCGTTAAAGCCGGTGTTCTTTTCTTCAAATCCGAAGTTCTTAAAAGCCGGAATTCTTTATTCGTAAAGGCCGGAGCTACAAATGTCAGAGTTCTTTAAAATCCGGAGTTCTTAAATCTGAAGTTCTTTTCCATTGAAGTTCCAAAGGACGGAGCTCTTAATCATTCAAAGTCCGAAGCTCTTTTCTTAAAGTTAGAAGTCTTTTCATGAGATTATCAGAGTTCATAAAAGTCGACAATCAATTATAAAAATCTAATATCATGAATATCATGGTTTCCTTTGAACATGCCATTTCGAACGATAAATCATAAGAATAGAACAAGAATCATACATACATAATTTCACACTGGCGTGGCAAACATGCGGAATCATGAACTCTAAAAACAGGGGTGAGTATTCTTGCAATATCTTTAAAGCATGAATTTAAAAACGGCGTCCGAGGTATACTTGCACGACTACCTGCTCTGGCCGACTCAAAGTTCTCCCTCCTTCGCTCCATATTTTTTCCTTCTGTTTGCCTTCCATCAACTAAGCGCCGGTTTCACTCTCTTCCTTCTTCTTGCATCAACCAGCGCCGGTTTATATAGAGGAGGAGTTTGGTGGGGTAAGTCACCACTTCGGTACCTCTTTTCGAGAGGGTAGGTGGGAGCAAGTGGGTTAGGCTACTCACTATGGTACTTTTTCTCAGGGTGTAATGAGGTAGTTTTTACCTACCCCACTTGGTCGAGGCCTAGTTGGTTTCTAACTAAATAATAAAGTTTGCCTTTTTCCTTAGTTACCATTTCCTTATTCCGGCCAACTGCTCCTTATTTAATGCCAATGCTGCCGGTCGACTCTCCAATTCCGGTTAACATCTCCAAATCCGGTCAACTCTTCCAATTCCGGTCAACTTCTTATTATTTACTCCGTCCATTATCTTCTCATCAGCTTCGGATTTTATTCTCTTTGCGCCCATAATTCTACTCCGGCTTTACCAACACACAATGCCGGACTTGATTATTTTATGCAAAGGGCCTGACTGGATTATTTCATGTAAATGGCCGAAGTTGATATGTTCAGGTCGGATGGACCTCTTTTCAAAAGGGCTGGAGTTGTTTTCACATTGAGGCCCGAGTTCATTTTCTCAAGGGACGGAACTCATTTTCTCAAGGGACGGAGCTCATTTCCTCAAAGGGCGGAGCTCACTTTTCCAAAGGACGGAGTACTTTTTTAAAAAGGGCGGAGTGTCTTTTTTTTACTCAAGGGGACGGAGCTCGTTTTCTCAAAGGACGGAGCTCTTTTGGACGGAGTACTTTTCAAAAAGGACGGAGCTCTTTTCTTTTGACGGAGTTCTTTCAAAAGGACGGAGCTCTCTTTTGGACGGAGTTCTTTTTCTTATACAATTCGGAGCTCTTTTTCTTTATTACGGCCGGAGTTCATTTTACATTACAAGCCGGACTTCTTTTTGGACGGAGTGCTTTTTGGACGGAGTGCCCTTTTGGACGGAGTGCCTTTTCACTGGAAGCCGGAGTTGTTGTGTTTTCGTTCTTTAAGGGCCGGACCTGATTTTACTATGCACAAGCCGGACGGACTTCTTTTCAAAGGGCTAGAGTTGATTTTTCGTGTAAAAAGGGCGGACTGGATTTTCACATGCTCAAAGCCAGACTGCACAAAGTCGGACTTGATTTTAGACACAAGGGAAAGTTGAACCTCGTTTTGACCCATATAAGGCCAGTCTTTTCCAAATTTAAGCATCCTTCAATCTTCCTCGATTCTTTGATTATTTTGATCCCATGACTGGGACTTTTATGTTTTAGAATCTGGGTCGTCACAATCTTCCCCACTTATAAAATTTCGTCCTCGAAATTTTATGATCCTCACGGTCTCCTAATCACATGCATTCTTTCATTCAGAAGTTATTCCCTCAACCAAGGATTACTCTAGAAAACCTTAAGCATTGAATCATCCTAATTCTTATCACGAAATAAATTCTTAGCCTCTCATAACGACTCGATCCAAACACTTACTTATTTTCTCAACTATTGATAAAGACCTTACAGCGATCCTCAGAATTTTAAAAGCGACCTACCATAATGCCGCCATTTCTCCAATTTAATCCGATACTTCAAACGAATCCCTTGAACTTCCACTTCAGTTCATTCCAAGCTTCAAAAGAATTTGATCACAGGGACCTTAATCTACTCTTAATTTTCTGAGCCATGGGTTCATGCTGCGCTACTCTGATTTAAACAGTTCTAGGACAGTCATTTTATGAAGACAACCCTAAAATTCTTAATTTAGATTGATTCTAAAATATCCATACCTCATAAATATCTCTCACAGATCCTCAATTCATAACATGAGAAGAAGTCCTAATCTACGACCGTCTCCATGGATTTGGTTCAGTCTTAGACCATTGCTCAAGACCTCGAGGTCCTAACACTTAATAGCCTCAAAATCTCAAAGTTCATGTACCAAAGGAAACAACTTTTCCAAAACCCTCAACCTGTGGAAGGATCAAAACTGCAAGTTATACGATCACTACTGGTTCAATGTGGCTTCAGATTCCATTGTCCAATTCATTACCTCTACACTTAACAATTTTAAGACCTTATTGGCATGTGAGTCTCCACATTATTTGAAATCAACCTAGGGGCATCATTTGATCGTCATTTAAGTGCAGACATTTCATTAGTGATTTTGAGTAATTCTGATAACGGATTCCTCTCCTAATTTACCCAAGAGTATTAATTCTCAACAATCTAGAAAAGTTTATCCTCATAAAATTATCAGATCAGAATTATCTTTCAAGCGATTCTTTGCATATCCATTCGAAGACTTCTGACATCGACTATTGATCTTAGTATTCTCCTCCGTCAAATATATTAAGATCCATTTCTAACCTTAAATTTCGTTCAAGGGATCATTCTTAAGTCCTTAGATATTTTATCACAAAATTCCAGTTACCGGTAGGGCAATTCTGTCCCACGGATGTCTCCCCCACTTTGGTGATTACTTATTAATACTGACTAACAATCAAGAACAAATCAGAATTTCGTGATTAAGAGAATACCTTCTTCTCCATTCATTAGCCATCCTAAAATCAAGACAGGCGCAACATTGAAATCCCAAAAGTCAGTTAGAGGAAAGGAAAATATCCATCAGTTTTTGTGAAATTCAAACTTAGCCTAGGAGTCGACTTCTTAAGAGTCCTAATCACCTTGGTTACCTAGACTTAACCCTACAAAAATTTAGTAGGAAGATTCATACTTATGCTTTCGCTTTTCGATCGATCAATTCCTAAGGCATCTCAACTCTCTGATACCAATTGTGACGGAACGGATTTTTTTTTTCCGTCATTCGTAACACAATTGAAAACCCAAACTAAGCCAGTTGGGTGCAACACAGGATCACAGATGCCACCTAGGACCCATATACTTTTAACCATAATAAGTATAGCGGAAGTTATTCTAACACTGGCGGAAGCATTCATATTTATTCTAAAATATTCATTTTTTAGTACATAGCCAAAAATGTTTAACCATAGAAGTCCATCAAGTCATTACAATAATATTTCTCCAAAATAAGCTTCCGAGGCCTTTAATCCTTCAGACAAGCTCTAATCACTCCAACTTGTCAGGCGCAAGCTCTAAAACTTCATCTGTGGGGGGGAAAAAACATAAAATAGTGAGCCGAGGCTCAGCAAGGTACATGCACATAGGTAGTAAAACGATGATGCAGAACGGTCATGTAACTATGCGTAAACAGAACGGTAAATCAGAATGCAGTCCAAGAAATAGAGAAAACATACCTTGATAGTGCTATACTTCAAAATCGGTGATCGGTACAATAAACGATAAACAGTAACATAACATATCGGTAATCAGTACGATAAAAGGTGAACAGTACCTATCATATCGGTAAACAACATTTCATGTTCGTTAATCGGTACTTTATATCATATCGGTACAGACCTTGCCAGTATACCCTACTAGCTGAGGGGGCAAATAATAGAGGATAGATTGTGTTCACTCCACATAATCTAAGGCCGGTACTGTCATATGGGTATCCCATCTCATGGGATCGGTACGATAGGCCACCCGAAGGTAAGCCGGTAATGGTAATTCCCTCTGTCGATAACGCCCCGAGGGCAGGGCGGACCACAAATAACTCCATGGACAGAGTTATCTTCGATTACCACCAAAAAGTCCTAAGGCGTGCCAGAGAACTTATCCGAACTGTAGTAGTCCCGGGTCCTAAAATAACAGAAACAGAAATACTTCTTTCTTGAAAAGCCATTTTCAATAAAGCCGGAGTTCATTTTCAGTTCGGAGTCGGAATTCTTTTTCGGGACAGAGTGTTTTTCCTCAAAGGTCGAAGCATATTAAAATCCGGAGTTCCCTTTTTCGATACAAAACAGGAGTTCATCTTCAATCCAAAACCGAAGTGCATTTCCTCAAAAAGCCGGAGTGTCGGAGTGCTCAAAGGCCAGAGTGTTCTTTACTCAAAGGACGGAGTGCTTTTCATAAAGAGACGGAGTGCTTTTCACAACTGGATGGGGTGCTTTGCTTTTTCTCAAAAAGCCGGAGTGCTTAAAAGTCGGAGTTCTTTTTCTTAAAAAGCCGGAGTGCTCAGAAAACCGGAGTGCAAATTCCTTCTTAAAAACGGACTGACATTCCTTTAAAATCGGAAGTGCATTTCCTTAAGAAGCCGGAGGTCATTTTCCTCTTAAAATCGGAGTTCTTTCTTTCATAAAGACGGAGTGCGTAAACTCAAAAGCTAGAGTTCTTTCTTTGATAAAGACGGAGTTCATTTAAATGAAAGAGTTCCTTAAAGCCGGAGTTCATTTCTTTCACAAAGGACGGAATTCATTAAAAGTCGGAGTTCGTTAAAGCCGGTGTTCTTTTCTTCAAATCCGAAGTTCTTAAAAGCCGGAGTTCTTTATTGGTAAAGGCCGGAGCTACAAATGTCGGAGTTCTTTAAAATCCGGAGTTCTTAAATCTGAAGTTCTTTTCCATTGAAATTCCAAAGGACGGAATTCTTAATCATTCAAAGTCCGAAGCTCTTTTCTTAAAGTTAGAAGTCTTTTCATGAGATTATCAGAGTTCATAAAAGTAGACAATCAATTATAAAAATCTAATATCATGAATATCATGGTTTCCTTTGAACATGCCATTTCGAACGATAAATCATAAGAACAAAACAAGAATCATACATACATAATTTCACACTGGCATAGCAAACATGGGGAATCATGAACTCTAAAAACTGGGGCGAGTATTCTTGCAATATCTTTAAAGCATGAATTTAAAAACGGCGTCCGAGGTACACTTGCCTGACTGCCTTCTCTGGCCGACTCAAAGTTCTCCCCTCCTTCGCTCCTTATTTTTCCTTCTGTTTGCCTTCCATCAACCAGCGCCGGTTTCACTCTCTTCCTTCTTCTTGCATCAACCAGCGCCGGTTTATATAGAGGAGGAGTTTGGTGGGGTAAGTCACCCACTTCGGTACCTCTTTTCAGAGGGTAGGTGGGAGCAAGTGGGTTAGGCTACTCACTATGGTACTTTTTCTCAGGGTGTAATGAGGTAGTTTTTACCTACCCCACTTGGTCGAGGCCTAGTTGGTTTCTAACTAAATAATAAAGTTTGCCTTTTTCCTTAGTTACCATTTCCTTATTCCGGCCAACTGCTCCTTATTTAATGTCAATGCTGCCGGTCGACTCTCCAATTTCGGTCAACATCTCCAAATCCAGTCAACTCTTCCAATTCCGGTCAACTTTTTCTTATTATTTACTCTGTCCATTATCTTCTCATCAGCTTCGGATTTTATTCTCTTTGCACCCATAATTCTACTCCGACTTTACCAACACACAAGGCCGGACTTGATTATTTTATGCAAAGGGCCTGACTGGATTATTTCATGTAAATGGTCGAAGTTGATATGTTCAGGCCGGACGGACCTCTTTTCAAAAGGGCTGGAGTTGTCTTCACATTGAGGCCGGAGTTCGTTTTCTCAAGGGACGAAACTCATTTTCTCAAGCGACGGAGCTCATTTCCCCAAAGGACGGAGCTCACTTTTCCAAAGGACGGAGTACTTTTTTAAAAAGGGTGGAGTGTCTTTTTTTTACTCAAGGGAACAGAGCTCGTTTTCTCAAAGGACAAAGCTCGTTTTCTCAAAGGACGGAGCTCTTTTGGACGGAGTACTTTTCAAAAAGGACGGAGCTCTTTTGGACGGAGTACCTTCAAAAGGACGGAGCTCTTTTCTTTGGAAGGAGTTCTTTCAAAATGACGGAGCTCTCTTTTGGACGGAGTTCTTTCAAAAGGACGGAGCTCTCTCTTGGACGGAGTACTTTTCAAAAAGGACCTAGCTCTTTTGGACGGAGTTCTTTTTCTTATACAAGCCGGAGCTCTTTTTCTTTATTACGGCCGGAGTTCGTTTTACATTACAAGCCGGACTTCTTTTTGGATGAAGTGCTTTTTGGACGGAGTGCCCTTTTGGACGGACTGCCTTTTCACTGGAAGCCGGAGTTGTTGTGTTTTCGTGCTGTACGGGCCAGACCTGATTTTACTATGCACAAGCCGGATGGACTTCTTTTCAAAGGGCTAGAGTTGATTTTTTGTGTAAAAAGGGCGGACTGGATTTTCACATGCTCAAAGCCAAACTGCACAAAGTCGGACTTGATTTTAGACACAAGGGAAAGTTGAACCTCCTTTTGACCCATATAAGGCCGGTCTTTTCCAAATTTAAGCATCCTTCAATCTTCCTCGATTCTTTGATTATTTTGATCCCATGACTGGGACTTCTATGTTTTAGAATCTGGGTCATCACAAGACTATTATCTATAAATGAATGGATACAACAAAAGCTCACGTCCCTCTTATGGTATAAAAAAATATATATCAATACGTGGGACGTCACATAGGGTATACTGGTAGGGTATGTTACCATTCTGTTATGTCACCATTCTGTTCTGTCACTACTCTATTTTGTACCACCGTTACTGTACCGATTTCTATTCTGTACCGATCATTGTTCTGTTCTGATATAAAAGAGAAGTTTTCCGATTCTACTTTCTGAATTATATTGATTACTGGTTACCGATTACTGATTTCTGAATTCTGAGTTTAATATCGTCGAATTATGCTTTTTCTATTTTTGAGGTTATATTCTGTTTAACCGTTTTGTTTTTACATGGTTTCATGACTGTTCTACATCAATACTTTACTGCATATCTACATGTACCTTGTTGAGCCCCGGCTCACTGTTTTACTGTTTTTTCCCCTCTAGATGAGACTGTAGAGTTAGTACCCGACGAGAAATAGTGACCAAAAGCAAATCCTGAAGACTTTTGAGGATCTAAAGTATTTTGGAACTATTTTGGGAGAACCAGTTGGATGTAAAGATTTGATTGGACATATGATTTTGTATATGGATTCTGTATCTATGGATGTTCATGCACATGTGGATTTTGTATAGAAATACATGTGATGTATGTGATGGTAAAAAGGAAAACTACGCTTTTGCAGGTTAATAGTTTAGCTTCCGCTCTAAACTTTTGGATATTCTATACAGGTCCTAGACGGCATCTCGTTTATGAACTGCTAGTGTAGTTGATGTTTTTTTTAGATTAATGCCATGGATGACATCTGTGATCCAGTGTATGCAGGTTGTAGGAAGAATTATGGTATAATTGATAGTTGTGTGCTTGTAATGGTTGATCATACAGGTTGTATTTTTGGGTTTTCATCCAATTACAAAGGAGACTCTGTCAAAATTTCTGCAGAAGTCTTGCCTTATATTTTAGTCCGTTAATCCTATTTCTGACTTGACGGAAGTTTTTGAGGAAAAAGAAAATTCGTTCCATCATAGCATATCACCCTGGACTGATGGCCAATTGGAGCATACCATTTAGATTCTTGAAGATATGTTGAGAGTCTCGGTGTGGGAAATGAAGAGAACTTGGAACACTTATCCTTGGCTGAATTTGCATATAATAACAGTTATCAGGCTATCATCGGCATGACACCATTTGAGGCTCTGTATGGGAGGAAGTGCAGATCACCGATTCACTGGGAGGAGACGGTAGATAAGAGGATTTTGGATCCTAAAATTGTGAAAGAAACTGCGAAAAAAATTAAACTGATTCACGATAATCTGAAAATTGTTTAAAGCAGGCAAAAAAGTTTTGCAGACCAGAGGAGAAAAGAATTGAGCTTTGAGGTAGGAGAATTTGAGCTTTTCACCGTCAAAGAGAACGTTCAAGTTCAGAGTAAAAGGAAAACTGAAGCCGTGGTTCATAGGTACATTTGAGATTTTGGAGAGGATCGGGGAGGTAGCTTACCGGTTGGCACTACCACCAAGTTTGGCGGACATACATGATGTATTTCATGTATTAATACTTCAAAAGTATGTCCACGATCCTGCACACGTGATTAAGTATGAGCCCTTGACTATTGACAAGGATTTATTCTATGTTGAAGAGCCGATATAATTTTTTGCTCGAAATGATCAGAGGTTATGCACTAAGACCATTCCTCCGGTGACAGTACTCAGGAGGAATCATTCACCAGAGGAGGCCAACTGAGAACACAAATAGGAAATCCGAAGTAAAAATATCCCCACTTGTTTTCTTGAGGTATGTAGCTCTGTTTAATTTTTAGGACAAAATTTCCTTAAGTGGGAGAGAGTGTGAGATGTCTATCCTAAAATATGATAATTATGGAATAATTATATGGATGAAAATTATGTTTAGGTTTAAGAATGTAAAAAAATATGGTTCCGAAGTAAAATGACACGAAATGGGCTAATGAGCACACGGTGCTCGATTACCGCTCAATTGCACCTCGAGCGGCAAAATGCAAATGCACCACTCGAGGGTGCGCCCGAGGCAAGGTGGGAGAGATCCTGGTTACGAGCAGTGCGCTCGAGCGCGAATCTGTGCCAGTCATGTGTTGCACATGTAACCCCCTTTTTCCTTCATTTTAAAGGGATTTAGGGTTGGTTTTTGGTAGCAGAACGACAACACGAACGAGAGGAGAAGAGGAAAGGAAGGAGAGGGAAGAGAAAAGGAAGAGAAAAATCTTCCACCCAACTCCGATCAGAGTAAGGGTAATAGAGATCGAGGTTAAGCAAGTGTATTTAGGACGTTATTTACTATTTTTACAACTTTTCAATATCTCCAAATTTATATTTTTGCTCTAAATCCATGATTCTACATGTTTACCATAAATAATGTCTGTTTCTCTTGATTAATTGGACAGATTTCACGTTTACTAATATGTACTGCTATATATACTTATGATTTCATATAAATACATATATTTGGTGTTCATTTAGCAAAACCTTAAGTATGAAAATAAAGGGATTTAACAATTTTAATCAAAAATTTCTAATATGTAAAAGTTGATCTATAATGAGATAATATCTCTGATGTGATTTATGTCTAAAAAATTTACACGGATTTATACTGTTAAATTACTGTGGATTTCTGAAACAAATCTGAAGGGTTACGAACTATACTGATAAATTATTGTGTATTTTTTAAGTATACTGAAGAGTTATTGTAAAACTCTCGCTAACTTCTAAAGCTTAATAAGTTTTCAGTTAAGAAATAGGAAGAAAAATATTTTTGATCCTTTGAATTAGGACCCAAGACTGATATACAGTCAGGTTAGGTTCTCCGGCATGCCTTAGAATATTATAGTGGTAATCAAAGATAACTTTATCCATGGAGTTATATGTGGTCCATCCTTCCTCGATGCGTTAATTTAGAGGGTAGTTATTGTTATTGGTCGATGTTACTGTACTAAATATCGCGAAAAGGGATGTCCCACTAGAAGGGACAACTATTATTGGCTTTGGATTGTATGTAGTGAACATAATCTATCATCGATTATTTGCCTCCTCTCCTAGTAGAGTTTACTAGTAGGGTCCTTTACTGATAGAAAATGAGATTTTCTATATTTCATAGATTTTGTATCAGTTTCTTATTTCTTATTCATGTTTACTAATTTATGTTTTCTGAAGCTTGATTATCACTCATTTAAACTTTCTCTATTTTCATGCATCCTTCTGCTATTGCCATAACTGAATATTTTCATGTTACTGTTTATCTACACATATATTCTATATGAACACTGTATATTCTATATTTATATTCTGCTATTGTTTTTGTAATCACTATCTTATAACATTTATATTTTAAATGCAACTATATCCGCTTACTACATTATGTTCTGCATGAAAGTTTTACTGCATGTATGCATGTACTTTACTGAGTTTCGACTCATTGTTTTACTGTTTTTCCCTCCAAAAGAGACTGTAGAGCTAATACCTGACGAAAAAGAATGATTTAAAGCTAACTTGAAGACTTTTGGAGACCTGAAGTATTTTGGATACCTTGAAAAGAAACAATTGGATGTAAAATACTTGATTTTTGATAATGGATTTTGTATATGGATTCTGTATATGAAATGTATGTCATGTACATGATAAAACAGAAAATTATGCTTCCGTAGGTTTATAGTTCTGCTTCTTTTATATGTTTTCTGGATTCTGTACAGGTCCTAGATGGCATCTCTATTCCGAACTGTTGTTGGATTCTAGATAGGAAATGTGAAACGTAAGCCGTAGGAAATTATATGACGTCTGTGATCCTGTGTCTGAAATGAGAGTACCTGTTGTTGGATATGATGATGTTATTCTGTATATTTGTAGGTTATAAACAGGATTGTTATTTCAGTTTAGCTCAGTTTTAGGGGAAACTCTGTTCATTTTTCCTTAGAACTTTAGGTTGTTAATTTGACTTTGGTTTCTATTTTTCGGTAATGACGAAAATTTTGAGAAAAAATAAATCCGTTCTGTCACAAATTCCTTTAGGTTCTAAAACATGTAGAAACTTCTTTATCATTGTGGATCAAAGCCAATAGGCCTTACCAACTAAAGGAGTAGCCAAATGAGGAATGAAATGTATATATATCCACACATTCTAAGGTGCTACCTACAATACCTCAAACTTTAACATCCCGTGATGGACAATATACCTTTCACCCGATATGGAGGGCAAGAGAACAAATATGCCACCATAACATCTCCCGTGGCCCAGGAGCATTCCTTGATCTACCACTATAATATTTTAAGGCATGCTAGAAAATACTACTCTCTGAAATATAAATCCATGGTCAAGATTCTTAATTACTTATTCTTAAGGGTATGTTCCACCATAAACTATACAAAGTTATCACTGCCTAAAAAACGAATCATCAAACATAACAAATCGTGGAGTTTCCTTCAAATACTTTGTATAACTTTAATAATTCTTTGATGTGGATACAGATAATCATTTTCTCATGAGTTCAAGTCTTTATATGCCTTTAATTATATGCAAAAATCAACATAAAGCTTGGGATATATAAAAAATTCTTACCACAATGAGCTAAACATAACATTAGAGCTTTCAAACAATAAATCCCTTCACAAATGCATACAACGTAATTTTTGGAGTATATACAAGATAACTTTATAACGTACATGTGAATAAATATTATTATTTACGTCCAATAATATTTTCGACACGCATAAAATAACATATACAAAATAATAGTGAACAAATACCAAATAATTGAAGTTCCCACATCCATGAAGTTAGGGTTTTAAGTTTTTAAAGCCAAATCATGCATAAATTTCAAATAAAATTGGTAAATCCAAAGGTGGTGCGGGTTAGGGTTTCATGAAACCAAATATCGCACAAATTTGAGAAATCAGACATGAAATCGATATATATATGGATGCTCAAGATATGGGTTCCATAAAATATAAACTTAAACGGATATTAGAATGAGAATACCCGAAGAAAATGGAACAAAAAGTTCAAAGAGAGAAAGAAAAGTTTGTAGGTGCACTTGCATCTGTCCAATCTATCACTTCTATAACTAGCTCTAAGTCGGAATCGGACTTAAAACCTCGATCTCTTCCTTATCTCTCTTTTCCTTCATGTTCTCTCTCTCTCCTCTCTCGTTGGAAGTAGGAAAATGACTGAAGACAAAGGCCATCGTGCGTTTATATCGTCAGCTGGTGCTCAAGCGCCAACCTGGCATGTAGCAAGCACATTGCTACTAGATCCGGCGCCTGCTGCAATCGCTCGAGCACCCGGCAGGCGTGGGTCAACTTTATCGGGCATTAGTGGGCATCCCCTACTGCCTCTTCCTACACTTCCGAAACCTAATTTTTTCACATGCATTAAACCTAATCTTGATTATTTACCTTAATTACTCATAATTACGTTATTATGAGAATCGGAACCTTATAACTCTCTCCCACTTAAAAAATTTCGTCCTCAAAATTAACGAATCCTAGAAATTAAACAAACACATATACCTCAAAATAAATGGGGATACTTGTCCCAAATCTCATCCTCTCTCTCCCATTTCGCTTCCTCGTAGGAGTGATTCCTCGACAAAACCTTCACGAGACGAATGGTCTTCGAGCATAAAATCTAATCCTTTCGATCCAGAAGCTGAATTGACTCCTTCGAATAAGACAAATCTTCATTGATAGCTAAGGGACCATAATCGATGACGTGCATCGGATCTTGAACATACTTCCTCAACATCAAGACATGGAAAACATTATGTACATCAGCCAAACTCAGTGGCAATGCCAACCCGTACGCTACTTCTCAAACTCTCTCCAAAATCTCAAAGGGGCCTATAAATCGCTGCTTCAATTTTCCTTTAACACAAGATCGGGAAGTCCCCTTCCACGACTATAGCTTAAGGAAGACAAAGTTGCCAACCTCAAACCTGAGCTCGAATCTCCTCCAGTCAGTATAACACTTCTGCCAACTTTGAGCCATCTTCGACTTCTCAAAAATCACCGCAATCTTCTCCAATGTCTCTTTAATCACATCGGGCCCTAAAACAAATCTATCTCCTGTCTCCTCCCAATGGATAGGAGATCGACACTTCCTACCATATAATGCCTTAAAAGCAACCATGCTAATACTGGCCTGGAAACTATTGCTGTATGTAAACTCAGCCAATTCTAGGTGATCATCCAAATTTCCTTTCAACTCCATCACCAAAACTCTAAGCATACCTTCTAATATCTGGATAGTTTGCTCAGACTGGCCTTCTGTCTGAGGGTGTTGTACTATACTGAACTTCAAGTTCGTCCCTAACTCTCGATGCAAACTCTTCCAAAATGTAGAAATGAAACATGGATCACAATCGGACACAATAGAAGCTGGTACATCGTGCAATCTAACAATCTTATTGATGTACAACTACGCCAGACGATCCCAAGAGTACGTCGTCTGAATGGCTAAGAAATGAGCCAATTCGTTAGCCGATCCACAATGACCCAAATTGTACCATGATTCTTTGGGATCTTAGGCAATCCCATAACAAAATCCATGAAAATATCCTCCCATTTCTCACTCGGAATGGGCAAGGGCTGCAATAAACCCAAGGGCTTCCTCCTCTCAACCTTGAACTGCTGACAAACGAGGCATCTACCAATAAAAGCAACAATCTCCCTTCTCATATTCCTCCACCAAAACATCTTATTCAAGTCTTGGTACATCTTATTCATTTTAGGGTGAATAGTGTACCTGGTTCAATGAACTTTATTCATGATTTCTTCTTTTAGATCCTTATCATCAGGCACATATAAACGATCCCAAAATCTCAAGAATCCATCAGCACGAACACTAAAATCTATTGAGAGTCTCGATCAAGATCCCAACAATATCCATCAAGAATGGATTACTTGCTTGTCCTTCCTTAATCCTCTGAAGGATCTCAAGCTGCACCTACAAGAAAGACAACATCATCCGATTTCCTTTGACATATCACTAGATATTATAGGATTTCAAACAATCTAGCACCTTCATCTGCTTGATTTGCATCCTCATCACAAAATTGGTCTGACGACTCAAAGCATCCATGACTACATTAACTTTCCCTGACTGATAGTGAATCTCACAATCATAATCCTTAAGGAACTCAATTCGCCTTCGTAGCTCATATTCAATTCTTTCTATGAAAATAAATACTTGAGACTTTTATGATTAGAATACACTAGAAATTTCTCGTCATACAGATAATATCTCTAAATTTTCAATGCAAATACAATGGCGGCTAACTCCAAATCATGGGTCGGATAATTCTTCTTATGAATTTTCAAGTGCTGAAACCTATAAGCTACTACCTTCCCATTCTGCATCAAAACACATCCAAGTCCAACCTTAGAAACATCACAATAAACCTCAAAACCACTAGAACCGTCGGAGCTAGTCAGAATCGGTGCAGAAGTCAAATGATCCTTTAACTCTTAAAAGTTCTGATCACACTCCTCAGTCCATTCAAAACTCACTTCCTTCTTCGTCAATTGGGTATGTGGCAAAGCAATACGAGAGAAATTCTCTACAAATCAGCGATAATATCCGACCATACCTAAGAAACTACGAACCTCTGTCACCATCGTCGATCGACTCCAACTGATCACAACTTCAACCTTCTTTAGGTCTACCAAGACACCTCCATCAGAAATAACATGACCAAAGAATACAGCCTTATCGAGCCAAAACTCGTACTTCTTTAGCTTTCCAAACAACTTATGCTCCCTAAGGGTCTGGAGCACAGTCCTCAATTGCTTCTCGTGCTTAATACCACTCTTCAAATAAATCAGGATGTCATTAATGAAAACCACCACAAATTTACCCAAATAGGATTCAAAAATCTGATTCATCAAATCCATAAATACGGCAGGTGTGATAGAACGGATCCTGATTCCCATAAGATCCTCTGTCGGACAGATTCAGAACAAAATTCATAAATCTAAATCCTTAATTTCCTGTAAAAATTTTGACAAATTCTATCTAAAACTGGAAGAAAAGCTAAATATATAACCTGTATAATATAGCCTGTACACGTACACAACTATTCGAATATCACATTTTAACCTACAATACACATACACAAGACCTCCAATTTGCCATTTCCATCCATGGATCAAATATAATCCTATCCACTAAGTAAGAAACATATAAGAGATGCTGTCAAAGACCTATACAAAACTCAGAGAACAGAATAGCGAAACCAACTATAAACCTATTGAAGAAATATTTCCTGTTTCATCACACATAAGACATACATTTCATATACAAAATCCATATACACATAAGATCCACATACAAAATCCAATATTTACATTCAAACTATTTTTTTTTCAAGGTTTTCTTTTATTTTAATTTCAATTTACTTACCCAAAAAAAAAATCTTTTTAAGGTCTCCAAATACTTTAGATTTCCAAAAGTCTTTAGGCTAAACTTCAATTTACTCTCTCTCGTCTATTACCAGCTCTACAATCTCATCTAAAGAGGAAAACAATAAATACTGAGCCGAAACCCAGTAATGTACCAAAATATGTAGAACATAATGCTATCATCATACAAAACATATATTCATTAAGATAGAAAACCACGATAATATCAGAAGATCAGAAACATTTATGTGAATAGGTCTTTATAATCATAATTCTTACTTTCGTGCATAACATATATAGGATAGAACGAAAGTCATAGCGATATAAGAAGAACAAAGGTGTCCACAGAAACAGGAAGAAAACATAATTTCATTTAAACAGTTATCGGAATCCATAAAACAGTTTAAATCTCATTTGTTCTTTAGAAATTCTACTTCAATATTCTGAGGACCCATATTGTATACTGTACTAGCCAAGGGGCGAATAATTGAGGATAGATTGTATTCAATCCACACAATCAAATGCCGATAGTTCGATAGTTTGATTGTATACATTTCGATTCGATAGTTCGATGGTTCGATAGTATCCTCGATTACATAACAATAACGTTCTAAGGCATATTGGAGAACCTTATCTAACTGTATGATACTTCTAGGTCTGATTTTCTTACTGATTAGTTTAATTCAATGCATTTGTTCGAAAGTCCATAATCAAAATCCTCATTTTTCAAGGCCAAGTCCAAGTTTCATTTAGTCACTCTTTCAAACAATTTTAAAGGTTTCCATAGTTTGATAACACAGTTCCATGCAGAGTTTTCAAATACAAATCATTCGATAAACGTTACAAGGTAACAATTTACATTTAAATAATCAAAATTCCAAGTTTCCAACACGATTTTCCAAATTTTCGTTCTAGGGTTCTATAGAAAACTACTGGACTTAAATCGAACACCAAACACATGTTTATTCATGAAATTGATACTATAATTCCAAATACATATACAAAATCATAAAATCATGCATTTAAACCAAAAACCTCCAATTTTGAGCTAGTGTTTGTAATACACGGTCCGGACATGAAACGAAGACAAAACGCGAGCTAAATCACGACATTTGAGTTATCAGTCATAGTATATATATATATATATATATATATATGAACTTTAGTCCAAAAGTCATGAGATTCATGCATTATTCATGTCAAATCTCACAGAACAAGGCTTTCGGAGCATTAACAATAACATGGAGATATTAAAACACTTTGTAAAAACCGTATATATCGTCCAAAATACACTCGCCTGAGCCCTATCTACCATTATTTTTACCCGGATCGGAGTGGAACGTACAGATTTCTTCCTCTCCTTCTATTTTCCCTCTTTTCTCCTTCTCCTCTCTCATGGAACACTGAAAATGGCTGAAGAATCGAGTGCCCCCCATTTTATATTCGACGGGGCGCTCGAGCATGCCTTGAGCGCTCCTCGAGCTCTCTCTTTCGCAAATGGATGCCTCGGTTGGCGCTCGAGCTGCGCTCCCGCCTTCACCTCGGGTGCCACACGTGCAATTTTGCACCTCACCATGTGCTCAAGCACACGGCGAGCGCCAGTCCTCCCTTTGGCTGATTTTGCTCTTTTTTACTTCAGTACAAAATCTTTTACTATACTTAAACCCAAACATGACTTCATCTACATAATCATTCCATAATTATCACATTTTCGGATTGGGATCGGGATCTAATAGCAGGAGTATTCATCAATCCGAACGGCATCATAAGAAACTCATAATGGCCATATCTCATCCGAAATGCCGCTTTTGCTGCATCTTCTTGCATAATCTGAAGTTGATAGTATCCCGATTGAAAATCAATCTTTGAGAACACATAGGTTCCTTGCAATTGATCAAAGAGATCATCAATCTGCGGTAATGGGTACTTATTCTTGATCGTAATTTTGTTCAACTCACGATAGTCTACACACATAGCCACAAAATCCCATCCTTCTTCATAAATAGGACTGGAGCACCCTATGACGAGACACTAGGTGTAATAAAACCAAAATCTAGAAGGTCCTACAATTGCTACTTTAATTCTTTCAACTCAGTAGGAGCCATCCAATAGGGTGTCTTCGAAATAGGTACCAATCTAGATACGAGATCGATTCTGAACTCAATATTTTGGGGTGGCGGTAAAGCAGACAACTTATCCAAAAACACATCCTCAAATTCGCTGATAATTCATTGCTCTCTATCACACTGGTATAAGCCAAATAGGCTTCACATCCACTACTCAACAAATGACGACCTTTTAGAGTTGAAATAAAGCTAGATGACTCCACCCACCGAATTCCTTGAATGTGAAAGGGTTCACATTTTAGAATTGCAAAATCTACTCTCTTGCGAAAACAGTCAATATTTGCATGATTCCTCAATAACCAATCCATACCCAAGACCACATCGAAATCATGCATCTCCAACAAAATCAAATCCACAACTAATGACAACCCATTCACCTCAACCAAACACCCAGGGTACGAAACATTAGTAACAATAGAAAATCTTGTAGGCATCGACATAACTAATGAATAATTATGGATCACATGAAAGGATATTAAATGACAAGCAAATTGGAATTTTGGATGTAAAATGGCTATCAGATAATACAAACCTGTATAAATATCCTTGTATAGTAAAAAATATACATCCATAAATCATAACATAGGATTCAAAAGCCACAAAACTATAGTGGCACCAACGTTATAACTCCGGTTACGGCATTGGCTCAAATAAGATGTCACAAGGCACCTAAACAAACTATAAAAACTTACAAAAGCACATACATCAATCAAATACAGCAAAAACTAATTATCTATACATCATCAACATACACATACATCAATATACAAATCCATCTCAAAATATACAAAATACTCCACAACAGTACAAAACCATAAAACTAAGTCATAAGAGTATCCTCTAAGGTCTACCTACCTAGTCGACTTTTAGTCCTCTACTCTACCTCATCAGGCATAAGGGCATACTCATTTGGAGGAAAGAAAACAGTAAGGAGTGATCCAAATGCTTAACAAGGCACAATAATTATAGATAATAAGCAATGTACATAAAATAAAGTAGTGGAAGGATATAGGAGCATAATGATGATACATAAACATGAAACATGAATAAATGTATTTTTGAAACTTATTTATCTTTTTTATTTTATTTTTGATTATTTTAGGTTTTTAAAAACATGCATAAACTTTTTTTTCTTTGTGGACCATGGCTAGTAGACTTTACCAACTAACGAAGCAACCAATCAAGGAATGGAATGTGTATGCACCCACACATTCTAAAGCGCTACCCATGATACTTCAAACTTTAACATCCTATAACGAGCGGTATACGTTTTACTCAATATACATGGCCAAAAAATAGATACGCCAGCAGAGCACCTCCTGTGGCCCACGAGCATTTCTTGATCTACCACTATAATATCATAAGGCATGCCAGAAAATACTAGCCTCTAAATACAAATCCTTGATCTAGATTTTTAATTACTTATTATTAAGAGAAGGTTTTACCAGAAAATTATATAAAGTTCTTACTCCTTGGAGAACAAATCATCAGACATAATAAATTGTGGAGTTCCCTTCAAATACTTTACATAACTTTTATAATTCTTTAATACGGATATAGATAATCATTTTCTTATGAGTTCATGTCTTCACATGCCTTTAATTACATGCATAAATCAACATAAAACTTGAAACATGTAAGAAATTCTTACCACAATGAGCCAAACATAACTTTAGAACTTTCGGACAACAAATTTCTTCCCAAATGCATACAATGTAATTTTTGGAGCATATATAAGATAACATATTTAGTGTACATGCACATAAATACCATTATTCATGTCTGACAATATTTTTAGAATTTGTAAAATTAATAAATACCAAATATATGTAAATAAATACCAAATAATCAGAGTACCCACGTCCATAAAGTTAGGGTTTCAAGTTTCTAAAGCCAAATCATGTGTAAATCTTAACTAAATTGGGCAAAATCAAAGGAGGCATGGGTTATAGTTTTAGTGAGCACAATACCATGCAAATATTACAAATCGAGCATGAAATTAACATATATATATGCTCAAGTTATGGGCTCTGTAAAATATAAACCTAAATGGGTATCGGAATGAGGATACCCGAAGAAAATAGAACAAAGTGCAAAGAAACAAGAGAAAAATATATGAGTGCAGTTACCTCAACCCGATCTATCACTTCTCTAACTAGTTCTAAGTCAGAATTGGACTTGGGAACCTCAATTTCCTCCTCTCTCTTCTCCTTTGCGTTCTCTCTCTCTATCATTGGAAGCCGTAAATGTCACACAAAAAACCCTCGGGAGGTTATATAGGCGCCGGCTGGCACTCGAGTGCCAACCTAGCGCACTGCAGGGGCAGGCCTGTTGGATCCTGTGCCTACCATGGGTGCTCAAGCACCCAGCAGGGGCAGGTCCACTAGATTTTGCGCCTGTGGTGCCACCTTGGGTGCCCAGTAGGCGCCCCTCTCCACATCTTTCTACACTCCCAAAAGTTAATTTTTTTATATAAATTAAGCTTGATCTTGATTATATTACCTTAAGTGCTCCTAATTACAATATTATGAAAATCTGAGCCTCACATAATTATTTATGAAATTTTGTTAGAAAATGATGAGAATTTAACATACATGGAAAACTTAAACCTTATACTTCGAATTTATGTCATGTATGAGCATTTAAATAAGAAAATATTTAGAAAAATTAGCAATAAATAGCAATAAAGGAAGAAAGCTAAAAAATGCACTTACCTTGTCTCCAAATTGTACTTTAGACACCGAGCTCTCGAGCAAAACTGCGCATGAGCCTCCCTTAGGTGTGCCTTAAGTGCTGGTCCACTACTTTTAGCACTCAAGTGTGGGTTGGACTTCCATTAGGCATTGAGTCAACTAGTCCAACTTGACTTTGGACCTAATTTTTTTTAATTTTTTGACCTTAATTTTAATTATATTTACTTAATTAATTATGTTTACCAAAAATTAAGGACTGAGGCCTTACATCATTGTGGTAAGAAAGTCATATAAAATGGAATTGCTTCAAGTAAAAGAAAGATGGGAGAGGTGATGAACGACAAGCGAGAAAGGATCATGATGGTAATGATTGAGCCTTTATAGCTACATACAATGACCATCTAGTTGTTGACGTAGCAGAGATGTGGAACGTTATAAGCCAAGAGATAAGTTGGATGATAGATAATGAATCCTCACTCCATGTGATATCAAGGAAGTCATTTTTCACTTCATATATGTCCAGGAACTTCGGGCTATTAGAGATGAAATGATGACTTGTCAAGGATAGTTGGCGTCGAACACATCTTCTTATAGACAATCAATGTGATGAATCTCGTGTAGCTAGTGGTGCAGCATGTAGTGAATGTGAATTTGAATTTAATTTCATCTGTCAAGTTTAATAATGAGGTATTTTGCATGATGTTTGTTAAAGGCCAATGGAAGCCCAACAAAGGCTCTTCGATTATGGCAAGGAGAAGAAAACATTCATGATATTAATTGTTGGAAGCTTCAATTGTATAGGACAAAGCCAATGTGACAAATAGGAGGCTTTTAAAGGTGTGGCAGGAGGTCAAGGTAGTATGCCAAGAAAAGTGACTTCATTGATGTGAAAACATAGCAGGGGAGTAGTATTGTGCCAAGTATATCAGTAGAGAGGAAGAGGTTGTTCAAGCATGTTTAGGCTGATCTTGTGGTCCTTGTGCAGAAAAATTGCAAAGGTTAAGAGATAATGTTAATAAGGAGGCGAGGGGTCCCTCATAAAGTTGTGATGGGAAGTTTGTTGGGTTTCATATTATTTCCTTATGAATTTCAAATCTAATAAATGGATTTTCTTGTAGTTTTCTCAATTTCATCACAAAGACTCGCTCGAGCGAAGTGATGGAATGGCTAAGAAGATTGGCATTTGATAGACACATGAGGGGCACTCGTGCATGAGTTCTAGTAGTAAGAGCAACTGAGAGGAACTTAATGTGGTGCTTGTGCACCAACTCTGGTAGGTGTGCAAATGTAGTATTAGATCCCGATCCCGAAATATGATAAATATGGAGTAATTAAATTGATAATGATCATGATTAGGCTTAAGAATAAGGGATAAATGGATACCAAAACAAAATAAAAAAATGTGGCAAAGAGGGAAGAAAAAGGGGACCGACGCTCGATGGCCGCTCGATCGCCAGGGAGGAGCCAAAATGTGAATAGGGCCCACCTGCAGCTTGCCCTAGGCGAGGTGGGGACATTGTTCGATGAGGACCGGAGCTCGCTGATAGCTCAACGAGCGCTCGAGCACTTGTCATCTGGCATGCACATGATCCCTCTTTCTTCTGTTTTAAAAGAGGATTTGAGGGAGAGAGAGGGGCAGCCCTCGACAACAGCAGCTACAACGCGAAGAGAGGAGGAGGAAGAGGGAAAAGGAAGAGAAGAGGAGAAATCTGTTACTTTTGATCTGATCCTGGTAAAAATAACGGTAGAACAAGCTAATGCAAAGGGTACCCGGATGTTACTCTCTATTTTTACAGCTTTTCTGTATCTCTAAAAATGTATTTATACTCTAAATTACTGTTTTTCACTATTTAATACATATGAAGCATGTTTCTGCAATTAAATTGGATAGATTTTAAGTTTATCTATTTGTATCGCAATATAGGGCTTTAGTTTCATGACTATACATGCGTAGGGTGTCCGATTATGGTCCGAAAGCTTCATACAAAAACCTAGGCCGAAATTTGAGGGTTTTATGTATAAGTCCCCTAAATTTTGAGATATAATTGTGATTCTGAAATATGATCAGGCCTATGAGGTAATTTTAGTCTGAAAAGTCCCATCGAAATATAATGTAGAACTTTTGAGATGTTCTGAAGTTATCTGAAGGATCCTCGATTAAGGTTTAGTCTAAAAGGTTCCATAGGAATGTACTATTAATCTTCCAGGGTATTCTGAAGTTATCTGAAGGATTACCGAATAAGGTTTAACTGGCTGACTTAAATACGATAAGTTAAGGGTTAAAGAATAAGAAGAAATGTATGAATCCTAAGACAGAAATGCTAACTCGAAAGGTTTTAGTGGTTTGGAGAATTATGGTTAAGAAAATAAGGATAAGAATGTCCTTCGTTAAGTAAATTAGTAGGATTCCTATATAGATAGTCTAGGACCTCGTCCTTAGGTTACTACATCAAAACACTGAATAACAGGCATCAAAACAGCATTAAATAATAGCTAATTGAACTAAAGAAACCATCCTGCCATCAGGATGTAAAGTATGGAAGGTATGTAAGGAACTAAATTAAAAAGAAATCATCCTACCCTTAGGATGTAAAGTATGGAGAGTATGTACAGAATAAACTAAATAGAAATCATCTTACCATCAGGATATAAAGTATGAAGAGTATGTACAGATAAATTGAACAGAAATCATTCTTCCATTGGAATGTAAAGTATGGAGGATATATACAGATTAAACAGAATAGAAATCATCCTACTCTCGGGATTTAAAGTATGGAGGGTATGTATAGATTAAAGTGAATAGAAATTATCCTACCATCGGGATGTAAAGTATCGAGGATAATATATTTAAAAGGAAACTAAAAGTTCTGAAATAGGGACTCAAAATCGAATTCTAAATCAGTTCTGAAATAGGGACTCCAAACCGAATTCTGAACCGAGTTATGAATCAGGTCTAAAATAAGGACTTTGAACTGAGAACTAGGTTAATGTTTTGAAATAGGGATTCCAAACCGAATTCTGAATTAGGTCTGAAATAGGGACTCTGAATCGAGAACAAGGTCAATGTTTTAAAATAGGGACTCCGAACCAAATTCTGAATTAGGTCTAAAATATAGACTCTGAACCGAGAACTAGGTTAGTGTTATGAAATAGGGACTTCAAACGGAATTCTAAATTATGTCTGAAATAGGGACTCTGAACTGTGAACTAGATTAATGTTCTGAAATAGGGACTCCGAACCGAATTCTGAATCAGGAACTAAGGATCTAAAATCATAGGTTTTCTGGTATTCTGCACCACAATAGGTTTCCTAGTATTTTGCATCGTATTTACTGTTCTGTTCTCTCGCCTGCATGCGTGAATTTCCCGCATATCTTTTTAAGTTCTCTTCTGAAAGCACATATATGTTCTGTATATATGTAAAACTGTATATTTTTACTATTTTGGGTACATTTGCTGAGCAGTTAAAGCTCACTCCTTGCTTTCTGTTCTCCCTTCCAGTAAGTAAAAGCCTAAAAAGAATCGAAGTCTGATCTAGCTTGAAGAAGGGAAGGATCGTAAGTTTTGAAGATCTTGAAGGACTTCGGTATATCAAAGGATTTCAGATTTTTGTAGCTAGCATTTTGAAAAGAATATAGTATATTATGATAATGTAAAAATATCATATCATGATGTATGTTCTGTTCTTGCTTCCATAGGTTGACATATGGATTTAGCTACTTCTGCGTTATTTTGATGCTTTGAATATGTAAAGGTCATAGATGGCATCTCCTTCTGAAGTTGAAATGTTGGACAAAATGTGTTGTGTTGAAGCCATGGATGATATGGCAGTTTGCGATCCTGTGTATGTGTGTTGTAGGAAAATTTACGGTAACTGAACAGTTGCGTGCTTGTATAGGTTATTTCATACGGGTTGTACATTTGGTTTTGATCTAGTTACAGAGGAGATTCCTCTAAAATCTCTGTAGGATTTAAATGATTTAAGTTCTATATGTATCTAACAGAGGGTCCTATAAGGATTAGGATCCGTTCCGTTACAATTGGTAATCGAAAAAAAGGGATACCTTAGGAATGATCTGAATCGTATGTGAAAGCTTAGGAGATGATTACGAATGATTGACTGAGTAGGGATAGACATAGGATAAATTACGTCCTAAGTATCCTAGCTAGTATAAGTAGGTTTGAGATAGATCGAGACCTAGTGATGAAGTAGAATGTTATTGATTTTGGGCTTAGGAAAATCAAATTGAATTAAAAATCCATATGAAACTGTTTTAAGTTGAAGAAAGATAGGAATAATCATGGAGAAGTCGAGGCACCCCCAAGTGTCGGTGAAGGTATTTTCTTAATTATGGAGTTTTGACTTCCGTTTTGCTTAATTTGGGGATTATGAATTTTGATGTTTGGTTTGGGTTTGTGAATGAAATTAACTTTGATAGGGTACTAAGATGATCTGGTTGGTGAAATTGCCACACTAGGATTGATAATGTTGAGAAGAGTAGTCTAAATTGTAATCAGGATTATCGGTTTTAAATTATCAGATGAATTGCAAAAGAGATAATGGAAGTAATATGGTGGTGCTTGCAAGTTATGTAAACAGGTGTGTGCTAAGTCTTCAAAGAAAAGCAAAATTCAAGTTATGCCTTCTCCAGATCCTTATGGACCAAAATTCAAAGAAAAGCAGGTCTTCAATGGCCTTACCCCAAATGGTACCATAACATCGTTTAGGCTGCTCATCAATGGAAAGGGAAGAATTATATGGCCCTATCTAAATGCCTTTCTCTTGCGGCCACAGTCTATTTTATTTGGAGAGAACGTAATAATCGGATTTTTCAAAAATCTTCCCCACAGGATATACTCCAGACATTTCTTTGATAACTAACGCCGTTCGGGACAAATTGAAGGCATCCTTGGTAGATGACAGGTGTGTTTTCCGATCGCACCTAATCCGTTGGAATATATAAAAAATAAAATAAAATAAAATAATATATATATATATATATATATATATATAATAAATAAATAAATAAAAATAAAAACTCAGTCCTTGGGCTCCCTTCTGACTTTTTGTCTTTGATTCTGCCCTCTCCCCTTCTGCTTTCCCTTATTGGGGCCTATTTCGCCTAGGCTGGGGTCTTTTAGGTCATGATTTGGTTTTTTATTTTTATTTTTTTTGGTATCTTCACTGGAGCCATGACTTAGTTTCCTCTTCACCTGGAGACTTTTCATTGATGTTTTATTTCCTCTTCTCTCAACTCATATTTTCTTATCTCCAATATATATATATATATATTTTTTTTTGAGCCCCCCAAAAAAAAAAGAGTTAAGATCTGCTTTTCAGGTGCTTTTTTTGCTTAAGGCATCAAGTTCCCATTGGAGTCTATAGCCAGATAGTGAGCTTTGCTGTGACTTGAGGTACTGGTGTTGCATCACTGCCAGATTGAAATTATGCTGGATCTTGGTGCCGCTTTGTGCTTTATTGGCTGCATCACTAATGATTGGCTGGATCTTTTTGCATACTGCCAGTCCGGATTTGGGTTTTCTTTGCTGATTCGGATGCAGTATAGAGAATAATGTATGCTACTGGACCGATGCTCGAATACTACCTCCTTTGTTCTGGTATGTATTGCTGTTCGATAGGCACTGATGGGTAGATGGATCCTGCGGCTGGAGCTCCATGGCTTTTGATGTGGTTGGGGTTGTTTGCTGATTTGGCTTGATAAATATGAGCTGATGGAAAAGACCTATTCTGTATCTAGTGGTGGAGCTATGATCTGGTGTTGGCCCATGGTTGGAAACTTGCCGAGTCCTTGCTGTGCTGTAGTTGCTTTTGGTGGCCAGGTTGATAATAGCTGGACTGCTGCTATGTGGAATATCAGCTGGCCGGATGATAGCTGATGCAGCTCTACCAGTTGTTGTCCTTGCAGGAAGGATTTGCTGCAGACCATATCAGCTTGCTGAAGCTAATGTTGCCGACCCCTATATGTGCTATATGGAGATAATGTGGAGAATGCTGAACTGTAATCAATGGAACAAGTGCTGCATTTTCCTCCTGCTGGTCAGTCTACTGCAGCTGCTGTGTGGTCTCAGGAGGCGGATCAGGCATTTTACCTGTTGAAATTGAAGCAGCTGGAAGGTTTGGCGGCATGCTAGATCTGTTTCTTTGTTATGGGTGTGGTGTTGCAGTAGTCTGAACTCATGTGGTTGGTGGTTCTACAGTTTTTCAATACTGTTGAAGCTAGGGAGCAGGTTTTATGAAACCCGGCCTGCTTGAAAATTCTTGCGGATTAAAAGGACTCCACACCTGAGTTGTTGAATTTGCAGTTGGCTGAGGGTTTTTTATTTGCTTCAGAAACCTGATTTGTCCCTTTTCCATTTCTCCTTATTCTGGTTGCAGGGATGAATACCGCGAGATGGTATGGTATCGAGGATGCTAGTTTGGGCCTGGCTCATGTGGAACGTTTGCCCCTTTGCTGGAGTTGTAACTACCGGTATGCTTGGACGGGTTACTAGTCTTGGCTGACATGGCTTCTTAGCCGATTTGGTGTTGTGGGTGGTTTGGTATGCTGACGCGGCTATATTATTTGCTGTAATCTAGATGGTTTTCTATTTTCTTTCGCTCGATTTCATGATTTTGTTTATGGTGATACTCGAGGTATGCCCTAGCTCATTTGTTTTACCTCTAAGTCAGCAAAACACTTGGAGTTAGAACATCGTCTTGTAATTTTATTTATTTTAATTCAATTTATTTACTTACCGAAAAAAAAGACGTGTGTGCTAAGTGTAAATGGCATATTAGGCCACACCTGGGAAGTTATTAGGTTGATGCAGAAATTAGAGTAAACTGTTAAAATAGAATAGTCGCCAATATTATTTTCTGACTAACAAGTAAAGTTGCTATTGAGGTTGTGCCGACCCTTTTCGAAATTGAAATGGAGCTCGAGGATACTTGTGTAAATTGTATCGAAGGAATATGATACCCTGTAATTCGGGTGAGAATTCTGAGTAAGAAGTAAGATTAATTAAATCAAGGATAGGTGTCGAGTTTAATTAGAGAATGGAATTGCCCCTTTTGGAGTTGGTTGGTGGCCATTTGAAAATCTGGCTGTAAAAGTTTAGTGGAATATATGTATTTAGAGGAAAAGACCAAGCCAACTTATTCTGATAGGTGAATTGGAGGCGGATTGAAATCGACATTGGTCTCTAAGGATTTGTATGAAATTGTAAGGGCATCGGTTAGGTGCCATTAAGGATATCTTAAGGCCTCTGGAAATTAGGATTGATTACTTGACTAAGTAAGCTAGTGTAGGCAGAAATGTCCTTAAGAAGGATTGGAATTTTGTTATTCTGCCTTAACAGGTAATCACCCATAAGCAAAGTGGGGGAGGAGTCTGTGGGTTGAAAGTTGCTTCACTCGAAATTGAGACCTTGTGATGAGATTTTATCTTGAGAATTTATTGATATTACTTTGAGGACAATGAATGTCCTACAAATTTGCAAGTTAGTGACTATAACAAGGATGGGTCTCCGTTACATTATATGTAAACAGATGCCCTTGGGCTAAGAAGGAGAAGAAACACTATGCGAATTGCTCCTTCACAAATTGGGATTAGAAACTGGGAGTTTCAATTTAAAAAATTATGGGTAGGCTCTAATGTTTAACGCAATAGACTGTAGTATTCTTAAGTTGGGAAACCGAATCGCGTTTGAAGTGTTGGAGTTATTAATTGTGTAATAAACAAAAAACCGCACCAAATCTGTGTTGATTGTGTAATTGCAATCTCCAATCCTATTGCAGTTTGAGGATTTGTGGGAGCCATTTTCTTGATGTGGACATTTTGAGATAAGTAAAATCATGGCTGTTGTGTAATTCGAGTGTACCGGATGGGGTTGGTACTACGGATAGATGTCGACTTGATGACATACCCATGAAATGAGGCATTTTACTTGTTTAAGGTTCAAAATTAAGTTAGAAAAGTGGTTAACGAAATAGAATTGCGTTCGAACTTAGTGAATTTGGATCTGGAAAGAACGTGTCAAACAGTGAGGATCAAGGCAATTCTAATGTTTATGGTTTTCTTGGATAACCATCCTAATTTAGAAATGAACAGGAAACATTAAAGAGGTTCCTTGATTCTGAAAATTTAAGGATCATAAAATTTCAAGGGCAAAATTTTTGTAAGTGGAGGAGAGTGTGAGATTCCGATCCCGAAATATGATAAATATGGAGTAATTAAGTTGATGATGATTATGATTAGGCTTAAGAATAAGGGATAAATGGATACCAAAACAAAATAAAGAAATGTGGCGAAGAGGGAAGAAAAAGGGGACCGATGCTCGATGGCCGCTCGAGCGCTTAGGAGGTGCCAAAATACGAATAGGCCCGCCTGCGGCTTGCCCTAGGCGAGGCAGGGGCATTGTTTGATGAGGACCGGAGCTCGCTGATAGCTCGACGAGCACTCGAGCACCTGTCATGTGGCATGCGCATCATCCCTCTTCTATTTTAAAAGAGGATTTGAGGGAGAGAGAGGGGCAGCCCACTACAACAGCAGCTACGACGCGAAGAGAGGAGAAGGAGGAAGAGGGAAAAGGAAGAGAAGAGGAGAAATCTGTTACTTCTGATTTGATCCGGGTAAAAATAACAGTAAAGCAGGCTAAGGCAAGTGTACCCCGGATGTTACCCTCTATTTTTACTTCTTTTCTGTATCTCTAAAAATGTATTTATACTCTAAATTACTGTTTCTCTCTATTTAATACATATGAAGCATGTTTCTGTAATTTAATCGGATAGATTTTAAGTTTATCTATATGTATCACAATGTTGGGCTTCAATTTCATGATTGTACATGCTTAGGGTGTCCAATTATGGTTTGAAAGCTTCGTAAGAAACACTAGGTCGAAATTTGGGGGTTCTATGTATAAGTTTCCTAAAGTTTGAAATGTAATTGTGATTCTGAAATATGATAAGGACTATGAGGTAATTTTAGTTTGAAAAGTCCCACTGAAATATAATACAGAACTTTTGAGATGTTCTGAAATTATCTAAAGGATCACTGATTAAGGTTTAGTGTAAAAAGTCCCATAGGAATGCACTGTTAATCTTCTAGGGTATTCTGAAGTTATCTGAAGGATTATCGAATAAGGTTTAACTAGCTGACTTAAATACAATAAGTTAAAGGTTAAAGAATAAGAAGAAATGTATGAATCCAGAGACAGAAATGCTAATTGGAAAGGTTTTAGTGGTCAAGAGAATTATGATTAAGGTAATAAGGATAAGAATGCCCGCCATTAAGTAAATCAGTAGATTCCTGTATAGCTAGTCCATGACCTCGTCCTTAGGTTACTACATCAAAACACTAAATAATAGGTAGCAAAACTGCACTGAATAATAGCTAATTGAACTAAAGAAACCATCCTACTATCAGGATATAAAGTATGGAAGGTATGGAAAGAACTAAATTGAAAAGAAATCATCCTACCCTTAGAATGTAAAGTATGGAGAGTATGTACAGAATAAACTGAACAGAAATCGTCCTACCATTGGGATGTAAAGTATGGAGGGTATGTACAGATAAATTGAATAGAAATCATCCTTCCCTCGGGACGTAAAGTATGGAGGGTATGTATAGATTAAACCAAACAAAAATCATCCTGTCCTCGGGATGTAAAGTATGGAGGGTATGTACAGATTAAAGTGAACAAAAATCATCTTGCCATCGGGATGTAAAGTACAAAGGATAATATATTCAAAAGGAAATTGAATGTTCTGAAATAGGAACTCCAGACCGAATTCTGAATCAGGTCTGAAATAGGGACTCTAAACCGAGAACTAGATTATTGTTCTAAAATAGGGATTCCAAACCGAATTTTGAATCAAGTCTGAAGTAGGGACTCTGAATCAAGAACAAGGTCAATGTTCTGAAATAGGGACTCCAAACCAAATTCTGAATTAGGTCTAAAATAAAGACTTTGAACCGAGAACTAGGTCAATGTTATGAAATAGGGACTTCGAACTGAATTCTAAATTATATTTGAAATAGGGATTCTGAACTAAGAACTAGATTAATGTTCTAAAATTGGGACTTCGAACTGAATTATGAATCGGGAACTAAGGATCTAAAATCATAGGTTTTCTAGTATTCTGCACCGCAATAGGTTTCCTAGTATTCTGCACGTATTTACGTTTCTGTTCTCTCACCTGCATGCATGAATTTTCCGCATCCCTTTTTAAGTTCTCTTCTGAAAGTACATATATGTTTTGTATATATGTAAAACTGTATATTTTCACTGTTTTGGGTACATTTGCTGAGCAGTAAAGCTCACTCTTTACTTTCTGTTCTCCCTTCCAGATAAGTAAAAGCCTAAAAAGGATCGAAGTCTAATCTAACAAGAAGAAGGGAAGGCTCATAAGTGTTGAAGACCTTTAAGGACTTTGGTGGATTAAAGGATTTTGGATTCTTATAGCTAGCATTTTGAAAAGAACATAGTATGTTATGATAATGTAAAAATGTCATATCATGATGTATGTTTTGTTCTTCCACAGGTTGACTTATGGATTTAGCTACTTCTACGTTATTTTGATGCTGTGAATATGTATAGGTCATAGATGGCATCTCCTTCTGAAATTGAAATGTTGGACAAAATGTGTTGTGTAGAAGCCATGGATGATATGGTGGTTAGCAATCCTGTGTATGTTGTAGGAAAAATTACGGTAACTGAATAGTTGTGTGCTTGTACCGGTTATTTCATATGGGTTGTACATTTGGTTTTAGTCTAGTTACAGAGGAGATTCTGTCAAAATCTCTATAGGATTAAAATGATTTATGTTCTGTATGGATTTGACGCTCTGGCTTCTCTCTAAGTTTTAAATTTTAAACTTCCTACTCGTTTTCTTCTTCCGTCATCGCCGACGCCTCATGGCATTGGAACTCAACACCCTAGCCCCCACCGCCTCGCAAAATCCTTCTTCTGGCCGTGCGCCCTCTTAGGGTCTCTCTGATGTTATCTTTGGAGACCGCCACGTTTCCTGCTCTCCCTCCTATTCTCTACCCTCCCTCCAAACTTGCTGTTGAGCCGCTGGTTGTCCCTTCCTCCACCCTCCAATCCCCTCCCTCATGGCCCTCTCCGTTGCCCGTTTACCCCCTCACCAAGCTTGGTCTCCCTATTGATTCCCATAAACCTGAGATTTTGCCTCCCTGTGCTGAAGGCCCGTCCCCAGTTACATTAGCTACGTCCCATTTCACCTGAGTTTTCATCCCACTCTCAATTTGCTGATGTGGCTCTATCTATTGAGAAGGCTCCCTCATTCTCTGATGTTCCTACCTCTGTTATATCTCCCCTGGGGTTTTTTGGCTTTTCTGCAGAGAAAAGTCATCCTGTGAAGACGACAGCGAATAAACCTTCGTGGGCTTCTATCGTCCAAAAGGATATCTCGGGTTTAGGGAAAAATCTTGAACATTTCCCTCCTCCTTGCCCAAAAGGCAAAGTTATAGAGCTTTCTCCTCCTAACGAGGTTATCCTACTGGGCAATGATTTGTGGAGCTCAACTCTTGTGGGCTACTTCTATGATTCGCAGCTAAATTTTTTCATGGTCAACCACATTGCCCGCAAGATTTGGGCTAGATTTGGTCTTTCCCATGTTGCAGAACATGATAATGGGTTTTTTCTCTTCCGTTTCTCTAATGACTCTCATCTGCTGGAGTGTTTAAACCAGGGACCTTGGGCCATTGCTAGACGTACCATTTTCCTAAAAAAATGGTCCCCTGGTGTGGTATTATCGAAGGAAGATCATAAAAGCTTTCCCATTTGGTTTAATCTAAAGAATCTCTCGGTCCAGTTCTGGACCCCCCTAAGCCTCAGTTGGATAGCTAGTGCTATCGGTAAGCCTCTACAATTGGATGTTGCTACAGCAAAGATGGATCGCATGAAATTTGCATGCATATGTGTTGAAGTCTTGGCCTCCTCTCCTCTTCCTGAGAAAATTAGAATTCTTACTGGTGAAGTTTCTGGGGTTCAGCAGGGTGTTGATGTTTTTTTTCGGGTAAGTAAGTTAATTGTATTAAAAGAGAATAAAATTTTACAACCTATGATTTAACTCTAAGTATTTTTTTGACTTGGAATAAAATCATAACCGCGGGGGCTTACCCTGAACATCAGATTAAATACTAAAAAATAAAACCTGCAATCGAACACCATTTGTCGAAAGAAAAATGGCACAAACCAAACAAGCATCACTGTTAACGTTAACCTGAGGCTCTGTTGTGTTTTTGAAAGAAGCCAAAACATATGCCCGAGCATTGCTTCAGCAGGAAAACAACGGCGAGTATCAGCTAGTTTAGCATCACCAGCTTGCAGCAAGCCAACCGTTTTCTTTGGCCTGATCACAGGCGTGCACGCACCACATCGTCACTTCACAATGAGCAGCTCCATACTGCAAAACAGCAGAAAACGTAGGCTTCAAAATCAAGCTAATAGTAAGCAGCTCCACACCGATCGTGGCATATACACTCCGCTGACAGTAAGCATCTCAATAATCTTCCATATTTAGAATTAGCTGCATCAGCAACATCAAGCTGATTTGGGGCTGCAGTAGAATATAGCATGAAGGGAGCTTTCAATCTATCTACATCTAAATGCTTCAGTGCCACAACAATAACTCTCCAGATTTGGCAGCCCTCTACTGCATTTTCAAACCAGTGCATCAAACAAATCCTCAATGCAAACAGAAGAGCCCAGCCCAAAAGCTCATATTGCGGCATTGAGTATTTGAGATTTTCTGCTAGGGTTTTGATCATCAGTTAAAAACCTCGGCACTTTGAAGATTTCCATCCCAGCATTACAAACTGATCCTAGCACAATAGAGGGCAACCGGATCATAGCACCATTACTCAGTATCAACAGCCGATATCAGCTTCACAGCCCTGCAAAGACTAAATTTGGGGCAGCAGTGTGAATCAGCATGCTGCAGACCAGAGGGCCATCACCTGATCGAATCTGAAGGACTGCTGCCCAGACGTCAGCAGCACTAGAGCAATCCCTACCACACCACCATTAGCCAAGCCATCAGCAGCACTATTGCACTTTCCCCAAGCAAGCAGCTGCATCAGCAGCAGCTATGCCTCACCCAGCCACGGGGTCACTAATCCACCGTATCAGTAATTGCTCAGCCGGATTGAAAGGGGTGGACCCGATCGCCCCATTTCATGGAACCATTTGCAGGGCATCTGCAACATTTTATGAGGCCGTTAGTTCCCAGCAAAGTAGTAGGAAACATCCTGTAAGGACCTCATGCTAGGACAAACATCATCGATGAGGTTCACAGGACAGGACCAAGATCAGACCAAGGGATCAACTTAACGCCCCCCATAAAAGGATATCAGCATCATCACTTTTCCATTACTCAACCTAGAATCAGCCAGGTTGGAGCAAACGGGTTCATCAACACCACATCAGTGCACCTGTACGCATCAACACCCAACACCTAATCTAGAGGATAGCCATCAAACCAGCGGACCAAAGTAGCCATGATAGTTTTAAACTTTTTTTTTGGGGGGGTGGGGGGGCGAATGTGTGTGTGTGAGTGAAAAAAAACCATAGAGTGGGCACTAGAGGAAAAAACTAAAAAAACCAACCATGGGCTGACCAAGTAAATAAAAAACAGTAAAAGCCACAAAATTTAATTTCCTAAATTCGTCCGTATTCCTGTAGACTCTGGCAAGTATTCATCATAATCTGATATTTTCCAAAAATAATAAAAGAAAGAGGAGCCCACCACCTAACCGTCATGTTTTCATATCTTGAAACAGATACAGACGGGCTAAGCATCTAAAATCAATGAAGGAGGTTAACAAAAAGAGGTTGGTACAAGTCCCGCAGGCTAGCAACCAAGAGGGAGACTATACACCAAAACAAAAATAAATGGATTTTTTTCCTTTTTTTTCCTTTTTTTTTCTTTTTTTTTCTTTTTTTTCAAAAACCGAGAACCATGATTATTATTATTTTTATTATATGTTCCATCGAATCAGGTATGACCGAGTTACGCACCTGTCAGCTTCCACGGAGGTTTTCAATTTGTTCCGGACGACATTGATTATCAGGGGAAAGGTATGAGCGATGTCTTTGGGCAATTTTTGAAAAATGTGATTGTTACGTTCCTTCCAAATGAAGTAGACCGTGGCTACAAGAGAGAGACGTTTTGAAAGGGCTAGAAAACTTTTCCCTTTCCATTTATGAGCGGCCCAAACGATGTTTTGGTACTACTCAAGGTAAGGCCAGTGAAGTCCCGCACGTGTTTGGATCTTGGTCCATAAGGATTTTGAGAAGGGATAGGAGAAAAACAAATGCTCATGATCTTCATCACCCGTGTTGCATAGAGTGCATTTAGAGGATAGATTGGGAACACCATGAAGGCGATCAAGGGTACTAAGTCTGCTTCTAATGGCCAGCCAAAGAGTAAAAACATGCACAGGGATATGGGAGGGGCCCCACACTAAGGTGGCCCAGGCTTAATTTAGTTTGGGTGGATGGATAAGAAAATAGGTGGACCTAGTCGAAAATTTGCCATCTGCGCTTCCGTCCCATTGAACAGAATCTTTTTGATTGGTGTTAGAAAGATAGAGAGGCATGTTCTCCGCAAGACGAGAAACTTCCAAATCATAAGGATTAGGCCAAGACTAATGGTCATGCCTAACAATGTCAGTTACCTTTGTGTCCTAGGGCAAGCCCGAGACTAAACGAGTACGGTCAGTACTTACTTCACTCAGCAGGCCCAGAGGGTCCAGTTATCATGCCAGAGGAATGTATCAGAGCCATCTCCGATTGACTTAGTGGAGTGAATGCGCATAAAGGGGCGAAGCTTCATGATTTTCCTCCAGCTCCGGTGGCTGAATCCGGGACTTTTAGCGTCCAAATACAGCTTGTTTTGTTTTTTTGTGCCCTGGGGATGCCCTTGCCTTCTTGATTTTAATCATTGTTTTCCTTTGTTTTTTCTTCATTTTAATCACTTTTACATAATATATATATATATATATATTAAAAAATATTTATATATGGACCTTACAGGGACCGTGCTGTCTTTCTCCCCGTGATGAGCTCTTCCAAAAATGTGTTTGGATTTGACGACGGCTCTTATCCGTGGTGGCTCTGTCACTTTCTTCTCTTTCGTTGAAGCCTTCATGGATAGCTGATTCATAGTTTGGAGCTATTCTTTGATGTAGGACTTGCTCTTACTGTATTTACTTTGTAATTCGGGGTCAGCCGCGGTTGTGATTTTATTCCAAGTCGGAAAAACACTTGGATTTAAATTATAGTTTGTAAATTTTCTCCTTTTTAATACAATTATCTTACTTACCAAAAAAATCGTCCAAATACAGTGGTCCCTGAAGCAGGGTGTTGATGTGGTTGTGGAATACCAATGGAAGCCCCTTCATTGTGATCAATGCAAATCCACCGGTCATAATAAGGACCATTGCAACATGAGCCTCAAATATAGACCCACTGGTCGTGTAATTCCTTTTCCTACTAAAGCTTGTGCCAAAGTAGTTACTGATAATAAGAGGAAGTCTTGTTCTATGACGCCCTATGCAAGAGCCAGTTGCTCTTGAGTCATCCTCCAACTCCTTTGTTGTTCTCCAAGATGCAGTAGAGATATCCCATCATGTGCCTAAAATGGGTAGTGATTTTGCATATTTGCATCAGGATCTTGCTGACTCCACTTCTGGTAGCTTAGCTGCATCTATTGATCCTCAAGTTGGTCCTAAAGGCGAATCAGTTAAGGGGAGGGAAAGCCCGATTGTTTCTATAGAGGATGAAGGCCCACCTATCCGTGCAGTTTGCAAACTAGAGAATCATGCGACTTCAGCAGATTCTTTTATTCTAGATAGTCATATGCAGACGGATGTTCTAGAGGTGAATTCCCTAATAAGGGGCAAGGGCTCTTGCATTCAGCAAAGCAAGCTTTCTCATTCGAATATTCTCCCCCCTTGTGGTGACTCTTCAAGAGAATGGGAAGTTAATTGAAACTCGACCCCGATATCTCTTCGATAGTACTAAGTAGTGATTGTGAATTGCCACATCAGGTCACCCAGGCTGCTGTTTCTTCCAGCTCGCCTGTTCATCTTCCAAACGTCCTGGAATCAAAGGATAGTTGTACATTTCATCCAAAATCTATTTTGAAAAAACCGAAGGGGCCTAAAAAGAAAAATTCCCCTTCCTCCAGGCCCCATGGTTAATATCGCATGCTGGAATGTCCGTGGACTAAATGGGGAGCCAAAGACTCATGAAGTCAAACATTTCATTCGTTCCTCCAGTAGCAATGTTGTAGGACTCGTGGAGACTAGAGTTAGAGAGAATAAGGCTTCTCTTATTGCTCAGAAGCTGATGCCGCTTTGGAAATGGGAGATGAACTACTCCCCTTCATCTACTAGTAGCATCTGGATAGGTTGGGATGAGGACATCACTGATCTAATCATTTTATCTAAAGATGATCAAATCATCTACTGTAAAATCCTGAATAAAATGAACAACCAGACGTTTTTTATATCCTTTATCTACGCCTCAAACTAAGAGATTGAACGCAAGGATCTTTGGGATAAGTTGCGAGATATCCATCATCATATCTCTAGCCATCCATGGGTAGCTATGGGAGATTTCAATGCCATTAGAGCTCCATCTGAAAACCTGGGTGGCTGCTGGCAGGTAAATAGCTTGATGGCCTTGGATAAATGTCTTATTGACTGCGATCTGCACGACTTAAACTATGAAGGGGCGTTCTTCACTTGGAATGACGGTAGAGAATCAGGAGCTTGTGTATACCGTAAGTTGGACAGAGTTGTCGTAAACGGCCCTTGGCTTATGGACCTCAGATACAAAGCCTTATTCCCTCCGACCAGGCTCTCTGACCACTCACCCTGTATATTGTCCCCGTTAACCATGAGACGCCAAAATAAAGGGTGCTTTCGATTCAACAATTTCCTCATGCAACATCCTCAATTCCTTTCTATTGTCCAATAGGGCTGGCAATGCAATGTTCAGGATGTCCCCATGTTCCAAATTGTGTCTAAATTACGGCTGATAAAGGAGATGATTAAAGACCTAAGCCAAAGCATTGGAAACGTCTCAAAAGAAGTTTCTAGAATGCGAAAGGCCCTTGAGGATTTTCAAAAGGCAGTTCACTATACTACCCATTAGCCCATCGCTAGAGAGGAAGAGGATTTAAAGGCAGCTTACCGTCGTCCCCTAAGGCAGGAGCTAGATTTTTTTCAACAACACTATGGCTGGCCATTAGGGGCAGACTCAATACCCTTGACCACCTCCATGGTGTTCCAAACCAATCCCCTAGATGCACTCTTTGCAACACAGGTGACGAAGACCATGGGCCTCTTTTCTTCTCTTGCCCCTTCTCCAGATCCTTATGGGTCAAAATCCAAAGACATGCGGGTATTCATTGGCCCCACTCTGAGTGGTACCATAATATCACTTGGGCTGCAACAATCTGGAAAGGGAAAAGTTTATTGGCTCTCTCTAAAAGCCTTTCTCTGGCTGCCACGGTCTACTATATTTGGAAGGAACGCAATAATTGTATCTTTCAAAATCCTCCCCAAAAAATCTCCCAAATCTTTCCTATGATTATCAATGTCGTGCGGCTTAAATTGAGGACCGTCATGGAAACTGACAGATGTGTTGCTAGCTCGTTCTAGATTCGTTGGAGCTTATAAAAAAAAAGAAGTTGCTGGCTCTTTTGTGGGTTTGGATTTCGGATAATCTTTAATGCCCTTGGTCAGCCGATGTGGTCTATCCCCTCTATCTTTTGGGTAGTGGTGTTTTAGTGCTACCACTTGTTTCGACAGTGGTGTCTTATTAGTATCCTTGGTTTTGTCCTCATTGATGGACTGGATCTTGTTATCAAAAAAAAAAGTGTTGAATTGGCTAGTCTTGTACTGTTAGCTTTGCAGGGTTTTTGATATCCCCTCTTTGATCTCTTCATTCCTTCACCAAAAAAAAAAAAAAAAAATTCATTCCCCTTCCCCCCCCCAAAAAAAATTCTCATTGTCTTGGATGGTCTTTTGCTCAAGATTCTCTGTGCCTTTGTCTTCAAAACATTGAGCTTGGGAGCAGTTTGGTTTTGAGGCTGGGTTCTCTGTCTTGAGTGTGTTTGGTGTTTGGGTTTGCTGTTGAAGGATCTTTAGTAAGCTGGTGCTGCTTTATAGTGGTTTCCCTGAGGGTGTCCCTTGCTGTTGAGTTGACTCGGTATTTAGAGATGTCAATTGAGGCCATAGCAGGAGAGAATTGTTTTTTTCTGTTGTGGTGCCTTTGCCCTTGGCTGTTGAAGTGTAACTGGTTTTGGTACTAGGGATTGCTGAGTGAATGGGCACTGTTGTTTTGCCTCTGCTGTATATGCCTTATGTTGCTAGACCCCTGTGGGGGTATGCACTGGAGGAATGTTGTTGCTGCTAATGGTTTGCCCGAAAGTGGTTGGGTGAGACTTTCTAATGCCATTGAAGTTGGGGCAGCTGGGTTCACATTCGATTCTTTGGTCTGGAGCATGATGCATCTCAATGATGATTCAGTTGATTGGGCCCTGTTGCATTGGCTCTGCTGTATCTGCCTTATGTTACTAGGCCCCAGTGGGGGTTTGCCCTGGTGAAATGTTGTTGCTACAGTGGGCTTGCCCGATAGTGGTTTGGGTGAGATTTTCTGATGCCGTTGAAGTTGGGGCAGCTAGGTTCATATTTGACCATCTGGTCTGGAGCATGATGCATCTCAATGATGCTTCAGTTGTAGCTCTTGCTGAGTATGGGGGACCTGATCTGATTACCTTATGTGGTGTTGATTGCAGAATGTAATGTCGGTTTGAATTAGGCTTGTGCTGTGGGTTGGCTATGATTTATAAAATGTACTGGATCAAAATGAGTATTGGGTTGGCAAATCTGGTTTGTTTTTGCTGCAATGCAGTAGCAATTGGTCGGGCTCCGATTATGAACCTTACTCTCGTATCTTTGCTATAGCTCCTTCTGGAATATACAGCTGATTGAAGATTGTTACAGTCGGCAATATTCAGCACTGCTATCTAAGGCGTGGGTTTGGAGCCAATGCCTGCAACGTGGACTTATTTGTTGCTTTGGTTCGTGGTTCTATAAAAGACCGATGTCTGCATTACTTTTGGCTCTCCAACTTGCTAACCCTGGCTGTTTTCTGATGCCTGCCGGCCCTGCTGGCCGTGTGGTGCTAAAAAATTCTAGTGGCTAGTATTTGGTTTTTTTGCTGAGGTATGCATCGGGTTGAACTGCATTTGCCCGAGGTCCAGTTTAGACGAGGGAGTATTGTGTGTTGCAAATTTTTGTGTTGGATCTACAGTGTCTTCTGGTTGGGCTCTTGTGTTCCTGCCCCCGGCTGAAATTCTGCAATGCTCATAGCTGCAAGCTAAAATATGGGAACTGTTCCACCATTTGCACTATGGAATTGTTTGCTGCGTTGGTCCTGAGTTAAGTTGGATGTGGTACTTGAGTAAGAAATGAGGATGATGAGGTAACACAAAATTTGGATGGACTGGTCTATCATTCCTATACTGACTATGTGCTCTCGGGCGTGGTCCCACCCACGCTGAGGAATTGGAAAGATGGCTCCGTGGTCGTTTTTCTCTTCTCCTTATATCTTGTTGCGTTCCCACATTTTTGGAGGGTTCTTCTTTAGATTGGTCGTTGGCATTGATGAATGAAATTCGGTTTACTCCGATTTTTTTTCTTTACATTATATCGGTTTTTTTGTGACTTGTCTCACGTTGCTCGGGGTATGCCCTAACGTCTTTGTTCTAAATCTAAGTCGGGAAAACAATTGGAGATAGAACATTGGTTTGTACATTTTCCTTTTCATTTATAAATTTACTTACCAAAAAAAAAAAGATTTATTTCAACAAAAGGCAAAAATCAGATGGCTTAAAGAGGGAGATCAGTGCACGAAAATTTTCTTTAGATCTATTGCTGGAAATCATAACAGTAATAAGATCCTTTCTTTATCTAAAGCAAATGGCACTCCTACAAATAGCTTGGATGAGGTTCATCATCTTCTCATTAACCATTTCTCTCATCTCTTGGATTCTAGCAGAATGAACAATCATCTCCTAAAGGACAGACTCCATCCATTTATCCTTCATACCATTCCTAACCACCTCCTCCATGGACTCTATAACCCAATTTGTGCCGAGGAGATTCGACTATCTCTTTTCTCCATTGATGATTGTAAAGCTCCAGGCTCGGGCGGGTTCTCTGCGAAATTTTTTAAAGCAGCCTAGAATGTTTTTGGGCCTTCGATTATTGCAGCTATCCAAGACTTTTTCCACCATGGAAAGCTCCTAAAATAGCTTAATGTGACCATTATAAGCCTAATTCTAAAGATTAAATCTCCATCAAAGGTCTCTGATTTTCATCCCATCTCCTATTGCAATATCCTATACAAGAGCATCTCTAAGATTATTGCCACCCGTTTTCAGCCCATGCTACCTTTCTTGGTCGATAAAAGTTAAACAACTTCATCTCTGGAAGGAACATTGGGGACAATATCCTTTTGGCTTAGGAATTGCTTCACAAGTATCACCTGAACAAGGGCATCCCGCGTTGTGCTATGAAGGTTGATCTGATGAAGGCCTACGACCCCATCCATTGGGATTTTTTAATGGCAGTACTTGAATTGATGGGTTCCCCCCCTTTGATGATAATATGGATTAGGCAATGTATAACCACCACTTCTTTCTCAATAAATGTAAATGGTGAGTCTATAGGTTTCTTTCGAGGTGCCAAGGGTCTTAGACAGGGGGATTCATTGTCGCCTTACCTCTTTGTTTTGGTGATGGAAGCTCTAAACGGTATCCTGGAAATAAAGACTCAACAAAATAGAGATTTTCAATACCACTGGAGATGCGAGAAAACAAGAACTGTGTTGCTTGGCTTTGTGGAAGACATTCTTCTATTTTCAAAAGCTAAGATTAACTCTATAAAGATTTTACATGACTGCCTTAAAGAATTTGAAAACCTATCCGGGCTTTTACCTAATCTTGACAAGAGTGAAATTTTCATCTGCTCTGAAAATGAGGACTCTAACCGGATTATCCTAAGCGTGCTTCGTTTCAAAAGAGGTAAACTTCCAGTTAGATATCTGGGTGTCCCTCTCATTACCACAAAGCTCTGTAGCAAAGATTGCAAACCACTCCTAGATAGAGTCTAACAGAGAATTTCATCGTGGAGGAATAGATGGCTTTCTTTTGGTGGGTGTCTCCAGCTGATTTCATCCATCCTCTCAACAATTCACACTTACTGGTCTTTGATGTTCATCATTCCAAAATCCGTCCTAATGTGTATGGAAAGGTCCATCCACTGTTTTTTGTGACATGGTTCCACCCCAGGAAAATTTACAGCAAAAGTTGCTTGGCGAGATGTGTTCACCACTAAAGAAAGAGGTCTGGGCATGAAAAATATAGTTGCCTCTAACAAGGCCCTATTGTGTCGCCATTTTTGGAGGATAACCACAAAGGACCCGACCTCTATATGGGTGGCTTGGTGTTATGCCTATCGCATCAAAGATAGGTGCATATGGACCATTAAAATTCCGGATTCAACCCCCTGGAGTTGGAAGAAACTAATGAAGCTCCGTCCTATTCTACGTCCAAAGATCCTCTACCATATAGGTAATGGAGCCGACACTTTCGTTTGGCAAGATTATTGGCATTCCCTTGGACCTCTCTGTGATCAGTTTGATGGGAAAGTCAGATATATAACTTGATTGCCTGCGATGCAAAGGTTAAGGACATCATTCAATTTGGTGGTATGTGGCTCGTGCAATTTTGTGCCTAGCAAGCGCTCGAGCACTGCTCGAGCGCCCTGCGCTCCTTTGGCCCATTTCACCCTATTTTGCTCCGGTATCAAAATTTTTCACATTCTTAAACCTAAACATGATTTCCATCCATATAATTAATCCATAATTATCATGTTTCAGGGTCGGGATCGGGATCTCACACTCTCCCCCACTTAAAGAAATTTCATCCTCGAAATTAAACAGAGCCACATACCTTAAGAAAGCAAGTGAGGATATTCACTTCAGATTTCCTCCTCACATTCCTAGGTCCTCCTCAGGTGAATGATTGCCCCATAGCACTTTCACCTAGGGAATGATTTTAGTACACAACCTCTGATCCTTGCGATCTAGAATCTACATCGGCTCCTCGACATAGGATAAATCCTTTTCAATAGTTAAGGGCTCATACTTAATCATGTGTGTAGGATCATCGACATACTTCCAAAGCATCAATACATGGAATGCATCGTATACATCTACCATATTAGGTGGTAGTGCCAACCGGTAAGCTACCTCCCTATCTTCTTCAGAATCTCAAATGGACCTATGAACCACGACTTCAGTTTTCTTTTTACCCCGAACCAATACGTTCCCTTGGACGGTAAAACTTTCAGAAAAATAAAATCTCCTACCTCAAAGCTCAATTCTTTCCTCCTTTGGTCTGCATAACTTTTCTATCTTCCTTAAGTGACTTTTAGATTATCGTGAATCGGTTAAATTTTCTCTGTAGTTTCTTTCACGATTTCAGGACCTAAAATCCTCCCATACAATGCCTCAAAAGGCACCATGCCAATACTAGCTTGATAGCTATTATTATATGCAAATTCAATTAGTACCAGATAATTGTCCCAAGTCCCTTTCATTTCTAACACTGAGGCCCTCAACATATCCTCACGAATCTGAATCATACACTCCTTTGGCCATCAGTTTGGGAGTGATACGTAGTACTGACTTCAATTCCGTCCCCAACTCCTTATGCAAACTCTCCCAAAACCTCGAGATAAAATGGGGATCCTTATCAGACACAATAGAGGTAGGAACTCCATGGAGTCTCACAATCTCATTCACATATAACTGGGCTAGTCTATCACAGGAATACGTTGTCCTGATTGCCAAAAATGAGCTGATTTTGTCAGCCAATCAACTATAACCCAAATGGCGTCATGGTTCCTGGGAGTCTTCGACAAAGCAGATACAAAATCTATAGTAACATTTTCCCATTTCGCGCTCAGGATCGGTAGTGGTTGTAACAACCCAGAAGGCTTTATTCTTTTAACTTTCAGTTGCTAACATACTAGGTATTTCTCTACATAAGCCATAATATCCCTCTTCATATTCCTCCACCAGAAAGTTTTCTTTAGATCCTGATATATTTTGTTCATCCTAGGGTGGATGGTATACTGTGACCTATGAGCCTCCTTCAAAACTTCTCCCTTCAATTTTCTATCATCCGGTACACATAATCGTTCTCTAAATCTCAATACTCCATCAGTCCAGGACATTAAAATCAGCTCAGGAGTCCTTGTTCAGATCACTTACAATATCCACAAGGAACGGATCATTAACTTGCTTCTCCTTAACTTCGTTAATTACCTCCGGTTGGATTTGTAGATAAGATAGGAGCATCTTATCACCCCGAGTATAACGTTGTATATCACATTACTTCAGATAATCCAACATTTCCATCTGCTTAACTTGTAACATAGCCACATAACCTGATCGACGGCTCAATGCATCTATAACTACATTTTCCTTCCCCGACTTATATTGTATTTCATAGTTATAATCTTTCAAGAAATCAAGCCACCTCCTTTGCCTCATATTAAGTTCCTTTTATAAAAATAGGTTCTTCAAGCTTTTGTGATCAGAATACACAAGAAACTTTTCACCATATAAGTAATGTTTCTAAATTTTCAAGGCAAACACAACAGCACCTAGCTCCAGATCATGAGTTAGGTAGTTTCTTTCATACACCTTCAGTTGTTTAGACCCATAAGCTACAACTTTACCATGTTTCATCAGTACACAACCCCAACTCACCTTAGAGGCATCACAGTATACCTCAAAATCTCCTAAACCCTCTGGAATGATCAACACCGGGGCAGTAGTCAAACAATCTTTTAACTCCTGAAAACTCAGATCATATTCCTCAGTCTATTCAAACTTGGCCTCCTTTTTTAGTAGCTAAGTTAGAGGTACGGAAATCTGTGAGAAATTTTTTACAAAATGCCTGTAATAGCCTACCAAGCCTAGAAAGCTCTTAATCTCAATCACAGAAGGTGGCCTAGTCCGATTCGTAACAGCTTTCACCTTCTTTGGATCCACATAAATACCACCATCAGAAATTACATGCTCTAGAAATATCACCTTCTCTAGCCAGAATTTACATTTACTCAGCTTCGCATACAATTTTTCCTCATGAAGCACTTGAAGTACCATCTTCAAGTGAGTCTTGTGCTCCTCATATTCCATTGAATATATCAGGATGTCATCAATAAAAAGTACCACGAATTTATCCAGATATGGCCTAAACTCTCTATTCATTAGATCCATAAATGTAGCAGGGGCATTCTGAGGCCAAAAGGCATAATGAGGAACTCATAGTGGCCATAACGTGTTCGAAAAGCAATCTTAGCCACATCTTCTAGCTTAATCCTCAATTGATAATAACCGAACCTCAAATCAATCTTCAAGAACAACCAAGATCCTTATAATTGATCAAATAAATCATTGATACGAGACAAGGGATACTTGTTTTTAATCGTGATTTTGTTCAACTCACGATAATCAATGCACAGCCGCAAAGACCCATCTTTATCTTCCTTACAAACAATACCGGTGCTCCCCAAGAAGATACACTCAGTCTGATAAAGCTCTTATCTAATAGTTCCTGTAATTGTAACTTCAGTTCCTTCAATTTAACCGGGGCCATGCGATAAGGGGTCTTAGAAATCAGGCTAACTCCAAGAATAACCACAATTTCAATCTCAATTTCCTGATGTAAAGGTAATCCAGACAATTTCTACGAAAATACATCCTCAAAATCACATACAATAAGGATATCCTTAGCTGGCACACTATGACTCCCAGTGGTGTAGGCATATGCCAAGTAAGCTTTATACCCACTTTTCATTAAATGTTTGGCATGTAAAATAGAGATTAATGTAGGCACCTCCTTCTTCCTAAGGCCTTAAAAGAAAATGGGTTCCATCCTAGGAATATCAAAACAAACCCTCTTCAAAAAACAATCAATACTGGCGTGATATTTAGCCAGCAAGTCTATCCCTAAGATTATATCAAAATCACCCATGTTTAACAACACCAAATCCACAATCAAATATTTCCTATTCACCTCAACCACACATTCAGGATACACAACATCAGCAATTACAAAGGAACTAGTAGTGGTTAACAGAGACAATACATAATAAAAAATACAAGGGACAGATACAATGCAGCATACAAATTATGAAAAAATAAAGGAGTGAGCAGACCCCAAATCAAATAATATAGAAGCAGGAACTCCACAAACAGAAAGGGTACCTTTCACAATGTTCGGGAATTCCTTCGGGTCCTGAACAGTCACCGCGAAGGCCTTAGCAAAAATGGTAGGCTTCTTTCCTTCTATCCTCGGAGGTAATTGACAGTCTTTCACCACGTGGCCCTACTGTCCACATCTAAAGCATGCTCCTGATACCTTACGACATACTTACCCTGGATGCTTCCTCTCACAGAAAGTACAATCAGTGGCTGATACTCGAGAGCAAGTCATTGACTAAGCTGGAACAACACTCTTCCCTTTATCTACGGTCCTTGCCTTCTTGGATAGTCTAGAAGATCCTATATCCGATCTAGTACTAAAACCCACCTTGCTAGCCATCCTTTTTGCATAAAACCTCTTCGTCTCCGCTTCCTTCTCATAGATCACCACCTTATCCAGAATATTAGTATAAGTTTGGAGCTTCAGGATCGATAGTGACTTCCTAATATCGTCCCACAACCCTTACTGAACTTATTCGCTTTCCTTAACTCATCCTCCACATAGAAAGGTGCAAAACGGGACGACTTAGTAAACTTAGCGTCATATTCCGTCACCGTTATATTCTCCTGTCTCAACCTCATAAATTCCTGCTCCTTTTGATCTTGGTGGCTAGATGAAAAATATTTTTCCATAAACGAGTCCTCGAACATCTTCCACATGATCTTATCATCGGGCACTCCCAACGCCCTCTTTGTCATGCTCCACCAGCTATTAGCTTCACCTTCCAACTTGTATACTACGAAGGTGACTTTTTCTTAATCGGTGCTATGATGGAACAGGTCCTAATTTCCATAGAACTCTCCATCAGACAAATTCAGAACAGAATCATAAATTTATCTCACTAAATTCTGCAGAAATTTTGAGAGAGTTCTATCTAAAATTGAACGAAAACCCAAATATACAACCTGCTTATTTATATAAGCACAAAGCATACATAATATCCAAATCTCAAAATCTTGACCATAATACAAAAGAAAGATCAGTACTAGCACACAACTATTCTAATACCACAGTTTTTCTACAACACGCATTCACAGGACCATAAGTGCCATCCATGGCCTTAATTTAACAACCATATCAACTACACCAGAATTCAGACAAGAGATACCGTCTAGGACCTATACAAAAATCAAAAAACATATAGCGGAATCATCTATATCCAAGATATAACCTGTGGAAGTATAAATACAGTTTTAATAGTTTACAGAATAAACTACAATTACTTATACATAATTTCCTTTACAAAACTGTATGGCACATGTAGAACTATCAGAATCTCCCAAAACATTACTCCAAGGTAACCTTCAAGGCTTCACCAAGGCTCAAGAACATTCCTTGCTAAACTCTAGCTGTCTGATTGTCCAGTATCTTCACTATATCCTTATCTGGAGGAAAGAAAAATAGTAAATAGTTAGCCGAAGCCTAGTAAGGTACTAAAACATGTAGAACATAATGCTCTCATGTAGAACATAATACAGTAAGGCAATTACAGTTGCAAACAAGGCATGAATATGATAAGACAATGATTACGGAAGCATTTTTAGGTCATAAATGTAGGTGGACAGAAAATGTATGATAATTATGCGGAAAACCTGATTTCCATATAAACAGGTCTAAAGAACAGGAGCAGTTCATGAAAATATGAGTAAAGCATGATTCTATTTAAACAGGTAGTAGTTTCATAAAATAGTTCCAAATCTCAGTTGCTTTCATTAGAAAACTCTAGTTAAATATCCTAGGGACCCAACTAGTGTACCCTACTAGCCAAAAACAGTAACAGTAGATCCCTTCTTATGGGATCGATCCCTTCTGTGGGATCTAGAATAGTATCCTCCCTGTACACCGCCCTAAGGACGGCGGACTACATATAACTCTATGGATAGAGTTATCCTCGATTACCACCGTAATATCTTACGGCATGCTGGAGAACCTTACTAGATCGTATGGCAATCCTGGGTCCTAGTTAACAGTATCAGAAACAGTTTCTTCTTATTTCTTAACTGAAAACCCTTTTCAATTTTAGAAGTCAATTAGAGTTTCACAATAACTCTTCAATTCGGTTTAGAATACACGGTAACAGTTTAAAACCCTTCAGTTTTGCTTCAGAATATACAGTATTAGCTTAAAACCTGTCAGTTTTGCTTCAAAAATCCACAGCGATTTATTAGTATAAGTCCATATAAAATTTTCAAAAACAGAGTACACCAGGAGCTTTACTTCATTACAGATTAACTTTTATATTACGGGTAAAAATCATCAAAACCCATCACTTTCGCACCTAGGGTTTGGCCAAAATTATCGAACAATAAATGGACACTTAACACGTGTATTTTCATAAAATTGATACCAGATGTTGCAGTATATATATGTAAACATAAAATATGTCCGATTAATTTACAGAAACAGGCTCTATTTATGTAGAACATGGAGAAACATGGATTTGGAGCATAAATATAATATTTGAGATATTAAAACACTGTAAAAACGGTAAATAATGTCCAGAGTACATTTGCCAAAGGTCGGTCTATAGTTCTTTTTACCCGGATCGGAGTGAATCACGCGGATTTCTTCCTCTTCTTCTCTTTTCCCTCGTCTCTCCCTTCGCTCTCGTTCTGGAATCGCCCGAAATGTGCTCGGCCTTTTATAATCAGTTGGGCACTCGAGCGGTGCTCAAGCGCTCCCTCTCAGACACGACAGCACCTCGGGAGCTCGTCAAGCACCTTTCAAGTGTTGCGTTCGCAAATTTGCGCCCAGACAGCGCTCGAGCGGTGCTCAAGCGCACTTCTCGTAACCTCCCTCGCTCTCGCCTCCCCTCGGGTGAGCTTCAAGAATTACACTCACAAAATGGTGCTTGACCAGCTCTCAAGCACTGATCAGGCACTAGTCAAGCACTCATCAGGCGCACATTGAGCCTACAGTTCGAAAACGTTGCGTTTTTGCCAATTGGGACCCATTTTGACCCTTCTAACCCAATGCCTTATATCCTTAGACCCTAATTTTGATTATATAACCTTAATAAGTTATGATCATCATAATTTAAAGCCCGGAATCTTATTTATGAATTAACATTTTTCGGTTTACAATTTCGGTTCCCGATTTACCAATTTCGGATCTTTGGGCTTTTCGACCCAATTTCTCCCATACTCCTTCACCTTAATTCACCTATTTTAGGTTAATTACTCACCTTTTATCATATTTTGCAAACCAGTACCCCCACAGAGCCTATCTTTCTCCTAATTATCATGTCTCGAAAGTTCAAGTCATTATAGGTGCACCGGATCACAACAAAAATCTTATTCATCCTTTTAAACCACACATCCGCTTCCGCTGGATTGGGCTTACCCAAGAATCTTGGTGCTCACTCTACAGTAAATCTGTCAAAAGTTGTCAGAGCCAAATGTGTCGGAGCTGGGTCGGGTACAGGGATCAGAGCCATGTGTCTCTGTTCTACAGATTCCACCGCATTAGACATTCTCTCCAGTAAATCCACATAAGTTGCCTCCCGATCATGGGGAGTACTAGCACCACCATGGTTATTCCTTCGATTTCTTCTACTGGCCATTTAAATCCTATAACCAAGAATAAACATAACATATAACCTCAAGAAATCACATTAATGGAAAGGGTTATCAGTAGTTTAATGAAATTCAATCCTAGCCTAAGGATTGACTTCCTAAACATCCTAGTTGCCTTAGTTACCCCGACCTATTCCTACCCTTTTTAGTTAGTTAGGATTATTTCCTAAGCTTTTGCTTACTATTCAGATCAATTCCTAAGGCATCTCATTTATCTAATGTACCAATTATGATAGAATAATTTTTTTATCCTTAGAATCTTTCTGTCATTACAGAATAGTAGAAACCTAAGCCCATTTAACAACCTAAAGTTCTAGAAATAAATGGACAGAGTCTCCCCTAGAACTGGGCTAAACAGAAATACAGAACTTGCTTACAACCTGTAAACATACAGAATAACATTATTACATCTACTAACAGAAACTTTACTTTCAGACACAGGATCGCAGACGCCGTATCATTTCCTACGGCTTGCATTTCATATTTCCTATTCATTATATTAACAGTTCATAATAGAGAAGCTATCTAGGACCTGTACAGAATCCAGAAAATATATAACGGAAGCAGAGCTATAAACTTGCGGAATCACAATTTCTGTTTCATCACATGCATCACATACATTCCATATACACGAATCTCTACGCAGAAGATCCATATACAAAATCATATATAAAAAATCAGGTCTTTACAATTCAACTGTTTCTCCAAAATAACTTCAAGTCTTCCGAGAGTCTTCAAGCAAGGCTTTAACTCACTCCTTTTTCAGTACTAGCTCTACAATATTATTAAGAGGGGAAAAAATAGTAAAATAGTGAGCCGAAACCCAGTAAGGTACATGCAGACATGCAATAAAACATTCATATAGAACAAAATAAAGTAAAATGGATATAGATACATGTTGAAGTATAAATACTCCAAAGCAATGATTTATAGAAACTATAGCAGAACATGATGCAGAAGGTTATAGAACTACCAGGGGACAAAAACACTCAAGATTCCAAAATCAGAAGTCAGTGTAATCATGCTTCGTTAATAATAAATCAGTAAAACAGGCTTTATAAAGCAGAAATCAGTCTCAATTCTATAAATTATAGAAAATTTTTTTTCTATCAATAAAGGACCTCGCTTGTAGACCCTACTAGCGGAGGGGATAAATAATCAAGGATAGATTGTGTTCACTCCACACAATCTAAGGCCAGAAATAGCAACAGGAGATCCCTCCTCACAGGATCTATCCGCTCTCTAGGGATTCAGGATAGGGGTGCTGGCCTATAACAGTAACTACCCTCTAGGTTAACGCCTTGAGGAAAGGCGGACCACATATAAATCCATGGATAGAGTTATCGTCGATTACCACCATAACATTCTAAGGCATGTCGGAGAACCCAACTTGACTGTATATCAGTCCTGACTCCTAATTAACAGTAATTAAAATATTTTTCCTTCTTATTTCATAACTGAAAACCTTTACAGCTTTAGAAATCAGTCAAAGTTTCACAATAACTCTTTAGTTAGCTTTAGAATATAAGTAACAGTTTATAATACTTCAGTTTCACTTCAGAATATACAGAAACAATTTGAAACCCTTTAGTTTCATCTCAGAATATACAGTAATAGTTTAAAACCCTTCGGTTTTGCTTCAGAAATCCTTAGAAATTTAGCGGTATAAATCAGTGTAAAATTTTCAAATATAAATTACGTCCTGGACATTATCATGTTACAGTTTAACTTTTACATATCAGAAATTTTGGATTAAAACATTAAATCCCTTCAATTTTGTACTTAGGGTTTCACCAAAATTTCTGGACAAAAAATGGACATCAAACACATGCATTTACATGAAATCGAAGTTAGATATTGTGGTATATATATGTAAATATAAAATCTGTTCGATTAATCAGGAAAAACAGGCATTATTTATAGTAAACATAAAGAACCATGGATTTAAAGCATAAATACCATTTTTGAGATACAGAAAAACTGTAAAAATGGAAAATAACGTCTGTGGTACAATTACCTGAGCTCGATCTATTGTTACCGTGACTCCGATCAGGATTTGATGGTAGATTTTCCCCTTTCCTTTCTCTTCCCTCTCCTACCTCTCTTCTCTCCATGTTCTGTTGAGGGCTCTGAAAATGAGCCCCAAAATTCCTAAATTTCCTATTTAAAATGTGGGAGAAAGGGGGCATGTGCGGGTCCATGTGACCGCCACTCGAGCACCGGTTGAGCGGTGCTTGAGTGGTGGCTTGCGCAAAAGTGCACTCAAGCAGTGCTCTAACGATGCTTGAGCACCTTGCTCATAGCCGAGGGCCGCTCCAGCCTCACCTCGAGTGGCCCGCGAGTGGACGCTTGCGCAATTTTGCGCCTAGCAGGCGCTCGAGCAGTGCTCAAGCATCCTGCGCTCCTTTGGCCCATTTCACCCTATTTTGCTTTGGTACCAAATTTTTTAACTTTCTTAAACCTAAATATGATGTTCATCCACATAATTAATTCATAAATATCATATTTTGGGGTCGAGATCTTACACTAACACTGACCTATTCTTCAACAAATGGTGCCAAAATATATCTAATATAGATATTAACTATATACAAAACTAGTACTCACAAAATATAAGTCAAGTCTCTACTAGCGATCATGTCTAAACTCTCCACAAGATATCGTAGCTCTCTAATCTAAAGGGATAAGAAATAATGAAAATATGAGTTGAATAATTAACAAGTATCAGTATATAATATGTAACAAACAATATACACAAAATCAGAGTGAACTAACAAATCAAATAAACAAAGTTTAAATATTTGATATGTCTAACCAACGAATATTTGAATGTAGTCTCATAGTCAAAGTATAATTCAAAAATAAAGGCCAAATGTTTTAAATGCACGAAACCAACAAAATCTGAAATCGAATTAATTGATGATCAAAACCAGCAAATTTCAAATCAAAATATCAAGTATCCAAATCAAATCTAGGTAAAATATATTAAAAATTCAAAAAAAAAAATACTCAAATCAAAAAATCAAAGATCAAAAGATTGACTTGGAGGAAGTGTCACTTCTAATGCCATAACCTTAGTTTATATCACTACTATTTAGACCTGTAGGTTGGCCATCTACATATTCTCCCCTATAAATAGGGGATGAAGCCACTTTATTTTGTCACCCATGGGTATGGGGTGCAATCCTCAAGTTTATTTGAATATATTAAGACATCTGGATATATATTAGTTTCGTCTAATTTTTTTATGATGGTTCTCATAAAAACTAAATAGAAACAAAAATATACCAAAAATAGGGTATAGGAACACTTACCTCAATATTAAATCTTTCAGATTTGACCAACGGATGCCTTAAAATCCCACTTGTCCTTTTCCTCTCTCTTCCTTCCCTTCTCTCTCTCTCCTCCCCTTGCGAAATGACTAAAAATTGTGAGGTTCTTGATTTCAAAACCTAGTAATTAAGGGGTAATTATGTTAATATAATTAAGATTAGGTTTAAGTGTGCTCGAAAAATTTGCTTCAGAAGTAAAAGAAAAGTCGAGAGCCTTGGAGCTCGAGTGGCACCCAAGGCATTCCCAGAGTGTGCTGGGCAGAAACACATGCCCGAGGTGCGCTCGAGTGTGCCTGAGGATGGGCTGGCAGAATCGTTCACCCGATGAGCACCCGATAGGCACTCGAGCGTGGCCCTTCGAGTGTGCTAGCACTCAACCAGTGCTCACTGATGCTCAAGTGTCAGTCCGATAATAAAAGTGCAATTGTGATTTTACATGCCATTTTCCAACGGTCCAAAGAGAAAGAGGAGAGAGAGAGTGAAGGGGAAGAGAGAGAAGGAGGAAATCAAGGCGTCTAAGTTTAAATCCGGCCTCGAGCTAGTTAGAAAAGTTGTAGAACTGGTCGAGGCAAGTGTGGTTGCTAAATCCTCCAAACAACATATTGTTTCCTTATCTCCTGATGGAAGGAAGGTTATTTTTTGCTTTCTATGTTTTTTCTGGAAACGAAAATGAATTTTCCATCTTGCCAATATAGCGATCTGGATGGACTAGTAGCGGGCCTCCAAAGTTTTGACAAATCTAAGTGCTCACCGTGGCTAAATGGCCGTAGTGTTAAAGATGTGCAGTACAACCAAGGTGTAATGGTGAATGATGGAACCTGGAAATATGTCAAGTCAAGGAGGCAAAAAAGCTGCTTCCAAGAAGTCTAAGGGTTCCTCATGCACAAACGCTGCTTCTAGCTGACTGAAAACAAAATTGGTCTGTGAGGTTGCGGCTCGGTCTGAGATGTTGTTGACTTGGGACCAACTTTTGCTTGTGTTTGATGGTTTTTGTCGGGTTATTTTGAAAGGGACTAGCACTGGTTTTCCAACTAGCCACTGGTTTGGACACTCTGCCAAGTATTGGGGTTAGCAGATATGGTGATCCTTTTTGTTTGCAAAATGCATTGACATGAATGATATTGTCGTGCTGATGCCGATATAAACATACTGTAGTGGCTATTCCGATAGTTTGTGCATTTTGTTGATGTCACCCCGAGTGTCTCAATGCAGCTGGGCTCTAGCTAAATGCTGAGAAATTTGATAATACTGCAATAGGCCAAATTTCTGCCCCTGCTGATATGCTCCTGTGTCTGCGTTGAGGGAGTAGAAGCTGGAATGGTTGCAAAATCTAGTTTGATGTGTTGTGAATTATGGTTTATTGCCATATGTCTGATACCTCCTGTTGGCTTGTGCTATGATGGTATGATAAGATACCTCATTTTGTAACTTTTGTTGCTGAATTTGCTGGCGGTGGAATTTGGCACTGCCCTGCTGAAGGTTGATGCTGCTGGAAATGCTGATTCTGGCTCTCGGGGCTAGCTGATGCTGGAGAGCAGCTGATCCTAAAGTGGTGCTGGGCTGAGATCCTGTTGGTGCCGGTATTACAGACCATTTAACTGTCCCTGTTGATTTGCTACAGTTCTAAGTCGAGGGGGATGTTGCTGGAAAGGTTGCAGGCTCTATTTTGACGTGTTGTGAAGAAAGGCAAATGCCATATGTACGTTTCCTCTTGCTGAGTTGTGCAATGTGGGGACTATTTGATACCTCTTTCTGCAAATTTTGTTAGAATTTTTGCTGGGGTTCGAAATTGGTCTTGCCCTGCTGAAGGTTGATACTGCTGGATTTGCACCCTGCTGATGATGGATAGTAGTTGATCCCGATGTGGTGTTGGGCTGAATTGCTGTGGTGCTGGGCTGAATTGCTGTTGGTGCCGGTGTCAGCTCTGTGTCAATGTGTATTGGTACTGTTGCATAACTGTTGGCTCGTATGCTGAGTTTGCACCTGGTGGTTTGGCTAGTTGCGGTGTTATAGTAGTAGTTCTATGCAGGGGTGTGAAGTTGCTGTCGGATGTTGCTGCTGGGTGGTGGGGCTCTGATGCAGCTGCCCTTTGCTTTTGCTGAGATCAGCTTTTATGATGCTGGGTTCCTGTGGCTATGAATGAGCTGCCAGTGTGAGCGGTTGAGGATACCCGAGTTGTACTAGTTGATCCTGCACTGATTATCCCTCCCCAGAATGCTTCCCTTGCTCTTCTGGGAGAGGCCCTTGACGTGGTTATCCCACCCTTAGATGATGTGGAACCAAAGAGGACATTGATTGAGGCCCAGTTTGCTGATATGGAGGCTTGCCAATTTCTACCATTATGATTGCATCTGAATCCTGCTGAGGAGCCTTGCTTTTTAAAAAAACCTCCTGCTGGTGCCGAGGTGGTTTGATTTGGACAACAACTTTGCAATGGTTCGGGTTGATGCATACTACCAGTGTGCCTTGGCTTAGATGCCTTGGCCGAGATGCCTATCTCTACTGAATGCCAAGACGTATGCCCAAGAGGGGTTGCCTTTGACTGAGGTCGTTTTGGCCGAAGTGGTGTGCATTGTGCTATGAATTTGCTTGTGTATTTTCAATTGTATTTTTGTTTTTTCCATGACTTAGCTCATGGTCTCAGATTATAACATGTTCATGAGATTTGGGGTACACCCCATTGTCTTTGTTCTAATTTCAAGTCGGAAAACACTTGGAGTTAGCATAGAGTTTTGTATCTTTCTTTGAAATTTAATGCATTTTACTTTCCAAAAAAAAAAAAATGTTCATCCCGATCCCTTTGGGTATATTTTTCCGATACACATTCATATTTTTATTTTCATGATATCCCTGTATTGGGTGTATATATATTCTGATTTTATGCCCGATTTGTAAGGTTTGTACTATATTTCATCCCACGAAACCCTAATCCGCACCCCTTGGCTCTTACCTAATTTAATTGAATTTTATGCATGATTTGGACGTGGAAACTTGGAACCCTAGCCTTAGGAATGTGGGTACCTTAATTATTTGGTTTTTATTCACATATATTTTATATATGTTAATTTTATGTAAATAAAAAATATTATTGGATATGAATTGGGATATCATTTCACATGTACATTATATCTGTTATCTTATATATGTTCCAAAATTTCATTATATACATTTGTGAAGAAAATTTATTATCCAAAAGTTCTAAAGCTATGTTCGGCTCATGATAGTAAGGATTTCTAATTTTTTTCCTTGCTTTATGCTTATTATACGTGTAATTTAAGCCATGTGGAACTTAAATTTATAAGAATTGTATAAATTATGAAAAGATTAAGAGGGGAATTCCTTGACATGCCATGTTTGATGTATCGTTCTCCTGAAGTGAGAACTAAGTGATAAGAATAAGCATGGAATTTCCCAAAGAATAAGTAAATGTGAAATTCGACCCAGGATTTATATTTTAGTGGATAGTATTCCCTGGCATACCTTAAGATATTACTGTAGAAACATAAGGATTGCCTCTAGGCCACGGGAGACATGGTAGCATATGTTTTATGGCCCCGTATATCAAGTTTAAAGTATGCTGCACACCATGGGGTGTTAAATTGCGTGGGTCTATGCTTTAGAATGTGTAGAAGCAAACACATTCATTTCCACGTTTGTCCGCATCGTTAGCTGGTAAGGCCAATTAGCCCTGGTTCATAGTAATAATGAGTTTTTTACATGTTTTAGAAACTAAAAGGATTAGAAATAAAATGAGAAAGAAAACTGTGTTCCGGAAAGGTATTTGCTCATTTTATATTTATGCATTCGTACATCGCTCCTATTCTCTCCCTTGCCTTATCTTGCATATATTGATTATTGTTTTTGTTTATATTGTGCCTTGTTGAGCATTTAGGTCACTTCTTGCTATTTTTCCTTCTTTCAGATGAGCATGCACTTATGCCCGATGAGGCAGAGTGAGGAGTAGGAGTCGCTAGGCATGAAAACTTGGAGGACTTACTTACAAAAAAAAAAAAGAAAACTTGGAGGAGACTTTTGACGACATAGTTTTTGTAGTTTTGCACTTTATGGAGCTCATTTGTATATTTTGATGGTTTTGTATATATTGATTATATGTGTATGATGGTGATGTACATGTCGCTTAGTTTTCATTGTATTTGATAGATGTATATACTTCCGCAGGTTGGTATGATTTATTCTGAGTACCTAGTGGCATCTTATTTGTGCCGACGTTGTAATTGGAATTATGACATCGGTGCCATGTATTTGTGGCTTTTGGATCCTGTGTTGATAATGTTGTGGATGTTTATTTGTACTTCAGGGATTTTGTATGGGTTGTATTAGCTTGACATTATATAATCGAATTGGTGCAAAAGTGCCGTCTGAGGGATGGGTTAGGCATCGCACCTAACCCCAACTACGCACAAGCATCATCTTAGGTGTGAGATCCCGATCCTAAAACATGATAGTTATGGAGTAATTATATGAATGAAAATTATATTTATGTTTAAGAATGTGAAAAAATTTGATATAGAAGCAAAATGAGGCAAAATGGGCAAAGGGAGTGCAAGGCACTCGACCACCGCTCGAGCACCCCTCGAGCACAAAAATGCGAAAGTTGTGCTCGAGGGTGCGCCCGAGGTAAGGCAGGAGCGACCCCCGTCTACGAGCAGTGTGCTTGAGCATCGCTTGAGCTCTACTTGAGCGCATTTTTGGACAAGTGACCGCTCGATCGGCACTCGAGTGGCTGTCACATGGACTCGCACGTGACCTTTTCCTTTTGTGTTTAAATTGGAAGTTGGGGTGATTTGGGGTTTCATTCTCAGAAGCATCGACAAGAACATGGAAGGAGAGAAAAGAGGAAGGAGAGGGAAGAGAAAGGATAGGGAAAAATCTACCGTCTAGTCCCGATCAGAGTAACGGTAACTATAGATCAAGCTCAAACAAGTATACCTCAGACGTTGTTTTCTATTTTTATAGCCTTTCTATATCTCAAAAATCATATTTTTACTTTAAATCCATGGTTCTACATATTTACTGTAAATAATGCCTGTTTCTCCTGATTAATTGGACAGATTTTGTGTTTACCAGTATATACTACTAAATGTACCACTAATTTCATGAAAATACATGTGTTTGGTGTTCGTTTATCGTCCTGAAAATTTTGGTGAAACCCTAGGTACGAAAATTGATGATTTGATGCTTTATTGTCCATAATTTCGGATATGAAAAAGTTAATCTATAACGTGATAATGTCACTGATGTGATTTATGTCAGAAAAATTTACATGGATTTATACTATTAAATTTTTGTAAATTTTAAGCTAAACTAAAGGGTTTTAAACTATTACTATATATATTTTGAAACAAAGCTAAAGGGTTTCGAACTGTTTCTATTTATTCTAAAACTAACTGAAGATTTATTGTGATATTGACTGACTTCTAAAATTAAAAAGGTTTTTAGTTAAGAAATAAGAAGAAAAAATATTTCTAATACTATTAAATAGGACCCGTGACTAATATACAGTCAGGTTAGTTTTTCGATATTTCTTAGAACGTTACGATGGTAATCGAAGATAATTCTGTCCATGGAGTTATAAATGGTCTGCCCTTCCTTAGGGCGTTGACCTAGAGGGTAGTTACTATTTTTGGCGGTACCCCTGTCCCGAATTCTCTGAGAGGGGATAGATCCCATGGGAAGGATCTCCTGTTCCTATTACTGGCCTTAGATTATGTGGAGTGAACACAATCTATCCTCGATTATTCACCCCCTCTACTAATAGGGTTTACTGATTGGGTACTTTACTGATAGAAAATGGATTTTTCTATAATTTATAGAGTTGAGACCGATTTCTGCTTCCTGAAGTGTGTTTTACCGATTTATCATTAACGAAGCATATTTGTGAGGTTCCAGATCTAAAAATATAATAAATATGAGGAAATCAATGTAATAATAATAAATTCTAGACCAATTGAACAAATGAGTATGTGTACCAAAAGAAAAATCGGGTTGTGGACTGCTGAAGTGCTGCCAGCAGATTACGCCTGCTGTGCGCTAGAGTGTAGGCTCGAGCACAAAATGCAGTGGCACAAGCGCCAAAAACCAGTAGCTCCCCTACCCGGAGGCGGGTCATATTCAGGGTACGCTTTAGAATACTACTGTGAAAGAACGATTATTGCCCTGGTCCTTGGGGAATATGGGACGATTGAGATGGCCGAAGGCTGCAGGCCTAAAATATAGCCGATGGTCGAGTATTGCAGACCAAAAATGTATGGCAGACACATTCATTTTCTCGTTCTCTCACATCGTTAATTAGTACGACCTACTAGCCCGGGTCCGCATAGAATAATGAAAGTAATGAAAATGAATGAACGTAACAAGAGCAAACATGCGAACCAAATGATCCCAGATGATCCCTCTCCTCGCATGCTTCCTTTTATTCAAGTTATATATTTCCCCTGCCCAGTTACTATTTTTCCTATTAATTGTTATAGTTAGTGATGTATGATTTCATTTGCTGGGCTGTATGCTCACTCTTGCTGTATATCTTTCAGATGAGAACACATTGATGCCCGACGAGACAGAGTAGTCCATAAAAGTGCGATAGACAGCTGATATTGCATGCAGGGCTGGGGACTAGGACTTAGCTGATTTTGTGTATTAAATAGGAATTTTGGTCCTACTTTTGTAAACTGTATAAAACATGTATAGTGGTCGTTAATGATGTTCAACATGAATGAATGATGGATCAGTTTTCGCTGTATATTGTGATTTTTATACTTCCATAGGTCTTTCTCGTTGTGGTTATGATCGAGGTTCCTAGTTGACATCCTTCCCCACTGGCATTTTGCTGGAGTTATGATATCGGTGCCACCCCAAAATGATGTGACGATTAGATCTTGTGTAGTATATTGAGTATTAAGACTTGTAGTTTTGTTGTGGACTATTGTAGATTGTTATGCAGGTTTGATTTATAGGTGTTTATATTTTGGTAAATGCTCGATTTACAAACCAAACTTGCCCAATTTTCTACAAAAATTAATAATTTTAATTAGGAATACTAGTTTATTACTATATTTGACGAAGGTTATTTAAGAAAAATAACCTAGCCCATCACAATATTACACTAATTTCTTATTTTCAAAGATTAATTATTATCAAATTATACATTCTCTGTTTTCCATGCACTTTCTTCCCCTAAATATTTCCATACTATAGCATATTTGCATAACCGTTCTGCATAACGGGATTTACTTCATACTTACTTGTACCTTGTTGGATTTTACCTCACTGTTTTACTATTTTTTCCCCTCCAGCTGAGACGGTAGAGCTTGTACTAGACGAGAATGAATAGTTAAAGTCCTGTCTAAAGACTTTTGGAGTCCTAAAGTATTTTAGAGACCTTAAAAAGAGACAGTTAAATTGTAAAGACCTGATTTTTGATATATGGTTTTGCATATGGATCTTATGTATATGGATTCTTGTATATAGAATGTATGTGATGCAAGTGATGAAACGAAAAACTATGCTTCTGTAAGTTTATAGTATTGCTTCCGCTATATGTTTTCTTGATTCTTGTACAGGTCTTAGATCGCATCTCAATTTTGAATATTATTCTGTATAATTGTAGGTTTGTATTTCAATTTAGCCTAGTTCTAGGAGAAATTTTGTCTATTTTTCCTTAGAATTTTAGGTTGTTAATTGGGCTTAGCCTTCTATTTTCTATAATGATGGAAGTTTTTGAGGAAAAAAAACCGTTCTGTCACAATTGGTATTAGAGAAATGAGATGTCTTAGGATTTGATCAATCGAAAAGCGAAAACATAGGCTTGAATTTCTGTAGGAATTAGTCGGGGTAGCTAAGGCAACTAGGATGTTTAGGAAGTTGATCCTTAGGCTAGGATTGAATTTCATTAAACTACTGATAACCCCTTCCATTAATGTGATTTCTTGAGGTTTATAATGTTATCTATATTCTTGGTTATAGGATTTTAGATGGCCAGTAGAAGAAATTGAAGGAATAACCATGATCGTGCTAGGACTCCCCATGAGCGGGAGGTAGCTTATGTTGATTTACTAAAAAGAATCACTAATGTGGTGGAATCTGCAGAGCAGAGGCATATGGCTCTGGTCCCTGCACCCGAGCCAGCCCCAGCACATCCGGCTTCGACAATTATGATAGATTTATAGCGAAGCGAGCACAGGGATTCTTGAGTAAGCCAATCCGACGGAAGCAGATGTGTGGCTTAAAAGGATGAAGAAGATATTTACTATGATCCGTGTACTGATCAGGAGAAAGTTACCATCGTAGTATACAAACTGGAAGGTAAAGCCAATAGCTGGTGGAGTATGAAGAAGAGGGCGTTAGGAGTGCCCGATGATGAGGTCACCTGGAAGATGTTCAAGGATGCCTTCATGGAAAAATATTTCCTGTCCAGTCTCCAAGATCAGCAGAAGGAGTAAGAGTTCATGAGGTTGAGATAGGGAAATATAACGGCAACAAAGTATGACGCTAAGTTCATTGAGTTGTCCCATTTTGCACCGTTTTATGAGGACGAGTTAAGAAAAGCAAAGAAGTTTCAACAAGGGTTACTGGATGACATTAGGAAGTCACTGTTGATCTTGAGCATCAGATTTATTGCTGATATTTTGGATAGGGTAGTGATTTATGAGAAGGAAGCAGAGATGGAGAGGTTTTATGCAAAGAGGACGGCTAGTCGGGATAGTTTTAGTGTTGGATTGAATGTGGAATCTTATGGACCATCCAAAAAGGTGAGGACAGCTGACAAAGGAAAGAGTATCATTCCAGCTCAATCAGTGACTTGCTCTAAAGTATCAGCTGCTGATTGTACTTTCTGTTGAAGGAAGCATTCGAGACAAGCATGTTGTAAGGTATCGGTAGTATGCTTTAGATGTGGACAACAGGGCCACATGGTGAAAGACTATCCATTACCTTCGAGGCTAGAAGGAAAGAAGCCTACTATCGCACCTAAGGACTTCGCTGTGACTATTCAAGATCCGAGGTATCGCCAAACGTTGTGGAAGGTACCCTCTCTATTTGTGGAGTTCCTGCTTTTATATTATTTGATTCAGGGTCTACCCACTTTTTTATTTCTCCACGGTTTGCATGTTGTATTATATTTATCCCGTATGTTTTGGATTATGCATTGTCTATGTCAATCCCCACTAGGTCCTCTATGATTGCTGATATTATGTATCCTTGATGTGTGCTTGAGGTGAATGGAAAATATTTGCTTGTGGATTTGGTGTTGTTGAACATGGGTGATTTTGATGTAATTCTAGGGATGGGCTTGTTGGCTCAATATCACGATAGTATTGATTGTTTTCTGAAGAGGATTTGTTTTGATATTCCTAGGACGGAACCCTTTTTCTTTCAAGGTATTAGGAAGAAGGAGGTGCCTATATTAATCTCTGCTTTGCATGCCAAATATTTGATGAAAAGTGGGTGTAAAGCTTACCTGGCTTATACCTGCACTGCTGGGAGTTATAGTGTGCCGGTTAAGGATATACTTGTTATTTGTGATTTTGAGGATGTATTTCCGGAGGAATAGCCTAGATTACCTTCACGTCAGAAAATTGAGTTTGAGATTGCAGTTATTCCTGGAGATTTTTAATACCCCTTATCATATGACCCTAGCTAAATTGAAAGAATTGAAGTTGTAATTATAGGAACTGTTAGATAAGAGCTTTATTAGACTAAGTGTATCTCCTTAGGGAGCATCAGTGTTGTTTGTAAGGAAGAAAGATGGGTCTTTGTGGCTATTTGTTGATTATCGTGAAAAGAATAAAATCACAATTAAGAATAAGTATGCGTTTCCTTGTATTGATGATTTATTTGATCAATTGCAAGGATCTCGAGTGTTCTCGAAGATTGATTTGAGGTCCAGTTATTATTAGTTGAGGATTAAGCCAGAAGATGTGGCTAAGACTGCTTTTCGGACGCGTTATGGCCACTACGAGTTCTTTTTGTGCCTTTTGGCCTCACGAATGCCCCTGCTGCATTTATGGATATGATGAATAGGGTGTTCAGGATGTATTTGGATAATTCATGATGGTGCGTATTGATGTTGTCCTAGTATATTCAAAGGATTATGAGGAGCACGAAACTCACTTGAGGATGGTACTTCTTTTTTTTTGGTAAGTCTTGAGGATGGTACTTCAAGTGCTCCGTGAGGAAAAATTACATGTTAAGCTGAGTAAATATGAATTCTGGCTAGAGAAGGTAATGTTTCTGGGGTATGTAATTTCTAATGGTGGTATTTCCCTGGATCCAAAGAAGGTGGAGGCTGTTACAAATTGGAGTAGACTTCTATGACTGAGGTTAGGAGCTTTCTAAGCATGGCAGGCTATTATAGGCATTTTGTAGAGAATTTCTCATAGCTGCTGAAAAAAGAGGTCTAGTTTGAATGGACTGAGGAATGTGATCTAAGTTTTCAAGAGTTAAAGGATCGCTTGACAACTGCCCCGGTGTTGATCATTCCAGAGGATTGAAGAGGTTTTAAGGTATACTGTGTTGCCTCTAAGGCAGGTTTGGGTTGTGTACTGATGTATCATGGTAAAGTTATAGCGTATGGGTCTTTTCAACTGAAGGTGTATAAAAGAAACTACCTGACCCATGATCTGGAGCTAGCTGCTGTGGTATTTGCCTTGAAACTTTAGAGACATTACTTGTATGATAAGAAGTTCCTTGTGTATTCTAATCACAAAAGTTTTAAGTATCTATTTTTACAAAAGGAACTTACTATGAGGCAAAGGAGGTGGCTGGATTTCTTGAAAGACTATAACTGTAAGATACAGTATAAGCCAGGGAAGGTAAATATAGTTGTAGATGTATTGAGCCATCGATCAGGTTATGTGGCCATGTTGTAAGTTAAGTAGATGGAAATGTTGGATTATTTGAAGCTGTGTGATATCCAACATTATGCTCGGGGTGTTAGGATTCTCCTATCTTATCTTCAAATCCAATCGGAGGTAATTAATGAGGTAAAGGAGAAACAAGTTAATGATCCATTCCTTGTGAATATTGTGAATGATCTGAATAAGGATTCTCGATTTGATTTTAATGTCCGGACTGATGAAGTATTGAGGTTCTGAGACCGATTATGTGTACCGGATGATAAAGAATTAAAGAAAAAGATTTTAAAGGAGGCTCACCAGTCTCGGTATGGCATCCACCCTGGGACGAATAAAATGTATTAAGATTTGAAGAAAACTTTCTGGTGGAGAAATCTAAAGAGAGATATTATGGTTTATGTGAAAAAAAACCTTGTATGTCAGCAACTGAAAGCTAAAAGAAGGAAGCCTTCTGGGTTATTACAGCCAATGCTTATCTTAAGTTAGAAATGGGAAGATATTGCTATAGATTTTGTATCTGATTTGTTGAGGACTTCTAAGAATCATTACGCCATTTGGGTTATAATTGATCAGCTGACGAAATCAGCTCATTTCTTGGCGATCAGGACGACATATTCCCGTGATAAACTGGCCCAATTATATGTGAATGAGATTTTGAGGCTCCATGGAGTTTCTGCCTCTATTGTGTCTGATAGGGATCCCTGTTTTGTCTCGAGGTTTTAGGAAAGCTTGAATAAGGAGCTAGGGACAGAGTTGAAGTTCAGTATTGTGTATCACCCCCAAACTGATGGCCAATCAAAGTGTACCATTCAGATTCTTGAGGATATGATGAGGGCCTCGGCGTTAGAAATAAAAGGGACTTGGGACAGTTATCTGGCACTAGCTAAATTTGCATATAACAACAGTTATCAGGCTAGTATCGACATGGTACCTTTTGCGACATTGTATGGGAGAAAATGCATAACACCAATTCACTAGGAGGAGATAGGAGATAAAAGGATTTTGGGTCCTAAAATCATAAGGGAAACAGCGGAGAAAATTAAACTGATTTATGATAATTTGAGAGTTGCTCAAAGTAGACAGAAAAGTTATACAGACCAGAGGAGGAAAGAATTGAGCTTTGAGATAGGAGATTTTATTTTTCTAAAAATTTCACCGTCAAAAGGAACGTTCAAGTTCAAAGTAAAAGGAAAACTGATGTCACGGTTCATAGATCCATTTGAAATTCTAGAAATGATCGGGGAGTAGCTTATCGGTTGGTACTACCACCTAGTCTTCTAGACGTACACGATGTATTCCGTGTGTCGATGCTTCGGAAGTACATCCATGATTCTGCACACGTGATTGAGTACGGGCCTTGACTATTGACTAGGATTTATCCTATGTCGAGGAGTCGATATAGATTCTGGATCGAAAGGATTAGATGTTGCGTACTAAAACCATTTCCCTTGTGAAAGTACTCTGGAGAAATCATTTACCGGAGGAGACCACATGGGAGCGTGAAGATGACATCCGAAGTGAATATCCTCACTTGTTTTCTTGAATTATGTAACTCTGTTTAATTTCGAGGATGAAATTTCCTTAAGTGGCGGAGAGTGTGAAATCACAATCTTGGAACAAGATAATTATGGAGTAATTATATGAATGGAAATCATGTTTAGGTCTAAGAATGTGAAAAATGAGGCAAAATGGGCCAAGGGAGCATAGGGTGCTCGACCACTGCTCGAGCGCCCCTCGAGCACAAAAATGCAAAAGTTGTGCTCAAGGGTGCACCCGAGGCAAGGAGGGAGCGACCCCCGTCCGAACGTGACCTTTTCCTTTCGTGTTTAAATGGGAAGTTGGGGTGATTTAGGGCTTCATTCTAAGAACCCTCGACCAGAACATCGAAGGAGAGAAGAGAGGAAGGAGAGGGAAGAGAAAGAAAAGGGAAAAATCTACCGTCCAATCTCGTTTAGAGTAACGGTAACTGTAGATCGAGCTCAGGAAAGTATACCTTGGACGTTATTTTCTATTTTTATAACTTTTCTGTATCTCAAAAATTGTATTTATACTTTAAGTTCATGGTTTTACATATTTACTATAAATAATGCATGTTTCTCCTAATTAATCGAACAAATTTTATGTTTACTAGTATATACTGCTAAATATACTCTGATTTCTTGAAAATACATGTGTTTGGTGTTCGTTTATAGTTCAAAAATTTTGGCAAAACCCTAGGTATGAAAATTGAAGATTTGATGCTTTATTTTCCATAATTTATAATATGAAAAAGTTAATCTGTAATGTGGTAATGTCACTGATGTGATTTATGTTTGAAAAATTTATATAGATTTATAGTGTTAAATTTCTAAGAATTTTTAAAGCTAAAGTGAAGGGTTTCAAATTATTACTGTGTATTCTGAAACAAATCTGAAGGGTTTTAAACTATTTCTGTATATTTTGAGGCTAATGAAGAGTTATTGTGATACTCTGACTGACTTCTGAAACTGAAAAGGTTTTTAGTTAAAAAATAAAAAAGAAAAATATTTCTGATACTGTTAATTAGGACTCGTGATTTATATATAGTCAGGTTATGTTTTCTGGCATGCCTTAGAACGTTATGATGATAATCAATGATAACTCTATCCAATAAGTTATATGTGATCCGCCCTTCCTCAGGGCGTTAACCTAGAGGGTAGTTACTGTTCCTAGCTGGCACCCCTGTCCCAAATCCCCTGAGAGGGGATAGATCCCGCGAGAAGGATCTCCTGTTCTTGTTACTGACCTTAGATTGTGGATTGTGTGGAGTAAACATAATCTATTCTCGATTATTTGCCCCCTCTACTAGTAGGGTCTACTGGTTGGGTCCTTTACTGATAGAAAAGGGATTTTTCTATAATTTATAGAGTTGAGACTGATTTCTGCTTCCTAAAGTGTGTTTTACGGATTTATCATTAACGAAGTATGATTACACTGATTTCTGATTTTCAAAGCTTAATTATTATTGAATTATGCTTTCTCAATTTTCCATGCATTGCTCTGTCCATGAATATTTCCATGCTATACTCTATCTACATAACTATTCTGCATAATGAAATTTACTGCATACTTGCATGTACCTTGTTGGATTTTGTCTCGCTATTTTACTATTTTTCCCATCTAGATGAGACGGTAGAGCTTGTACCAGATAAGAAGGAATAGTTAAAGTCCTGCCTGAAAACTTTTGGAGTCCTGAGGTATTTTGGAGACTTTGAAAAGAGACAGTTGAATTGTAAAGATCTGATTTTTTATATATGGTTTTGTATAAGGATCTTATGCATATGGATTCTTGTATATAGAATGTATGTGATGAATGTGATGAAACGGAAAATCATGCTTCCGTAGGTTTATAGTTCTGCTTCCGCTATATGTTTTTTATATTCTGTACAGGTCCTAGATGACATCTCAATTCTGAACTGTTGGTATAGTGGATAGGAAATGTAAATTGTAAGCCTTAGAAAATTATTCGGCGTCTGTGATCCTGTGTCTGAAATGAAAATACCTATTGATGGATATGATGATATTATTCTGTATAATTGTAGTTTTGTATTTTAATATAGCCCAATTTAAAGAAAGCTCTGTCCGTTTTTCCTTAGAATTTTAGGTTGTTAATTAGGCTTAGCTTTCTATTTTCTGTAATGACGGAAGTTTCTGAGGAAAAAGAAAACCATTCTATCACATCAAGTGCTCTTCAAGCATGAGCAGTCATGGAATTCACGCTCAAGGGATCTACAGGTGTTCCTCGGGCGCGCCTACAATGCTGAAAGCGCATGAGCACGCGTTGGACATACCAGAAGTACCGAATTTGTTTCTTTGCTCTGTTTTTTCTTTAAATTCATATTACATAATTATTTTTAGTATACCAAAAATAAATCCAAAATAAACTGATAATACAAAATTATTTTGACAAGAAACAAGGTATTATAACTCCTCCCTCTTTATAAAAATTTTATCCTTGATATTTACGTACCTCGAAACTCAAACAGATAAGGTTACTTCTCCTAGACTTTATCTTCATGTTCCTATGCCACTTCCTCAACCAAATGGCTCCTCTAAAGCACCTTAAATAAAGGAATCATCTTGCAATGCAGTATTTGATACTTTCTTTCCCAAATCTAAACTGGAATTTCAACATACATCAAATTCTTATCAATTCACAATAGTTCATATTCGATCACGTGTGAAAGATCATACATATGCTTTTTCAATATAGAAACATAGAAAACACCATGACAACTTGCCAAACTCGGAGGTAAAACCAATCTATCAGCTACGTCTCCAACCTACTATAAAATTTTAAATAGTCTAATGAATCTCAGTTTTAACTTTCCTTTCACTCCAAATCTCGAGATTCCTTTACTAGGAGATACTTTCATAAATACGGGGCCACCCACTTCAAACCACAAATTGGATCTTCGTCGATCAATATAATTGTTTTAGCGACTTTAAGCAACAATCAAACGATAAATTTACAATCACCAATCTCTTTAATTGATCATCTGTTTGAGGGTGAAATACCATACTGAATTTTAACTTGGTACCCAACTCCTTATGTAAGCTTTCCTAAATGTGAGATCTTGAACCCGAAACATTATAATTTAATGGCAACTAAAATAATGATAATCGAGATGAGGCTGAACATGCATGGAAGAAAGAGTTTCGGAAGTAAAAAGTGAGGAATGTTGGTTGTTGTATAATGATCTGCAACATAGTAGCCGGGCGCCTGCCACACACTCGAGCACGGCAACAGGCGCCGAAATCGGGTAAGGGCATGCTCACCGGGCGCTTGCCGCCCGCTCGAGTGAGGCCGTGGCAGATACCTTGCGCTCGTCGTACGCTCACTAGGAGCTCGAACGAGCCCCGGCAGAAACCCTGAGCTCACCGTGTGCTCGATGGGCACTCGAGCGCCAGTCACGGACCCAGGCACGTGATCTCTTTTCTCCCGCATTTTAATTGGGAAATTTAGGGATTTATGCTCATTTTGGATAGCAACCATGAGAAGTAACAAAGGAGAGAAGAGAAGAAGGAGAGAGAAGAGAAAGAAAAGCGAAAAATCGATTGTCCAGTCCCGATCTGATTTACGGTAATTGTAGATCGAGCTCAGGCAAGTGTACCTCGGACGCTATTTTCCATTTTTACTACTTTTCTATACCTAAAAAATGTTATTTATACTCTAAGAGCATGTTTCTCTATGTCCTATATAAATAAAGCCTATTCCTACAAATTGTTCGGACAGATTTCATGTTTACACATATACTGCAACATCTAGCTTCAATTTCATGAAAATGCATGTATTAAGTGTCCATTTATCGTCTGAAAGTTTTGGCAAAACCCTAGGCATAAAAATGAAGGGGTTTTAATGATTTTTACCCATAATTTCTGTTGTATAAAAGTTAATTGGCACTAAAATAAAGCTTCTGGTATAAATTATTTCTGAAAATTTTACACGGACTTTTATTGATAAATTATTGTGGACTTCTGAAGCAAAACTGAAGGGCTTTGAGCTTATACTGTATATTCTAAAACAAATCTGAAAGATTTCTACTATATCTGTATATTCTGAAGTGAACCTAAAGGATTTTAGACCGTCACTGTACATTCTTAAACTGACTGAAGAGTTATTGTGAAACTCTGACTCATTTCTAAAACTAAAAGGGATTTTTGTCTATGAAATAAAAAGGAAAAAATATTTCTATACTGTTAATCAGGACCTGTAATTGAGATACAGTCAGGTTAGGTTCTCCAGCATGGCTTAGAATGTTATGGTGGTAATCGAGGAAAACTCTGTCCATGGAGTAATATGTGGTCCGCCCATCCTCAAGGAGTTAACCTAGGGGGTAGTTTACTATTTTTGGCCAACGTACTGTACTGAATCCCGCGAGAAGGGATGTCCCACGAGACGGGATGACTGTCTTTGGCCATAGATTGTGTGGAGTGAACACAATCTATCCTCAATTATTCGCCCCCTCAGCTAGTAGGGCATGCTAGCGATTTTCTATAAAAAAGGGTTTTCTATCACTCACTGATTTGATATCGAATTCTAATTTCTGACTTATGTTTCTTGATTTCTGATTTACAAATCTTGATTTCGTTAAATTGAGCCTTCCTTACTTTCCTGTACTGTTCTACCACTGTGACGGACCATGTTATTTTCCTTAAATAACCCTCCGTCAATAAAACATCGTTAAATTAAAAGTTGCCTTTATAACTAGACGAAAGACCGAAATTCAACCTGTTTAATTAGGCTCTGCACAAGCACACATTTATCAAAGGACCTACACATAGCCTACAACACATCACACAGGATCTCAAATTGGTCTTATCATCCATGGCTTCAATATTATACTCCGACTTTACTATATTAGATTTAGAGAGATGCTATCTAATAACCTAAAACTTGAAACATCAAAACAAAACGCGGAAGCATGCTACAATACCGTAATCTGCGGAAGCATAACAAACCGTAAAATAACAACCACGATCCATACCCGACCTTGAGTGGCTATTCATATTCGATCAAACTCTATGCCCAAATCTTTACTGCACTCGCCGTCTGACTAGTCCTGTCAAGCAAGCCTCTCCTTGTTTTAACTATCCAGCAACAGCTAAATGCTTTCATCTGGGAGGAAAAACAACAGACAGCAAGAGTGAGCTTATCGCTCAGCAAGTATAATCATACGTCACTATCAGACTGTGAAGAATATAAACATGACAATGAAAAGAGGCAACATGCATTTGAAATATCATGAGACATGAGAGGGAAGGAACATTTAGAAGTATCGATTTGCTGTTTACCATGTCTTGGAACATTTAATTGCCGTTTGAATCATGCTTTCTAATTTTACTTTAATCTTTGCGGACCAGGGCTAGTAGGTCGTACTAGCAAACGATGCGAGAGAACGAGGAAAGGATCATGATACTCCACATGATCTAAGGCCGTGAGGGATGGGGGTCGTGCACATCGTGCCATATCGTATCGCCCCATTCCCCCGGGGTACCAGGGCAGTCCTCGTTCTTCCACAATAGTATCCTAAGGCGTGACACGGACACCACCTGCTTACACAAGCAGCCGGAATACGTGGCCCAAGTATTCTTCGGGTTTATACCGTGATGGACGTGTCAAACCAGAGAATACTATCCATCTAGGAGGCCATGGTCCTAGTTTCATGATTCTATTCTTCATAATTCCCTTGAAGGAAAGTCCACCGTATCTCATATATCATATCTCCCGCCACACGGGAGGCTTCTTCAATCACATATCCATTGTGGACTTCCTTCCGTTCCATTTTCCCATTCGTTCTCATCCTCACTTGGAGACTTTAGCATTTTTCATAATTCAACTTATAAGCAGGATTAACAGAATTCAAGCGGAATTGGAATTTCTTACCGTCGATGAGCCAATCACTTTGGGGTCCTCCGGAGCCCGTTTCTGAATTTTACAATTTCAAATGCTCATTAGTCATAGCTTTCATAACAAGGGGATGCACATTTTCCATTTACTTCATGTGAACAGTAATAGCATTTAGTTAAGGGATCCGGTCATCGTGAACGAATAGAATTTCATGAAATCGATCTTCTGGCTAATATGTATGCATGGTCGGGATGTGGTGATTCATTTCTTAGGATTAATTTAGGATAATACAAGAGTGAAAGCATGCCAATTTAGTTGTTCACCCCGGGTGAACAGTAACAGGGGGTATTTTAGAGGTCCCGGACGTTGCAATCGGGTTGATTCTTGTGATTTCGGATGCCCGGTTGATATGTATACATATTTGGGACGTAGTGATGCATATTTTGAGGTGAAATTAACATAATTTGAGGGAGAAAATAGTGAACCCAAATCTAGCATGGGGTTAGGGTTTGATGATTACGAAACAAGTGAATCGGGCAACAAATCGGACAAATAACTACATATTCATCCATTATTATTCATGGGTTGTACAATTTTCATAATTTGAGTGGGTATCGGAACGATATTACCCGATGAGAAATAATTAACATTCACAATACAACAAATAGTGAGTATGAGAATACTTGCCTTGATGTGCTCCACTTTTTCTCCATCTAGCTTGAGCTCAGAATCGGACTCAAAAGCCTCCATTTTCCTTCCTTCTTCTTCACGTGGCTCCTCCTCTCTCTCTTTCTCTCTCTCTTCCTCTCGCCCCACTCCTCTCGCAAATGGCTGGCCGCATATTTATAGTCGTTGGGCCGCTCGAGCGCCCGGCGGGCGAGCAGCGAGCGGCTGGTTCTGGTTCTTTCCGCTCGAGCGGCCAACGAGTGCTAGAGCTTTCCGAAAGGTTCTGGAAAATGTGCTCAGGTGGCTAGCGAGCACGGGAGCTTTCCGGAAGGTTCTGGAACATGCGCTCGAGCAGGTCTCGAGCGCGCATCAGGCGGCGAGGCTATTGGATTCTGGGCTCGAGCGGACTCGAGCGTGAGGCGAGCGGGGGAGCTGCGGGTGGCATTTTCAACATCAAAAGTTTCAAGATTTTTATCAAGTTCTTCTAATACATACATTTAATCATCTAATACTCTAATATTATGTAGAGAGATCTTCCTTGCCTCATGTTAATCCTATTTTTTTGATTTGGGAACCTCACAACCACCGTCATGAGTAAGTACTTTCTTGCCACTGTTCATCTGCATACATGTCTTGCACGGAAGCATATTTTACTGCCTTCTGATTTTTGAGGCTTGATTTAATGTCAAATTAGGCTTATTCTATTTTCTTGAATCGTCCTGACCTTAAATGCTTTTATACTTTAATCTAAATACATTACTGTTTTGCATTTGGAAACCCACTGCATGTTTTAGTACCTTGCTGGGCCACGACTCACTGGTTTACTATTTTATCCCCTCCAAATGAGACTGTAGAGCTGGTACCTGATGAGAAAGAGTACTTAGAGCTCAATCTGAAGACTTTTGAGGATTCTAAAGTATTTTGAAGCTATCTTGAAGAAATTATTGGATGTAAAGATCCAACTTTTGATACGTGGTTCTTTTATGCTTATGGATATTTATGTATATATGGGTTCTGTATAGAAATGTATGTGATGTATTTGATGAATAGGAAATTATGCTTCAGCAAGTTAATAGTTCTGCTTTGTACAGGTCCTAGATGGCATCACACTCATGAACTGTTAATATGGTAGATGGATTGTTAGATTAATGCCATGGATGGCATCTGGTGGTCCTGTAAAGCGTGTTGTAGGAAAATTATGGTATTTATAGATAGTTGTGTACATGTACTGGTTTGCTATATAGGTTTTATATAGGTTTATATTTCTATTTAGCCTGATTTTAGGAAGAACTCTGTCCGTTCTTCCCTAGATTTTGAGTGAGACTTGGGTTTCTATTCCTATTTTGAAATGACGAAATTAATTGAGGAAAAAAAAATTCATTCCGTCACAATTGGTATCAAAGAATTGAGATGCCTTAAGAATTGATTGATCGAAAAGCAGAAGTATAGGATTGAATCTCTGTACTGAATTCCTGTAGGAATAGGTCAGGGTAGCTAAGGCAACTAGAACTCTTAAGAGGTTGGGTCTCAGGCTAGGTTTAAATTTCATGAAGTTATTGAATATCTCACCCTTTAACTAATTTCTTGAGGCTATAATATTGTATTTGTCTTAATTATAGGATGGCTAGTAGAAGGGGTAGAAGAGATAACCGTGGTGGTGCTAATACGCCCCACAATAGGGAGGCTACGTATGTAGACTTGTTTGAGTGGATGACCAATGTAGTGGAGTCTATCGAGCAGAGACATATGGCTCTAGTCCCTGCACCAAAGCCAGTTTTGGCACTTCTTGCCCCTACGATTTATGATAGGTTACTGCGGAGCAAGCACCGAGCTTCCTAGGAAAACCTGATCCGGTGGAAGCAAATATATGGCTAAAGAGGATGAAGAAAATATTTGCAGTGATTCAGTATATAGACCAACAAAAGGTCACCTTCGTTGTGTATAAGCTAGAGGGCTAGGCAGACAACTGGTGGGATATGAAGAAGAGAGCACTAGGTGTGCCTGATGAAGAGATTACTTGGGATATGTTTGAGAAAGATTTTTTGGAGAAATACTTCCTGTCCAGTCTCCAAAATAAAAAGGAGCTGGAATTCATGAGATTGAGATAGGGAAATATGACTGTGATGGAATATTATACTAAATTCACTGAATTATCCTGATTTGCGCCTTTTTATGTGGAAGGTGAACTGAGAAAGGTAAAGAAGTTTCAACAAGGACTACGGAATGACATTAGAAAGAAACTATCTACCCCGAAGCTTGAGACGTATGCTGATATTCTGGACATGGCCATCATTTATGACAAAGGTTGAGATAGAGAAATTTTATGCAAAGAGGACCGCTAGCCGAGTGGGAATTAGTGCAAGATCTACTGTGGGATCTTCAGGACCGTCCAAGAAGGTGAGGATGGCTGATAAGGAAAAAAGTGTTGTACCGACTCAATCAGTGACTGGTTTTAGAGCATCGACTGCAGATTGTACTTTCTGTGGGAGAAAACATCTAGGGAAAGCATGTCGTAAGGCATCGGGAGCATGCTTTAGATGTGGACAACAGGGCCACATGCTGAAAGACTGTCCATTACCTCTGAGACTATAGGGAAAGAACCCTATTGTTCCGGCAAAGGCCTTCGCAGTGACTGTTCAGGATCCGGAGGCATCGCCAAATATCATGGAAGGTACTCTTTCTATTTGTGGAGTTTCTGCATCTATTTTATTAGATTTGGGGTCTACCCACTCCTTTATTTTTCCACGGTTTGCATGCTGTATTATAACTGCCCCATGTATATTGGATTATGAATTGTTTATGTGTACCCCCACTGGAACCCCTGTGATTACTGATGTTATTTATCCTGGATGTGTGGTGGAGGTGAATGGGAAATGTTTGGTTGTGGATTTGGTATTGTTGAACATGGATGATTTTGATGTGATTATGGGGATGGACTGGCTGGCTAAATTTCACTCCAGTATTGATTGTTTTTTGAAGATAGTTTGTTTTGATATTCCATGAATGGAGTCCTTTTTCATCTAGGGCATTAGGAAGAAGGAGATGCCTATGTTGATTTCTATTTTGCATGCCAAGCATCTGATGAAAAGTGGGTATGAAGCTTACCTGGTATATGCCTGCACCACTGGGAGTCATAGTGTGCCGGCTAAAGACATCCTCGTCGTTTGTGATTTCGAGGATGTATTTCCTGAGGAGTTACCTGGATTGCCCCCACACTGGGAGATTGAGTTTGAAATTGCTATTGTTCCCGGTATTAGTTCGATTGCTAAAGCCCCTTATCGTATGGCTCTGGCTTAATTGATGGAGTTGAAGTTACAATTGCAAGAATTGTTAGACAAGGGTTTTATCAGGTCAAGTGTGTCTCCTTGGGGAGCACTGGCATTGTTTGTAAGGAAGAAATATGTGTCTTTGCGGCTATGTGTTGATTATCGTGAGTTAAATGAAATCACATTAAGAATAAATATCCTCTGCCATGTATTGATGATTTATTTGATTAGTTGTAAGGATCTTGGGTGTTCACGAAGATTGATTTGAGGTCTGGCTATTATCAGTTGAGGATTAAGCCAGAAGATGTGGCTAAGACTGCTTTTCGGACACGTTATGGCCACTATGAGTTTCTTGTTATGCCTTTCGGCCTTACGAATGCTCCAGTGCTTTTATGGATCTGGTGAATAGGATGTTCAGGCCTTATCTAGATAAATTTATGGTTGTTTTTATTGATGATATCCTAATCTATCCAAAGGACTATGAGGAGCATGAAACTCACTTAAGGATTGTACGTGCTCCGTGAAGAAAAGTTGTATGCTAAGCTGGGTAAATATGAATTCTGACTTGAGAAGGTGATGTTTCTGGGATATGTAATTTCTAATGGTGGTATTTCTATGGATCCAAAGAAGGTGGTGGCTGTTACAAACTGGAGTAGGCTAACTTCCGTGACATATATTGCTATGCATCTGACTCAATTGCTGAAGGAGGTTAAGTTTGAATGGACCGAGAAATGTGATCAGAATTTTCAGGAGCTAAAGGATCGTTTGACTATGACTCCAGTATTGGTTATTCCAGAAGGTTCAGGAGGCTTTAAGGTGTACTGTGACACCTCTAAGGCGGGTTTGGGTTATGTACTGATGCAGCATGGAAAAGTTGTAACTTATGGGTCTAGACAACTTAAAGTACACGAAAAGAACTACCCGACCCATGATCTAGAGCTAGCTGCTCTAGTGTTTGCCTTGAAAATTTAAATACATTATTTGTATGGTAAAACGTTTATTATGTATTCTGATCACAAAAGTCTAAAGTATCTGTTTTCTTAGAAGGAGCTTAATATGAGGTAAAGGAGGTGGCTTGATTTCTTAAAAGATTATGACTGTGAGATACAGTATAAGCCAGGGAAGGCCAATGTGATTGCGGATGCATTAAATCGCCGATTGGGTATGTGGCTCAATTGCAAATCAAGCAGATAGAAATGTTGGATTATCTGAAGTGATGTCATATCCAACGTTATGCTAAGGGTGATAGAATGCTCCTATCTTATCTTCAAATCCAACCGGAGATAGTTAATGAGGTAAAGGAGAAGCAAGTAAATGATCCGTTCCTTGTGGATATTGTAAGTGATCTGAGTAGGGACTCTCGAGATGATTTCAATATCTAGACTGATAAATTATCGAGGTTCAGAGGCTGACTATGTGTATCGGACGATAGGGAACTGAAAGAGAAGATTTTGAAGGAAGCCCACCGGTTTAGATATACCATCCACCTCGGAACAAACAAAATGTATCAGGACCTGAAGAAAACTTTCTGGTGGAGGAATATGAAGAGAGATATTATGGCTTATGTAGAGAAATGTCTTGTGTGTCAGCAACTGAAGGCTGAAAGGAGGAAACCATCTAGATTATTACAGCCTATGCCGATCTCGAGCTGGAAATAGGAAGATGTTACTATAGATTTTGAATCAGGTTTACCGAGGAATCCTAAGAATCATAATGCCATTTGGGTTATAGTTGATCAGCTGATAAAGTCTGCCCACTTCTTGGCAATCAGGACAACCTATTCACATGACAAACTGGCCCAATTATATGTGAATGAGATTGTGAGACTTTATGGAGTTTCGCCTCCATTGTCTTCTGATAGAGATCCTCGTTTTATCTCGAGATTTTAGAAAAGTTTACTTAGAGAATTGGGGATAGAGTTAAAATTTAGTACTACATATCACCCCCAGACTGATGGCCAATCTGAGCGTACCATTCAGATTCTTGAGAATATGTTGAGGGCCTCTGTATTGGAAATGAAAGGAACTTGGGACACTTATCTGGGCACAGCTGAATTTGCTTATAATAACAATTATCAGGCTAGTATGTCACGACACCTTTTAAGGCTTTGTATGGGAGGAAAGGTAGGTCACTGATTCACTGGGAGGAGACTAGAGATAAAAGGATTTTGGGCTTTGAGATTGTGAAGGAAATGACAGAGAAAATTAAACTGATCTGCGATAATTTGAAGGTGGCTCAAAGCAAACAGAAAAGTTATGCAAGATAAGAGGACAAATTGAGCTTTGAAGTAGGAGACCTTGTTCTTCTGAAAGTCTTACCATCCAAGGGAGCATTTTGGTTTGGTGTGAAGGGAAAACTGAAGCCACGGTTCATGGGTCCTTTTGAGATTCTAGAGAGAATCAGAGAGGTAGCATACAGGTTGGCGTTACCACCTAGTCTGACAGGCATACATGATGTATTTCATGTATCGACACTTTAGAAGTATGTCCACGATCCTACGCATGTGATTGAATACGAATCCTTGACTATCAATAAGGATTTATCCTATGTCAAGGAGCCGATACAGATTCTGGATCGAAATAATCAGAGGTTGTACACAAAGACCATTCCCCTGGTGAAAGTGCTCTGGAGGAATCATTCACCGGAGGAGGCCACCTAGGAGCGTGAAGAGGAGATCCGAAGCAAATATCCCCACTTCTTTTCTTGAGGTATGTAGCTCTGTATAATTTCGAGTACCAAATTTCTTTAAGTGGAGGAGAGTGTGAGGTCCTGAACCCAAAACATGATAATTTAAGGGTAACTAAAATAATAATAATCAAGATGAAGCTGAACATGCATGGAAGAAAGAGTTTCAGAAGTAAAAACTGTGAAATGCTGGCTGCTGTATACTGATCTGCTACATAGCAGCTGGGCGCCTGCTGCACGCTCGAGCGCTGCAGCAAGCGCCGAAATCCAGTAAGGGCATGCACACCTGGCGCCTGCCGTCAGCTCGAGTGAGGCCCCTGCAGAAACCCAGCGCTTGCTGTGCGCTCGCTGGGAGCTCGAGCAATCCCCGGCAGAACTCCTGTGCTCAATGGGCACTCGAGCGCCAGTCATGGGCCCAGGTACGTGATCTCTTTTCTCCCGCATTTTAATTGGGAAATTTAGGGATTTTGGCTCATTTTGGACAACAACCACGAGTAGCAACGAAGGAGAGAAGAGAGGAAGGAGAGAGAAGAGAAAGAAAAGGGGAAAATTGGCCGTCTATTCCCGATTTGAGTCATGATAACTGTAGATCGAGCTCAGAAAAGTATACCTTGGACACTATTTTCTATTTTTATTGCTTTTCTGTACCTCAAAAATATTATTAATACTCTAAAAGCATGTTTCTCCATGTCCTATATAAATAAAGCCTATTCTTGCAAATTTTTCAGATAGATTTCATGTTTATACATATATACTGCAACATCTAGCTTCAATTTCATGAAAATGCATGGGTTAGGTGTCCGTTTATCGTCCGAAAGTTTTGGTGAAACCCTAGGTACGAAAATGAAGGGGTTTTAATGATTTTTGCCCATAACTTTTGTTATATAAAAGTTAATTAGTACTGAAATAAAGCTCCTGGTATAAATTATTTCTGAAAATTTTTCACAGACTTTTACTGATAAATTACTGTGGACTTCTGAAGCAAAATTGAAGGAAAGATTCCGACCATTTATCCTTCATACTGTTCCTGACTACCTCCGCCATGGCCTCCTTCATACTGTTCCTGACTACCGTTTATCCTTGACTTTTGCATCTAAAGTCAACCCAGTCATACAACGGATCCTCTTATTGAACCGATCACAGAGAGAACCGAGCGGATGCCAAAAGTCAAGTAGAGGAAAGTGTCAGCTCCTTTGCCAATTTGGTATCGAATCTTAGGGTGAAGGGCAGTGCGAAGCTTCATCAGTTTTTTCCAACTCCAAGGGACTAAATCCGAGACTTTGATAGTCCAGATGCAACAGTCTTTGATTCTAATGTCGTAGCATTAGGATACCCAAATGGATTCCGGATCCTGAGAGATGATCCTCAAGAAGTGTCTACTCAACAAAGCTTTATTCGAAGCAATCAAGTTTTTAATACCTAGCCCACCCTCCTCTTTAGGAGAGCACACATCTTTCCACGCAACCTTTGCATAAAATCTACATTCGTAGGAACCGTGCCACAGAAAGGAGTGAATGGAGTTTTCGATGCTTTTCAACATGGATTTAGGAAGGATGAACATGGAGGCCTAGTAGTTATGGATAGTCGAGAGAATGGAGAAGATCAGTTGGAGCCTCCCGCGAAGGAGAAGCCAGCGACTCTTCCAAGATGAAATTCTATGGTGGACTCTTTCCAGGAGTGGTTTACAATCAGAGATAGATAGCTTCGTGGTGATGAGAGGGACACCAAGATATCTGACAGGGAGTTTATCTAACTTGAACCTAAGGGTATCAAGGATACCCTGAATGGTATTCTCACTAGCAGAGCAACAAAAAACCTCACTCTTATCCGAATTGGGAGTAAGACAAGACAGGTTACTGAAAATTTTAAGACTCTCATGTAAAGCCAGGATGGATTTACAGTCAGCTTTGGAGAAAAGAAGGAGATCATCCGTAAAACCAAGCATCACTGTTCAAGTATTTTCACATTTTCAGTAGAACTGAAAGTCTGGATTAGACCTAGTTATTCTTTCCAGAATATCATTTAGGACTTCCATCCCTAACACAAAAAGATAGGGCGAAAGAGGGTCCCCCTGTCTAAGACCTTTAGCTCCTCGGAAGAACCCCACAGATTCTCTACTAAGATTGATTGATAACGGGGTCGTGGTAATGCATTGGCTAATCCATCTGATCATAAGGAGGAAATTTCATCAGCTCAAGGACAACCAGAATAAAATTCTAATGGATGGAGTCATATGCCTTCATCAGGTCCACCTTTAACGCACAGCGTGGAACCCCTCTATTAAGGTGATATCTATGAAGTAAATCCTAACTGAGCAGAATATTATCACCAATGTTCCTAACAGAAACGAAGGCGGTTTGACTTTTGGCGACCAGGAAGGGGAGCGAAGGTTGAAGGCGGGTAGCAGGCGATGGGACAGAAATCAGAAACCTTTGTAGGCAATTTGGACTTCAGTATTAAGCACAATGTGGTCACATTGATTTGCTTTAAGAGCTTCCCATGTTGGAAAAAATCTTGAATGGCTTCAATAATGGACGGCCCAATTTCACTCCAGGCAGCTTTGAAAAACTTGGCAGAAAAACCATCTGGGCCCGGGGCTTTATTATCATCAATTGAGAACAGGGCCAGACGGATTTCCTTAGCAGTGACTGGGCAACAGAGGCCCGGATAGAGGTCATCTAGGACGGTTTTGAGGATAAAAGGTCAGAGGCTCTCTAAAGGGAATGGATCACTCGCTCTGCTAGTACCTAGGAGGTGCGAAAAGTGATTGATAAAAAGCTGTTGCACTTCCTCTAAACTGCTCATAGGAGATCCATCCTCTTTGGATAAAGAGAGGATCCTATTTTTGTCACGAGATCCAGCAATTTTTTTCCTTTCCTTTATAAAATTTTCTTACTTACCAAAAAAAAAAAGAAGAGATCCAGCAATTGATCGAAAGAAGTACTTAGTGCATTGATCACCGCACCTGAGCCATCTAACTTTCGCCTTTTGCTGGAGGAACTCAAGCTTAATTCTCAGGCCTCTACGATAATCAGCTTTAAGGTTTTCTTCTTCATTAACCATGAGCTGAGGGACAGAAAAAAGGTCATAACTCTGGTAGTCCTCAAGGGCCTTTCGCATATGAGAGACCTCTTCAGAGACATTGCCCATTCTACGATTTAGCTCCTTCATCCTCTCCTTGACAAGCCTCAGCTTAGAGACAATCTGGAACATGGGAACACCCTGGATAGTGTACCCCCAGCAAAGGCGAACAATGGGGATAAATTGAGGATTGTGGGTGATGAAATTGTTGAACCGGAAGTACCCAGCTTTTGGTGGCTTCGAAGTAATTGGGGATAGAATACATGGAGAGTGGTTCAAAAGCCTAGCTGGGGGGAAGGAGGCTATGGAGGGGAGTTCCAAAAGCCAGGGACTATTGACCACCACTCTATCCAGCTTACAGAAGACACGAGAGCCAGCATCTCTTCCATCATTCCAAGTGAAGAAGGCCCCGTCATAGCTTAGATCTTGCAGCTCGTAGTCAATGAGACAGTTATCAAGAGCCTTAGCACTGTTACCATGCCAACAGCCCCCCAGGTTCTCAAAAGGTGCTCTAATAGCATTAAAGTCACCTAGCACAGCCCAAGGCTTGCCAGAGATAATTTGGTGGATGTCTCGCAAGTTATCCCAGAGGATTCTCCTGTCAATCTCAGAATTAGAGGCGTTAATGAAAGAAATGAAGCTGGAATGGTTATTGATTTTATTAATGATGTTGCAGTGGATGATTTGGTCAGTTTTTGACAAAATGCTCAAATCAACGCTACATTCATCCCAACCAATCCAAACATGCCCAGAAGAAGTGGCAGAGTAATTCATCTCCCACTTCCAAGAAGGCATAAGCATATTAGAAATATGGGCTGCCTTATTCTCTTTAATGTGAGTCTCCATAAGACCAACGATAGTGCAACGGGTGGATAAGATAAAATGTTTCACTTCATGGGTTTTGAGAGCCCCATTAAGTCCACGAACATTCCAACATGCAACACTAACCATGGGCCTTGGGAGTAGGGAAATTTTTCTTTTTAGGCCCCTTGGTTTTTTTCAAGATTGATTTAGGCAGGAATGATTCTCCGACCTTATTAACAGGGACAGAGGATGGATCCCCAAGCAGCGATGGGGTGGATCCTACAGTGACCCTAGCCACCTTTAGAGGCTGAGTACTGGAGGCTCGAGACGGGGCTTAACCCAGGGGGTCAACTATCAGGAGGTCCTCATCAGGCAATAGAGGAGCATAAACAGTCACTAGCTGGTCGCTACAATGTCCTTCTAGGACAGGGTGACAAAAAGCCTGAGCAGACTCGATCCTGGGAGCCTCACCTCTATCAGAGGGAGCTAGACTCACCGGCTCAGTCTCCACATCATCCATACTGGATACTGAAATAGACTCAGCATGTCCCTGTGCACCTATGACAACACTACCCTCAGAGCAATTCAGAAGGGAGGATTCTTCGGGGTTTTGCAGCACGGCAAAGGAGTAGGAGGCCAACACAAAGTCAGCTGGTTTCATAGAGGCCACAGGAGAGCCGGTTTGCCCTTACTAACTTTAGGCTCCAAGTCACGGGCAACAGGCACAAAAGGAATCATGCGACCAGTAGGTTTAGACTTAGGGGGCGTCTTCTTATGGATTTTAGATGACCTCGAGGTTTTGCCACTTCACAACTGGCCAGGCTTCCATGGAAATTCCACAACAACATTAACTCCCTGGGAAACACCTGGATTAGCTCTAGAATTGACCCTAATTTGCTCAGGCAGAGGAGAGGAAGTCGAGATTTCAACACAAATTCGGGCAAACCGCAATCGTTCCATCTTGGCTATAGCAGGATCCAGCAGGAGGGGCTTCCCAATGGCGCTGGCAATCCAGCTAAGGCTCAAGGGGGTCCAGAATTGGATCGGGACCTCCTTAAGGTGAATCCAGATGGGAATCATTTTGTGGTCCCCCTTGGAAAGAACTAGGTCTGGGGACCAATTCTTTAAAAAGAATGGTCAACCTGCGAAGGTCCATGAACCATGATTCAGGCACTCCAGCTTCTTGGCTTCGCTGGTGAAACGGAAGAGGAAGAACCCATTGTCCAATTCGGCAACATGGGAAACTCCAAATTTAGCCCATATCCTGTGGGCAATGTGATTAACAACGTAGAACCTATGGGGGGAGTCATAGAAGTAACCTACCAGCGAATCCCTCCATGTGACTTCGCCCTGCTGAATAACCTCAGCAGGGGGGAACAACTCAATGATTGATCGAAAAGGTCTTCACGGATGATTTGGAACCATCTTCGTCTAGAGAGAGATGCTCTCGCCTCTCTCTAAGCCCTGATTTTAAATTTGTCTGCGTTCCCTCCGTGGAGGGTTTGGGCGCCTTCTCTCTGACGGCGCCGGCATGGCTTGCTCGTCGAGGGTGGCGGTGCGCCCTTCTCGGCCCCATAGCCCCCCTATGATCCCGGCCTCTTCCCATCCAGCCTTGCCGTCGAAGTCTCCTACCTCCCCTTCCTTCCATCCCTACCCTCCATTACAGAAAGTTCCCCATTCTTCCTCCCCTGGCCCTAATGCCGTTTTCTTGGCATCCTTGAAATCAAATTCCGTTTCATCCATGCCAGGTGATGGGTTTCCAGTTCGGAGTAAGGAGGCGGCGCCTCTTGAGATTCCTGGATTTGAGCCTAGGTCCGCCGAAGTTGAGTCAGAGTTGACTAAAAACTCGTGCTCTCAGCTAGGTAAACTTTCGAAGATCCCTGTCCCTTGTGCTGGGTCCACTACCCCGCTCCCTCAGACTGGTTTTTCTCCTAATCCCCCCTCCTCCTCTTGGGCCGGTGCTGTGATGAACAATGTCATACATCTATCGACTCTCCTGAGATATTTTACCCCTCGTTCTTTTGAGGGAGATGTTGTTAGCATTTCATCTCCTCCTGATGAAATAATCCAACAGAGCAAGTTGTTATGGGTGGCTAGGTTGATGGGTTTCTTCCATGACAAACCGCTTCCCTTAAAAGTGGTGGAATCCATTGCTAGGAAAATTTGGGCTAGGTTCGGTTTGAGTCATGTTGCTGGTAATGAAAAGGGGTTCTTTTTCTTTAGATTTAATTCTCTTGAAAAGATGAAGGAGTGCTTAGCCAAAGGTCCCTGGGCATTTGGTCAAAATACTTTGTTCCTTTCACAATGGTTTCCTAGCATGGATCTTGCGATGGAATCCCTTAAACGTTTCCTGTTTGGATCACTCTCACCAATATACCGATTGAATTCTGGACCCCTTTGGGTCTTAGCTGGATTGCCGGTGGATTGGTAAGCCCATCTGTTTGGACTCCAGTACAGCCCGAATGAATCGCATACATTTCGCCCGAATTTGTGTTGAAGTGGGCAGGGATGATCCGCTTCCATAAAAAATCAGATTAAGATCTGAAGGTACTGAGATTGAGGTGGAGGTGGAGGTGGCTTATCAATGGAAGGCGCAGCGCAGTAAAGTGGTTGCAAAACGGAATATTGGTGTTGATAAGGACACCCTGGTGGCTAATTCATTGCGGGTCCCTGCTGTTGAACATAAAACTCAGGACTCGATTGTGCAGTTGACTAAATCATCAAAGGCCTTCTTTGTGGCTCCCATGTGTAAGTTGGCTCGGGAGGCTGATGGTCCTGATTTATCATCAAATCCCTGGTCCTCTCCTGAGAAGCTACCCAATGATCCTGTTTTTATTGTGGAATTGAAATCATATGATGATGTTGTTTCTGAGAATGAGCTGATCCCGAAATTGCATGGTGAGATTGTTGATCCTGTCCCCACTCCAGGAAAAGGGGATGAGGTTCCCATGGATCCGGTTGGATCTGCGGTCCATCTTGATGTGGATTCTGAATCCGTTTTGGGTGCGATCTCCTATGGCTCGACGGGGGACGTGTTGTCGGTCCCTTCACAGCCTATTAAAGAACTTGTTATGGCCCCTTGCTCTGCTAGCCATCCTCCTAATTCCTCTGATGCCCCTGCCGGCTGGGCTGGCTGTCCCCCGAATTCTGATAGGCATTATGTATTGTGTTCCTTTGATGTGAACCTTGATACCACCCCTGACTCAATTACTAGGATTTCTCGCAAATATCCTCGAGACTTTGAGGAGGATTTGGGCGATGTTGATTCAGTGCGTGATGACCATCGGGCATTTTCTGACCAGATTAAGGAGGCTTGGACAGCCGGAGTTGCTGTGGGCAAGGGGTTTATTGATGGTAGTGTCCAAGGGTCCCTTGACGGCTACCCTGTAATTAATTATGCCCAGTCCCATTGTCCCTTGCCATCCTGATGTTGACTGAGGATGAAGCTTTTCAGCGTTCTCTGAATGCACTCGCCCTAGAGCATAAATACTTGGTTTTACTCTTTTTAGATAAATGCTGGTGTAATTTATCTGATCAATACTAGGAGGATTTCAAATCATCCCTTCCACTTGATGGGGCAAATCTCCTCAGCTCTGTGGGTGCTCCCTTCGAAGCCCTCAGGGTGTCCGTGCTTGCACATCCACACCTTGATTCTCTATCTCTGGATGAGAAGCAGATTATTTTTTATTTTCTTTTTTCCTTATTGAACTTGATTTTAGTTTCTCCACTTGATCAATTTTGCAATTTGGATGATTTAGTGGCGGGCCTCCATACTTTCCGTTCTCAAAATATAGAAGGGCGTTGTGATTCGGAGGTGCAACACAATATCGTCCATCCCGTGCAAGATGGAGTCTGGAGCCAAGCCAAATCAAGGAGGAAGCGGAAAAAAGCCTCAAAGATCTCTAATGGCTCTCTAGGCTCGAGGTGATATTCTCCTCTTGCTGTCAAGGAGTGTTGTTTGACTGCTTGTTGATGCTGGTAGTTTCTTTTGGTCTGCCGTTGACTCTGCTGTCCATAATAGTTATTTTGCTGATACTGGATGCGCTGGCATTATATTGCTGATGGTGGTGATGCCGGTTTGGCTTGCCAACATGGCATGTATATTGCCAATTTGAGTCTCTGGACGGTTTGGTTTGAGCCCGATTAGTTTTGAGGCCAATTTGGAAATGAGGACGATTAGGAGTTGAGGCCGATGTGGATTTTTGGCCGTTATGGATTTAAGGCCGATCTGGATTGGCGGACGAACTGGATATTTGGCTGGTTTGGTTTTGAGGCTGATGTGGATCTGAGGCCTTGTTGGAGTCAAGGCCGGTGCTACATAATTCATGAATTTGCAGAATGCTGCCAAAGTGGACTTGTGACATCATGGAGGCCGGAGTGCTTTATGTTCGCTAAATGGGCAGAGTGGCCCTGCCTTTGATGAATCCAGAGTGCCTTATGTACACTAAAAGGCCGGAATGGCCATGCGTGTGATGAGGCCGGATTGCCTTATGTACACTTAAAGGCCGGAATGGCCTTGTGTGTGGTGAGGCCGGAGTAAAATTGTGAGTACAAGGTCATTTGATTCTTTATGTTCCGAACTAAAAGGCCGAAGTGCTTTAAGTTCACTAAAAGGCCGGAGTGCTTTGTTCTCTAAAATGCCGGAGTGGCCATGCGTATGATGAATCTGGAGTGCCTTATGTACACTAAAAGGCCGGAATGGCCTTGCCGGAGTGAGTGCAAGGTGGTAAGGACAGAAGTGCATTGGTTCCGAAGTGGCTTGATGAAGCTGAAGTGGTGATGATCCGAAGTGGCTAGATGAAGCTGAAGTGGTGATGATCCGAAGTGGCATGGTGATGCAGAAGTGGGGATTAGTTTTTGGCTGTCTTAGATGCAGCTCTTATTTTGTGTTGTGTTTGTTTCTTTGTTCGGTTTCATGTATTGCTACATGATGATGCTCGGGGGATGCCCTAACTTGTTGTGCTACCTCTAAGTCGGTAAAACACTTGGAGTTAGTACACTATTTTGTACTTTCTTTTATTTTAATTTTAATTACTCACCAAAAAAAATCAATGAAAGATCCATTTTGGGGTAGGGGAGGGAAGAATTTAAGCTGGGTACCTTCTTCCGGGACATCCTTGCAGACAACAGCAGCCCACGACGACGAGGCCTGCACAGCTGACTTCGAGCGATCAACCAGAATAGCCTGACTCTGGTTCGGCCGAGAAGCAGAATGAAACACTGAGGCAACAGGGGAGGAGGAGATAATAGATGCCGACAAAGGCAAGGGCGAAGCCGATTTCGATGGGCGAATACCTCAGCAATCCGACTTAGCCTCTCCAGAGAAGTTGGAGGAGACAAGGTAACACCAGAGGAGGAAGGAGCCTCAGCTGGGAAGGAAGCCACGTCAGATACCAAAGGGCAAGGCAACCATTTGGAAATCCCAAATCCAAAGTTGCTCCCCACATGGGTGGATGAAAGGGGGGGAGGAGAACCTTAAACGTGGGGGACGCCGAGTTCAACCCCAGAGGGACCTGATGAGGGTAAACCTCCAAGAATAGGGTTTGCTGTTTGGGAGACATTGGAGGCACCGCGAATGACCAAAAGGGGGGCAGAGGACGCTAGGGGAGGGGAATCAAAGTCAGAAGAAAACGAGAGGGTGGGTGCAGGGGAGATGGGTTTCAGCGTCATGAGGCGCCGGCGAAGAGGGAAGGGTGGACGAGCGAAGGAAAGGATTCAAAATCGAAGAGAGAAGGCAGAGCTTACCTAAATTTGAAATCTGCTTCTGCGTTCCCTCACAGAAGGGTTTGGTCGCCATCTCTCTGACGGCGCCGGCATGGACTGCTCTACGAGGGTGGTGGTAACCCTTCCCGACCCCATGGCCCCCCTCCGTTCCATGATTCTTCCCATCCGGCCTTGCGTTCGGACCCTTCTACCTCCCCTGCCATCCATCCCTTCCCTCCTTTATAGAAAGCTCCCCTGTCTTCGTCCTGGGGCCCAGATGCCATTTTCTTGGCTTCCATGAAATTGGATTGCTCTCTGCCCGAGTCGGGCGATGGGATTTCCGTTCGTAGTAAGGAGGTGGCGCTTCTTGAGTATCCTGGATCTGACCCTGGGTCTACAGAGCTCGAGTCTGAGTCGGTTGGGATTCTGGTGAACTCGTGCTCTATGCCAGGTACCTTTTCGAAGCTCCACTGTAACGCCGCAAATATTTAAAAATTAATTTTGATAAACTATTTGATAATTTTAACCAACTATGGGCTGAAAAATTTTATCATTAGACTTGTGCGTGAGTCCAATAAGTTAAAATATTAAGATTAAAAAATTTAGGAATAAATATTTGGGCCATAAAATATAAGTTAGCTAAATAATAATAATAATAATAATAATAATAATAATAATAATAATAATAATAATAATAGTAGTAGACGGTAAGTGGGAAGGAAAGAAAAAGAAAGAAAATAGGAAAAAGAAGGAAAGAAAAGAGGAAGAGGGAAAGGGAGAAGAAGGAAGGCGGTGGGGGAGGAAGGAGATCGGGGAACCATATGGAAACTTTGGAAAACCCTAACCCACGGCTTCTCATTATTTAAGGAGCACTAGGGTTTAGAGAAGGGGAGGAGAGGACGAACAAAAGGAGAAGAACGAAGAGGAGCCGCCGCCGTCGACTACCACCGTGAGGCAAGTAAAAACCCTCTTTTCTGAAAGTAAATCCTTCCCTTATTTTTGTTGAGGTCGATTTGCTACTTGTATGTGTTGATTCTGGAAAAATTGGCACTTGCTGTGCGAATTGAAAAATGAGGAAAACAAGCAGAGGCTTGAGAAACGAAGGAAAATACGAGAGTTATGGTGATTGGAGGCGTGATAATTAACGAATTTATAATACGAGCAATCCTTGCTTACATGATTAACTTTGAGGTGGAATTTCATTCTTCTGGAAAAGAATGGATGAAGGCTTAAGAATAGAGTCTCTGGCTCTGTTTGTGTATTCCATGTGACAGGATAAACTAATGGGTCAAGAGTGTGTGTGTATTCGTATGTTACGGGAAATTATATGTATATATGTGGGTGAGCCTGTCTTTGCATCAATTTTGTATACGTATTTGTATCCTGCAGGTATATATACATATAAGAAGGGGACACTGTGTGTGTATGTGTGTGTCTGAGTTGGTGGCAGTGTTACTGCTGGGGGCGAAGGTGTGAGTGTAGTCGGCGTTGTGTTGCGCCGTGTCCGCGCGTGTGGGAAGCAGCGGGTGCTGCTATGGGGGTCTGGAGGCTTCTAGCCATTGGCAGAGAGGAATGATTTTGGAATCGGTATACGTATATATGTATACGTGGAATTATATGTAAATATTATGCATGTATTTATGTATGTATATGCGGGTAGAATGTGAATGGGAGTATGGATGTGTGTGTTGTGTGTTAAGTGTGTATTCGGTGGGTGTACAGTGGTGTAAGTGCAGGTGTACTGCCGTGATTACAGTGGGTATGTGCGTATATATATGTATATATGTATGTAAATTCATTTGTATATTTTTGGTGGTGTGTGTGGGTGTATATAATTATTTATATATATATATGTGTGTAAATATATGTGGATGGCTAGGTGCAGGTGTGCACTGTGCTCGTTGGGTTATGTGTACTGCCGTGGGCCGCAGTGTGTGTTTGTGTGGGTTTAAGGTATGTCAGGGTGTGTTTGTGTATATATATATATATATATGTATGTATGTATATACGTGTATTTGTATAAGCTGCAGATATTCGTTTATAATGTGTGCGTTAGTAATTCTCGCACGTTTATAATAATGATAGTCGGTAAGTGATTATATCTGTATTCTATTGATAAAATTTTGATTAATTATTCTTTGCGTTAGCTTTGGTGGCGTGGGTACATTATTGTCACTTTATGGCTAAGTTAAGAATGGCGTATGAAAACACTAAGGTTTGGAGTCAAATGGGAGGCTACGGAACCTTAGCGTGGTCTACACCTTTCCGATACCAATTCCATTATGGATAAGTAAAGGAGAGTGTACGAAGACTTTACGGTAATCGGGCGTATGGGAGTCCGTAGGACCACAGAGTCGTCTATACTTTTCCAATACTGATTCCATTTCCGGAGGATTGAGGTCGTTGATATTGAGAAGGGATACTTATAACCTGGAGACCATTGTAGAGAATGATATCTGGGATATCATTGGCGAGGGGTATCGGAGATGGTATGAGCATGCTACGGGTACAGCCTTTGAGAGGACTGTAATGGTAGTGGCGATACCATGGATACCAGGTAACCTCGTGGTACTCACCCAGCCGTTGGGGGCGTAAATACACAGCCTTTGGTTCACTATGGTAGAATAAGGTCCAGGTAGATTCTTATTGTCTCGTACAGTGGTGACCTCATATTGAGCTGATATTCAGATTCTTGTTATCTCGTACAGTTAGTCGAGAGGGATGCTTATAACCTAGGGACCATCGTAGAGGATGATATCTGGGATATCATTGGCGAGGGGTATCGGAGGTGGTATGAGCATGCAACGGGTACAACCTCGAGAAGGACTATAGGGGTAGTGGGGATACCATGGATACCAGGTAACCTCGTGGTACTCACCCAGCCGTCGGGGGTGTAAATATGCGGCCTTTGGTTCACTATGGTAGATTAAGGTCACTGGAGACTGCTGTCATTCATACAGTTATGACATCGTATTGAGCTAATGATTGGATTTGACGGAATCCATGTTGCTTCCTTGATACTTAGCCGTTCACGTGGCCTTCGGATTGTGGACACGACTATCTAGTCTTGGATAGTGGTGGATGTGCTACCTGTTATGATTGATTTTATTCATTGTTTTGTTTTATATACTTTATTGTACTCCTCTTTATTGTTCATTGTTACTTGCTGGGTTTTCTGCTCACTCTTGTGATTTATTGGATTCAAATTAGACAGGTGGATACCAAGATCGAGGAAATCACGGGACTTCTGGGTAGCTGACTGATAGAGGTGATACCAGAGTTTGAGGCTCTCCGGACGAAGATTTAAGATTTTGATTTAGTTGTTGTTCGACTTTCATTAGATTTTCTTTATGAGTTTTGGTATCTTAGGACATCGACATTGTTTATTGAAATTATTATTATTGCTACTTAATTTATGATGCATTTATGAGGATCATTGATGGGGATTGAGTTATTTAATGATATGAAATCGGGAATGATTCGAGACTTTCACCATGACGGTCTGGGTCGGGTTCGAGGGTGCGAACTCGGGTCGTTACAACTGATGGTATCAGAGAATTAAGATTCTGTTTAAGCATTTGGGGGTCCTAGGACCCAAGGATGTTTGAGGATATTAGACAATCAAGGAGATTTGAGGACCTAGTATAGTCTTCTGTTAATGAGGCTGGGGTACTAGAATGCTTAGGGTTTATTTGAGATTTTTATTAATCCAAAAAAATTGTTCTGCGGATATGTCTATGTCTAACGAAGCTAGCTATCGCCCCATGAGTCACTCGAGGAGCCCCAGTCAACCGGCAACTCCCTCAAGTATGGATGAGGTGGTCAAAGCACTTCATCAATTGACAGGACTAGTGACATAAGCGGTCGGGGCACAGGTCTTAGGACCAGCACCTAAGGAACGTGACCATTTCAATCAATTCATGGAGCATAAACTCCCATAATTTATGGGAGAGGCTGATCCCATCAAGGCTGATTATTGGTTGGAAAGAGTGGAGAAGGTATTCGCGGTGATGAAGTGTTCTTCAGAGGATCGAGTACGATATGCGTCGTATAAGTTGAGTGGGGAAGCCGGGCATTGGTGGAACGCGAAGCTGAGGGAGCTGGGACCTGAGGCGGAGGCACTCACCTGGGGAACTTTTCATCAGCTGTTCAATGACAAATACTTCCCAAAGAACTTGAGAAACAGAAAGGAGAAAGAGTTCCTCAAGTTACAACAGGGATCAATGAATGTTGCGCAATATGAAGCCAAATTCACGAAACTTTCACGCTATGCACCCGATCTTGTTGCCAATGGAGCAAGGAAGATAGAGAGATTCCGATAAGGCTTATCACGTGCTATTAGGTGTCATTTAGCTTCTCACGAACTCGAGGACTACAGTGCAGTTTTGAGAAGGGCATTGCTAATTGAGGAAGAGTTAGGGAGTGAGGCCCTAGCTCCTGCACCGATCACTAGCATCACTGCTAAACCACCGGTGATTCCTGACAGGAAAAGGAAGGCTTGCTTCAAATGCGGGAAGGTGGGACATAATTTCAGAAACTGTCGCTCCATACAATCATCGCCACACTCACAGTCAGGAACCATTTTCCCCACTCTGGCAGGGGCACAGCAGACTCAGCCAGGATCGTATCTTGGCAGGCGGACTGAACCTCCCACTTGCTACAATTGCGGAAAATTGGGACATTTCTCTCGTAATTTCCAGGCACCAAAGAAATTTGCATCGGTTCCACAACCAAAGAATCAAGTTCAAGGCAAGGTATTTGCACTAACAGAGCAGAATGTCGAGACCACACCGGCGGTCGTGGAAGGTACTCTTCTTGTCCAATCTATAGCTGCTCATCTGTTATTTGATTCCGGTTCCACACATTTATTCGTGACACCAAACCTGGCTATAAGGCTTACCGTGAAAGCGGTACCCTTAGACTCCGTATTGTCTGTATCCTCACCAATGGGTGAGACAGTCCAATTGAGGATGATATACCCCCATTGCAAAATTCAGATTGGTGACCATGAGTTGCCAGCTGATCTTATCCCATTAGAATTTGCAAGGTTTGATGTAATTCTAGTGATAGACTGGCTTGCCACCCATCATGCTCATATCGACTGTTCCCGAAAGATCGTAAATTTTTCCATTCCTGGGGTTGCGGAGTTCGCGTTTCATGGTTTTGGGAGCCGGACAATGACTCCCATGATTTCTGCAATTCATGCACGACATTTGCTGCGTAGCGGATGTTGGGGTTTCCTTGCATTCGTGTCTACCACAATGACCTCGGAGCACCACATAGAGGACATTCCGGTGGTTAGAGAATTCGTAGATGTTTTCCCTGAAGAACTACCTGGACTCCCTCCAGAGCGGGAGATCGAATTTACAATAGACATATTGCCAGGAACTGCACCAATATCTAAGGCCCCATATAGAATGGCTCCGGCGGAATTGAAGGAGTTGAAGGCATAACTGCAAGAACTTCTCAAATTGGGTTTTATTAGACCCAGTATCTCCCCTTGGGGGGCGCCAGTGCTTTTCGTTAAGAAGAAAGACGGCTCAATGCGATTGTGTGTCGACTACAGGGAACTCAATAAGGTGACGATAAAAAATAAATACCCATTGCCACGAATCGATGATTTGTTTGACCAGTTACAAGGGGCGAGTGTATTCTCAAAAATTGACTTGAGATCCGGGTATCACCAGCTAAAGATTAAGGAGAGTGATGTCCCGAAGACAGCCTTTCGCTCTAGGTATGGTCACTATGAATTCCTAGTGATGCCATTTGGCTTGACAAATGCACCAGCTACATTCATGGACATGATGAACAGGGTATTCAGGCCCTTTCTCGATAGGTTCGTCGTGGTCTTCATAGACGACATTCTAATCTACTCGAGGGATACAGCTGAGCATGAGGAACATTTGAGAATTGTGCTGCAAAGATTGTGGGATGAATGCCTTTATGCCAAACTTAAGAAATGTGAGTTCTGGCTGAAAGAGGTCACTTTCCAGGGGCACATTATTTCCGAAAATGGAGTATCGGTAGATCCGTCCAAAATAAAGGCTGTAATTGAATGGACACGTCCAATCAACCCTACTGAAGTAAGGAGCTTCCTTGGCTTGGCTGGGTGTTATCGAAGGTTCGTAGAAGGTTTCTCCAACATAGCGATGCCATTGACTAGACTGACACAAAAGGATGCCAAATTTGTCTTGTCTGACGAGTGCGAGCAGAGTTTCCAAGAGCTAAAGCAAAGGCTAACCTCAGCATCGATCCTGACCATTCCAAGCGGCATGGGAGGATTTGTGATGTATTGTGATGCCTCACTGAAAGGTGTGGGTTGTGTACTTATGCAGCATGGGAGGGTGGTCGCCTACGGATCGCGACAACTGAAAGCTTACGAGCAAAAGTACCCGACCCACGACTTAGAATTAGCTGCAATCGTATTCGCTCTCAAGTTGTGGAGACACTATCTTTACGGAGAGGAGTTTATTATTTACACCGACCATAAAAGTTTGAAATATCTATTCTCTCAAAAAGACCTGAACATGCGTCAAAGGCGATGGATGGACCTACTTAAGGACTATGATTGTCAGATTATGTACCAACCGGGTAAAGCAAATGTGGTGGCGGACGCACTTAGCCGAAAATCAGCCGGTCTTGTTGCTTACTTAATGATGAGGGAATGGAAGATGTTGGAGGAGGTCAAGGATTGCAATATCGAGTTACGCCCGAGGGATCTACAGGTAAGCTTCTCATACCTCAAGGTACAGCCGATTCTGCTGGAAAGAATTAGAATAGCACAGAAGGATGACCCAGAACTAGCTGAAATCATGACGACTTTGCCTAATGATATTCGAGCTGAATATGGGGTCGGGAAGGATGGGATTCTCACATATAAAGGTAGGATTTGCGTGCCGGGTGGGGGCGGAATCAAGAAGGAGATTATGGAGGAAGCACACCGTTTAAAGTATACAATGCATCCGGGAACGACCAAAATGTATCGCGAGCTAAGGAAAAATTTTTGGTGGAATGGAATGAAGAAAGATGTTGGGGAGTTTGTATCCAGATGTTTAATTTGCCAACACGTCAAAGCGGAGCACCAGAGAACGGCAGGGATGCTTCAACCAATACAAATTCCAAGTTGGAAGTGGAAGCACATCTCTATGGACTTCATCGTAGGACTTCCGAGGACTAACAAAGGCAATGATGCTATCTGGGTTATTGTGGACCGATTAACTAAGTCGCACACTTCATAGCCATGAAACTGACGTACTCACTCGATAGATTAGCCCGACTATATATCGACGAGATTGTGAGATTACATGGCGCACCAGCTAGCATCATTTCTGATCGAGACCCAAGATTTGTCTCGCATTTCTGGAAGGGCTTGCATCGAGAATTGGGGACGAGATTGAAATTCAGTACGGCATTCGATCCTCAGACTGACGGCCAATCAGAGCGAACTATTCAGACGTTGGAGGACATGCTCAGGAGCTTAATCCTAGAAATAGGAGGTAATTGGGATACGCATCTCTCATTGGCAGAGTTTGCATACAACAATAGCTTCCATGCTAGTATTGGGATGGCACCCTTCGAAGCGCTGTATGGGAGGAAGTGTCGTTCGCCAGTAAGTTGGGAGGAAGTAGGAGACCGCCAGATTTTGGGACCCGACCTTGTGCAAGAGACTACCGAGAAAGTCCACTTAATTCGAGAACGGATGCAAACAGCTCAAAGCCGACAAAAGAGTTACGCTGATACTAGACGCAGAGACTTATGCTTTGACGTTGGTGATGCAGTATTTCTCAAGGTATCGCCTACCAAAGGCATTGTAAGATTCGGAAGGCGAGGTAAGTTGAACCCCAGGTTTATCGGGCCATTTGAAATCTTAGAACGGGTTGGTGAAGTAGCCTACCGATTGGCCCTACCACCGTCTTTGGCAGGAGTGCACGATGTGTTTCACGTATCCATGTTAAGGAAATATGTACGTGATGAGTCGCACATAATTGCACACGACCACTTACTAATCCAGGACGACTTATCTTATACCGAGCAACAAGTGCGGGTCACCGACCGACGAGACAAGATTCTACGCTCCAAGATAATACCACTTGTAAAAGTCATCTGGAATCATCAAGATGAGGGTGATGCCACATGGGAGACCGAAGCAGGTATGCGTGCAAAATACCCACAACTCTTCGAGAACTGAGGTACGTTTTCGAGGACGAAAAATCTTTTAGCGGGGGAGGGTTGTAACGCCGCGAATATTTAAAAATTAATTTTGATAAACTATTTGATAATTTTAACCAACTATGGGCCGAAAAATTTTATCATTAGACTTGTGCGTGAGTCCAATAAGTTAAAATATTAAGATTAAAAAATTTAGGAATAAATATTTGGGCCATAAAATATAAGTTAGCTAAATAATAATAATAATAATAATAATAGTAGACGGTAAGTGGGAAGGAAAGGAAAAGAAAGAAAAGAGGAAAAAGAAGGAAAGAAAAGAGGAAGAGGGAAAGGGAGAAGAAGGAAGGCAGTGGGGGAGGAAGGAGATCGGGGAACCATATGGAAACTTTGAAAAACCCTAACCCACGGCTTCTCATTATTTAAGGAGCACTAGGGTTTAGAGAAGGGGAGGAGAGGACGAACGAAAGGAGAAGAATGAAGAGGAGCCGCCGCCGTCGACTACCACCGTGAGGCAAGTAAAAACCCTCTTTTCTGAAAGTAAATCCTTTCCTTATTTTTGTTGAGGTCGATTTGCTACTTGTATGTGTTGATTCTGGAAAAATTGTCACTTGCTGTGCGAATTGAAAAATGAGGAAAAACAAACAGAGGCTTGAGAAACGAAGGAAAATACGAGAGTTATGGTGATTGGAGGCGTGATAATTAACGAATTTATAATACGAGCAATCCAAGTCTACATGATTAACTTTGAGGGTTCGAATTTCATTCTTTTGGAAAAGAATGGATGAGGGCTTAAGAACAGAGTCTCTGGCTCGTTTGTGTATTCCGTGTGACAGATAAACCGATGGGTCAAGAGTGTGTGTATTCGTATGTTACGGAAATTATATGTATATATGTGGGTGAGCACATCTTTGCAAACAATTTTGTATACGTATTTGTATCCTGCAGGTATATATACATATAAGAAGGGGACACTGTGTGTGTATGTGTGTGTCAGAGTTGGTGGCAGTGTTACTGCCGGGGGCGAAGGTGTGAGTGTAGTCAGCGTTGTGTTGCACCGTGTGTGCCCATGAGGGAAGCAGCGGGTGCTGCTGTGGGGGTCTGGAGGCATCCAGCCATTGGCAGAGAGGAACGATTTTGGAATCGGTATACGTATATATGTATACGTGGAATTATGTGTAAATATTACGCACGTATTTATGTATGTGTATTGGGGCAGAATGTGAATGGGAGTATGGATGTGTGTGTTGTGTGTTAAGTGTGTATTCGGCGGGTGTACAGTGGTGTAAGTGCAGGTGTACTGCCGTGATTACAGTGGGTATGTGCGTATATATATATATGTATTTAAATTCATTTGTATATTTTTGGTGGTGTGTGTGGGTGTATATATTTATTTATATATATATGTGTGTGTAAATATATGTGGATGGCTAGGTGCAGGTGTGCACTGTGCTCGTTGGGTTGTGTGTACTGCCGTGGGTCGCAGTGTGTGTTTGTGTGGGTTTAAGGTATGTCAGGGTGTGTTTGTATATATATATATATATATATATGTATATACGTGTATTTGTATAAGCTGCAGATATTCGTTCATAATGTGTGCGTTAGTAATTCTTGCACGTTTATAATAATGATAGTCGGTAAGTGATTATATCTGTATTCTACTGATAAAATTTCGATTAATTATTCTTTGCATTAGCTTTGGTGGCGTGGGTACATTATTGTCACTTTATGGCTAAGTTGAGGATGGCGTACGAAAACACTAAGGTTTCGAGTCAAATGGGACGCTACGGAACCTTAGAGTGGTCTGCACCTTTCCGATACCGATTTCATTATGGATAAGTAAAGGAGAGTGTATGCAGACTTTACGGTAATCGGGCGTATGGGAGTCCGTAGGACCGTAGAGTAGTCTATACTTTTCCAATACTGATTCCATTTCCGGAGGATTGATGTCGTTGATATTGAGAAGGGATACTTATAACATGGTGACCATCGTAGAGAATGATATCTGGGATATCATTGGCGAGGGGTATCGGAGATGGTATGAGCATGCTACGGGTACAGCCTTTGAGAGGACTGTAGGGGTAGTGGCGATACCATGGATACCAGGTAACCTCGTGGTACTCACCCAGCCGTTGGGGGCGTAAATACACGGCCTTTGGTTCACTATGGTAGAATAAGGTCCAGGGAGATTCTTATTGTCTCGTACAGTGGTGACCTCATATTGAGCTGATATTCAGATTCTTGTTATCTCGTATAGTTAGTCGAGAGGGATGCTTATAACCTAGGGACCATCGTAGTGGATGATATCTAGGATATCATTGACGAGGGGTATCGGAGGTGGTATGAGCATGCTACGGGTACAGCCTCGAGGAGGACTGTAGGGGTAGTGGGAATACCATGGATACCAGGTAACCTCGTGGTACTCACACAGCCGTCGGGGGCGTAAATATGCGGCCTTTGGTTCACTATGGTAGATTAAGGTCCCTGGAGACTGCTGTCATTCATACAATTATGACATCGTATTGAGCTGATGATTGGATTTGACGGAATCCATGTTGCTTCCTTGATACTTAGCCGTTCACGTGACCTCCAGATTGTGGACACGACTATCTAGTCTTGGATAGTAGTGGATGTACTACCTGTTATGATTGATTTTATTCATTGTTTTGTTTTATATACTTTATTGTACTCCTCTTTATTGTTCATTTTACTTGCTGGGCTTTCTGCTCACTCTTGTGATTTATTGGATTCAGATTAGATAGGTGGATACCAAGATCGAGGAAATCACGAGACTTCTGGGTAGCTGACTGATAGAGGTGATACCAGAGTTTGAGGCTCTCCGGACGGAGATTTAAGATTTCGATTTAGTTGTGGTTCGACTTTCATTAGATTTTCTTTATGAGTATTCGTATCTTAGGATATCGACATTGTTTATTGAAATTATTATTATTGCTACTTAATTTATGATGCATTTATGAGGATCATTGATGGGGATTGAGTTATTTAATGATATGAAATCGGGAATGATTCGAGACTTTCACCGTGACAGTCCGGGTCGGGTTCGAGGGTCCGAACTCGGGTCGTTACATCCACACTCCATGAATTAGGTCCACTACCCTACTCCCTCAGGCTGGTTTTATCGAGAATTCCCCCTCCACCTCTTGGGCTGGGGCTGTTATGAATAATGTGGTCAATCTTTCGACTACTCTGAGGTATTTTACCACTCTTTCCTTTGATGGAGATGTTGTTGGCATTTCCTCTCCTTCTGCTGAAGTCAATCAACAGAGCAAGGTTTACTTGGGGGCTACGTTGATGGGTTACTTCCATGACAAAGTGGTGGACTCCATTGATAGAAAGATTTGGGCTAGGTTCGGTCTGTGTCATGTTGGTGGAAATGAAAAGGGGTTCTTCTTCTTTAGATTTGAATCTCTTGCAAAGATGAATGAGTGGTTATCCAAAGGTCCCTTGGTCTTTGAACGGAAAACTCTTTTCCTTTCACAATGGCAGCTTGGAATGGATCTCTTGATGGAATCCCACAAACGTTTCCCGGTTTGGATCACTCTCACCAATATCCCGATTGAATTTTGGACCCCCTTTGGCCTAAGCTGGATTGCCAGTGGAATTGGCAAGCCCATCCATTTGGACTCAAATACAGCTCGAATGAATCGAGTTCATTTCGCCCGGGTGTGTGTTGAAGTGGGCAGGGCTGATCCTCTTCCATCCAAAATCAGACTAAAGTCTGAAGGTGTAGAGACTGAGGTAGAGGTGGCCTATCAATTGAAGCCGCAGCGTAGTATGTTGGCTACAAAACAGAGTAAAGATGTAGCTAATCAATCTGATATTGGTGTCCATGATGGCATTGGAAAAGCATTGCCTGAGAATCTTGGGTCTGATGTTAAGCATCCTCCCGTCCAATCTAATGGCATTAGGCAAGAAGCTCCTACTGAGGCGACTGAGAATAATCAGTGGGGGATTATGCCTCCTGTAGACTTTGTTGAGGAGATCCATCAGTTATCTGTTCCTGATCATGTTGCTGGTCTTTTGGACTTAAAATTGAACGATTTGGAGTCTCCTCCAAATAATCCTTTTTCTGTCCTCCAGGATTCGGTGGATTCAGATGAGCAGGGCTTATCGATGGAAGCGGGAGAGAAGTGTTTCTGGTGCAAAACAGAGAAATCTTGATGTTGCATAGACCTCCCAAGTGGCACCATCATTGCCGGGAGCCTTAGAAGTTGATCCTAAATCCCAGGATTCGACTTCACAGTTGGATGACTCTTCAAAGGTTCCTTTTTTGGCTCATATGGGTAAGGTGGCCCAGGGTGCTATAAGCCTTGTGGATCAGACCAGTGATCCTCCGGTTGCAATTTGCCCTGTATCTTCTGTAGATTTGATCTCAAATGAATGTGTTGTCCCTAAGAATGACATTTTCCCTGTTCTTTCTGGTGAGATTGTTTGCTGCGAGAGTGATCCTGATCCTGCTCCTGGAAATGGGGATGTAGCCCCTGGAACCGATAGGATCCACTGCACAACTTGCTGCTGTTCCGATTGGTGGCTGCCATGAATTGACCAAGGAGGTTTTAGGGTGCTACCTTGAACAGACTGGGAAGGAGGTGCCGGTTGCAGCCCTTGTCTAGTCTCCTCCGGAAGGCAGTAGTATATTGCCAATTTTTGCAACTCAAATCTGCAAGCATCAGCTTTTGCAAGAAGCTCAATCCAGCTCTCATGAAGGCTTTGCTGGCCTTAATGGGTGTATGTGTAAGAAGATCAACTCAACTGTTGATGTTGATATAACACCCGAATCAATCAATTGGCTCACCAGCAAGTATTCCCTGGCTGATCCTATCCATGTTGAGTCTACATCTGTTAGCCCGACGGGTTCACCGGATGGTGATCAGTTGGGCGAGGTTCAGGAAGCCATTGGGAAGGATTTGATCCCTCTAGGTTCGGATGATCTCTCCCTGGATAACTATCCCATGAAGGAGTCTTCCATGTCTGAGGAAGTGGAGGGAGATGAGGCTGACCCAATGTTTCATGCCCTCCAGTTATTACTGGAAACTGAAGTCACTCATCAACTTTTTGCCGCATTACATCCTGAACATGACAACCTTGTTCTTGGTTTCCTAAACAACTGCTGGTGCGCTGTCAGCGAGGAGACAAAGTATGAATTAAAATCATCTTATTCTTTGGATGAGGAGGATCAGGACTTTTCCTCAAGCGCTTATTTGGCAGCCCTCAGACTGTTAATGGTTGGCAAAGGTTCTCGAATTCACATTGCTTCCTTGTCTCCGGTCATGGAGAAGGTAGTTTTTGGTTTCCTGTCTACTCTGTTGAAAGCAAAAATGACTTTCTCGGCATCTCAATTTAGCAATATGGCGGAATTAATGGCCGGTCTCCATGGTGCTGCCTCCAAGACCTCTCCGATGCGGCCTGATCGAAGAGGTATAGAAGTGGATAGCCCTCAAGTTTCGTCCGAGCTTGATGGTACCCGGCAATATGCCAAGTCCCGGAGACAGCAAAAATCTAAGTCCAAGAACATTCGGTACCCTCATACATGAGTGCCTGGTGGCTCTTGGTCTAGGGATTGGCTCGCTCTTCGTTTAGGCCTTTTGCTAGATTACACTTTGCTGGGGACTGTTAGTGCCGCTTTGTAGCCGCCAAGGGGATCTTGCTAGATTTTCGCCATGATGCTGTGGAGAGTAGTTGTTCCTGACGTGGTGCAGGGAAAAAATCCTGGTGGTGCCGGCGCTAAAGGGCTCTCTTCTGACCCTGCTTTGATTTGATTTTGCTTTGATTAAGGGAACAATTGTTGGATAGGATGTTGGTTGCATTTTGTTGAGTCTTGGTGCTTGGCGGTTTGTTGTTGCTAAAGATTGTGGCTTCCAGGTTTGGCTAATGTAGCTTGTTTGGAAAGTTTGCTGTTCAAATGCCGATTTGAAATGCTGATGTGGCTGGTGTGGTTGATGTGGCTAGATTTGTTGCTAGATAGGTTTAGCTACGATCAAATGCCGATTTGGAATGCTGTTTTGTTTCGGCTGGTTTGGAAAGTTTGCTGAATATGTAGGTTAGCAGGCTTTGGCCTGTTTGCTTTTGCTTGGTTTGGCCGGTGTGGAGTTGAGGCCGGTTTGGATTACCTGACGTGGCCTGCAGCTGCCGTTTAACAAATGTCAGCCGGATGGTTATCTTGACTGGTATGCGATAAATTGCCAATTTGGAATGCTGTTATGTTTCGGCCTGGTTGGGATAGTTTGCTGTATATGTCGAATTGTGGTTTTTGGCTTGTTTACCTTTGCTAGGTGTGCTGCAATCCAAATGGACAAGGAGGCTGTATGTGATTTTTGACCGATTTGGCGCAAATGGCTGAGTGTGCTTTTCACCCGGTATATAACATTTTCCGGTTTGTAAAGCTGTTTGGGGATTTATTCGGTTGTGCCGTAGGCTCGTGGCCGATTTGGTTTTGACTGGTGTGGAGTAGAGGCCGATTTGGTCTAAATGACGTGGCTTGTAAACCTGCTGCAGTTTTACAACTGAAAGCCGGAAGGCTTTTTGCCCGTGTTGCGATCAAATGCCGATTTCGTGTTCTGTTTTGGCCGGTTTGGAAAGTATGCTGAAGTTGCTGGTTTGTGGGCTTTGGCCAATTTGCTTTTGCTTGGGTTTGCCCGATGTGGAGTTGGGCCGGTTTTGGTGTTGATGATGTGGCCTATAGCTGGCGTTTTACAAGAAAGTCGGATGTTTTAGGTACTTATCCAGTTTAGGCGTAGGCCAGTGGCCGATTTGGAGATGGTAGTGTCCAAGTGGCCAATTTAGTTGAGGCGTAGGCCGGTTTCTTCCTTTTGTATGTTTTCTTTTTGTTTCATGAATTGCTTCATGGAGGCTCTCGGGGTTTAACCCTGTCGTCTATACTCTACCTCTAAGTTGGCAAAACATTTCGAGTTAGAACATAATTTTGTACTATTCTTAACTTTAATTTAACTTGAGTTACTTACCAAAAAAAAAGAAATCCCCAAGTATAGCCCAAGGAAGGTTTTGGGAAAGTACATTGAATTGGCAAAGGCTAGTCCAAAGGGAACAGCGCGGGCTCTCCGAGTTGGCACCATACACTAGCGAAATCAAACAATTTTAAATTATTTTTTTTGGTAAGTAATTAATTGCATTAAAATTTAAATAAAATGTACAGACAAACTATATTCTTTACCAAGTGTTTTGCCAACTTTGGAAAAGAAACATAGTGACAAGGGAGTCCCCTAAATCCATAACAAAAGTCATTAAGAAATAAGGTTACAATATCGAATTAGGCATTTAATATGTAAATCCAAGTCGGAACTGGAAACACACATCTAAATTGGCAATTAAAGCGCTTATCGAGATCGGCAACCTCAAATCTGAATCAGCACTTGATATGCCTAGTCAGTAATGCCAAACCAGCCTCCTGTCAAAATCGGTATTTGTCCCGCAATTCCAAAACAGCATTTTGAGCGCAATTCGAACTCCGCAATTTACTCATGAGTCCCAATCAGCACCCTTAAGTTCAAAAAACGTCAATTACTATGCCATTTCGGCTAAGCCAATCCAGCCTCAAAGCCAATACCGGCCTCAGAACTACAATTCCAAATCGGCACTTCAGGCACCACTGAAAATTGGCAATTTACACGCAACGCCAAATCGGCAATTTGAAGTGCAGTCCCAATCCGCCCTTGCGATTCCACATCGGCAAGTATCATGCCAAGTCAGCAAATTCCAAGTCGGCCTCAAAACGGTATCGGCATATGGCCGCAAACCCAATCGGCACTTTGCACGCAAGACGAAATCGGCATGTTGCACGCAATTCCAAATTGGCTACCTCAAGTCCAAATCGGCAATAGAAATGCCAATTCAAACCGGCAGCTAACGTCCACAAGGTGAGGATCTCCACTACCCAGATTCTTCCTTTCGAGGAATTTGAGTAGTTCATTATCCATAGCTAATTGGGCATAAGCTTGTGTGAGATAGCATCAGCATGACACTCCCTAACTTTGTCTCTACCAACCCAACAATGGCGCATTTGGAGGAGCTAATAAAATTTCTAACCTCATGGGCTTTGACTTTGCCGTTAAGCCCTCTCACATTCCAGCAAGCGAGATTAATCATTGGAAGGGAGGAAAGGGGTAGAGATTCTTTTATGCCCCTTGGAATTCTTTAATATGGAATCTAGAAATTTTGAGGACTTGCGCCTATGGTGACCCGACTTTTTAGCAGAGGGCTGAAAGGATCTAGCCTGATCCTGGTGAGGAAGGGGTGAGCCGTGGCTAGTAGACGGGATAGGGAGAATAGCATCCTTTTGAGAGACAACACCAACGTTGCTGGAGGGTCAAATGTCAGAGGAAACCATCCCTTCATGCGGCAGGGAAACAACTACAGCCATGGGAGGCATGCATCCAGAAGGAAGAGGGTTTGGATCTAGGGGTACAGTTTGTTGACCAAGAGAAATTTGAGCTACATTGCCAAAAGGCAAAGTAGGCTCCAATTGGCTATGGGACTCATTCTGGCTTTCCAGATTGTCAAAGCAAGGGGGACTACTTTGATCCACAATTCTAACAATAGGCACCAGCCTATTTTCATTCTTAGAAGAAGGAGCCTCAATGCAAGGGGGGGCTGGAATTAATTTACTAGATTCTAGTACACTCACGCCCCTACTGTTAGAATCCAAACAAGGTACAGGTGAGCTTTCCTCATAGAGACCATGGAGAGCTTCAAAGGAGTTAGAATAGTGGGGGGAGGGGGTTTGTGAACTGGAGACTTTTTTAGATGCCAGACGAGGAGATAAGGGTTTGGAGGACGCCCCGAGGGGGGAGGGGTGTTTTTGGATCTGCCGAACTCTACCGGTTGGATGCAATGCCAAAGAACAATGAGCGTTTGAGTGCCCCAACCGATTATAGAGACTACAGCGAATAGGGTTGTCCTGGTATTCATTACAAATTTCATAACTAGCATGCGAAGCCATCTCAGGAGAAGGCCTGGGTCTAATACGAATAGAGGACGGTAGGGGAGCATCGGCCTTAATCTCCACACACAAACGGGAGAAGTTCTTTTGTTTTTTTTTTTTGGTGAGTAAGTAAAAGTGTATTAAAGTAAAAAAAAAAAATACAAAACTATGTTCTAAGTGTTTTGCTGATTTAGAGGCAGAACATAGATGTTAGGGCATCCCCTAGCACCTCCATGAACCAAATCATGTGACCAAAAGGAAGTTTACAGAAGAAAACATGTAAAAGAAACAAAAACCCAGCTCGGCCGCATATCATGAAACCGCAAATAGCAAGGGAAGACCCATCAAAAGGAGCCACAAACTAGAACCAGCCACTGGCCGAAAGCATCCCAGCAACAAATGGATCCCCAAGGGCCACACTCACATGCTGGAAAAGCACCAACCCACAGCTAAGAAACGCGAGTTGATTGTGCTCTCGTCTGTTAACACCACCGCAGAAAAGAACATCACCCCGGACTACACCATCAAGAGAAAAAATTGATGAGGACTAGATTAATATCACCTCGAATAGAAGCACAGCACCTCGGGCAACATTTACACCAACCATCTTCAAAATACCATGGCCTAAGATTGCTTACTGGACACAGAAATCAACATCAGAGCTTGGAATAAACAGATTTAACACAAACGGCTACAAACACAATGTCACGCCTAGGGCAGCAGCAAGTATCAGCTGAAGACCGAATTGCAGACAGAATAAAGGAACACATATGCAAAATTCCAGCCTTCATAATTATCTGAATTCAACACAACACAGGGCCGACAGATCAAGGCCCAAATGCGCAACAAGAGCCATAACTGGAGCATCAATGCGAGACAGCCTGCTGCAAACCAGAGGAGCAAAATTGAAAATCTGCTGCCTCGACTTCAACAGCAGCATAGCAAACCCTCCCATACCACTTCCAGGCAAGCCATCAGCAGCACAAAACAATTACCAAGCAAACATTTTTTTGGTAAGTAAAAAAGAAAAATTAGCAAGCAAACATCCGCATCAAGATCGCCTAAATTTCCCAAACCATTACTCTTCAACCCCGTAGAACGGCTGGTACTATATATGATACTTCCCCCAACCGTATCCATAGCCACAACTCACTGAAGATAGACATGGAGTCTCCAAAGAACATGATCAAACCTCCCAAAGATCATCTATAGCAACTCCCAAAGATCGGACTTTACCAAGCAAGCTACCTGTTAATCCATCGGCCAAAAGCTAGCATACAACTTTGGTGGATCCAAACCTGAGGACCCGGCATCACAAGGCTCGGCACAACAAAGACAAGGGCCAACGGCATTAGGGCCCAATCACTCAAAGCCCAGTACGTAATCCAGTTACACTACATACACGATGCGAGAAGATCCCTTGGCGCAATCGTCATCTAGCTGCCTCGGTTCAAACCAGATAAACGAAGAATCAAGTCCAAGTCATAGCAATGTGGGGAAAAAGGGGATTTATCAGGGGGGGATGATCAACATCCAAGAGTCTCGGTGCACGAGATAGATCCACCGGTCAAGAGCATCACCCAAAACCACCAAACAAGGCTATCATAAAATCCACAGAACCGACCACCAACAGCACCCAATCAATTGCATTGGATGAGGAGCCATGAAACAAAATCCTATACTACCCCGCAACGGGCAAGGGAAAATGCACCGCCACAGCAGAAAACAAAATTCTCCAGCAATGACCTCTAATAGCATCTCCATATACCCGGGCTACTCAGCAACAAGGAACACCTGCAAGGAATCAACTGTGAAGCCGCACCAGCATGCTGAAGAGCCAACATCATCAATGCCTATCACCAAACACACTCAAAATAGAAAAACCCAACCTCAATATCAAACTGCTCCCAATCTTGACAGATTGAAGTCCCAATGAAAACACATGAAACTCGAGCAGCCTGAAAGCACTGAGATCAATTTTTTTTTTTCTTTTTGGGAAGGGGAACATATACTTTTTTTTTTGGTGTGAAGGAATGAATAGATCAAAGAGGGGAAAGAAAAAAACCAGCAGAACTAGCTGTATAGGTCCAACCTACACAACATTTTTTTTTTTATAAGTAGAGCCAATCCATCTAAGCAAGACAAACCCAAGGATGCTAATAAGACACCACTTCCAATACAAGAAGTGGCACTAAGACACCAATACCTAAAATGGTAGAGGAAATAGACCACACCGGCTGACCAAAGGCATTAAAGATTTTCCGAAATCCAAATCCACAGAAGAACTAACCACATTTTTTTATTTTATAAGCTCCAACGAATCCGAAGTGAGCTAGCACCACATTTGTCAGCTTCCATGGCGGTCTTCAATTTAAGCCGCACGACATTGATAATCAGAGGAAAGATTTGGGAGATTTCTTGAGGGGGGAGTTTTGAAAGATACGATTATTGCGTTCCTTTCACATGTAGTAGACCGTGGCCACCAGAGAAAGGCGTTTAGAAAGAGCCAATAAACTTTTTCCTTTCCAGATTGTTGCAGCCCAAGTGATGTTATGGTACCACTCGGGGTGAGGCCAATGAATACCCGCATGTCTTCGGATTTTGACCCATAGGGATCTGGAGAAGGGTCAGGAGAAGAAAAGATGCCCCTGGTCTTCATCACCTGTGTTGCAAATGGGCGAAGTTCATACGCTCTAATTTTGCAGTCACAAGGTCCAGAAGAAGAGGCTTGCCGACCACACTCGCAATATAACACAATCCAATGGGAGTCCAAAACTCCCACAGGACATTGGACAGGGAGATCCAAATTGGAAAGGTTTTATGATCTTCTTTGGATAATGGCATCCCCAATTTCCATTTTTTTAAAAATAGGGGATTTCCTGTAAAATACCACGGGCCACACACAAGGCATTTATCAAGCATAATGCTGGATGAGAATCTCAAGAAGAAAAATCCCTGATCATTGCCTGCAACATGCTTAAGGTCAAAATGGGCCCAAATTTTCCTAACAATGTGATTCACAGCTTGATAATGCAATGGGTTGCCATGCAAGTACCCCACTAGGGTATCACTCCACATGGCCTCCCTCAGTTGAATAACTTCTAAAGGAGGAGTTAAATCGTCCCCGTCCTTAACCGAATGGGAAAAGAAAGGTAAGGGAGACTGACCTCATGTCTGATTTTTTTGGACAACAAAAGACCAAGAAACAGAGGAGGGGCAGGCAGCAAGCGCCTCTGCAGACAATGAACCAATAACAGGAGGCAAGACATAAAGCCCAACCGCATTATCACCATCTGAGATGGGTTTGGGATCGTGGCAACCCTTATTTGAGCCCAACAATACGCAATCCAAAAGGGGCTTTTTAGGTGATGGAACTCCATCAGCCGACTGGGAAGAAACAGAGCCGACTCTTGAACCACTCAACGCCTTAGCGTTCGATAGAGTAGGAACGGGATTTTTCTCCACCAAATTCAAATCCTTCAAATTTTACAGAAATTTTGATAGAGTCTCCTCTATAACTAGACAGAAACCAGAAATACAATCTGTATATTTAATAACCTGTACAATACAAATCCATATAAAATAGCCTATCCAAGCACACAACTAACCAAACATCATAATTCACATCCTACAACACGCATTCACAGGATCTCAAATGCCATCCATGGGTTTAGATCAATTATTCTATCTACTACATAGAACTCATATGAAAGATGCTAACTAGGATCTGTATAGAAACCAGAAAAACATATAGCGGAAGCATCTATAACCTTAATAGAAACCTGCGTAAGCATAAATACGGTTTTAAAAGTTTACAAAATAAATTAGAATTACTCATACATAATTTCTTTTACAAAACTCTATGGAACATGCAGAACTATCAGAATCTCCCAAAACATTACTCCAAGGTAACATTCAAGGCTTTACCAAGGCTCCAAAACCTTCCTTGCAAAACTCTACCAGCCTAATCATCCAGTATCCTTACCTGGAGGGGGAAAAAATAAAATAGTGAGCTGAAACCCGGCAAGGTATTAAAACATGCAGAACATAATGTTCTCATGCAAAACATAATACAATAAGGCAGTTACAGTTGCGTACAAGGCATGAGTGCGATGAGACAGTGTTTACGGAAGCATTTTCAGGTCTTAAATGCAGGTGGGCAGAAACATGTATGATAATTATAAGGAAAGCCTAATTTTCATATAAACAGGTCTTAGAAAATATAAATCATGTTGGGATAGAAGAACACATTAATATCAAGTCTGAGGAATAGGAGCTGTTCATGGAAATAGGAGTAAAGCATGATTCTATTTAAACATGGATCAAGGTTCATAAAACAGTTTGAAATCCCATTTGTTTCTTCAAAACACTCCAGTTTAATATCCTAGGGACCCTACTAGCGTACCCTACTAGTCAAGGGAACGAATAATAAGGGATAGATTGTGTTTACTCCATACAATTCAGGGCCAGTATCAGTGCTGTACAGGGACCGATTGTGTTCTACGGCACAGAACTCAAGGCAGATGAATGATTATTATTTCCTCCAGGAATGAAGGATTATCATCCTCCAGGATCAGTATACTGCGTTAATTAATTAATATCTCGAGGAAGGGCGGATCACGTACAGCTCCACGGACGAAGTTATCCCCGATTATCATTGTAATGTCCTAAGGCATGGTGGAGAACCTTACATGATCGTATATCAGTCCTGGGTCCAAATTAACAGTATCAGAAACAGTTTTATTCTCATTTTCTTAACTTAAAACCCTTTTTCAGTTCAAAAATTAGTTAGAGTTTCACAATAACTCTCCAATCAGTTTTAGAATAAATAGTAACAGTTTGAAACCCTTCAGTTTCATTTCAGAATATACTGTAACAGTTTATAATCCCTCAGTTTAACTTCAGAATATACAGAAATAGTTTAAAAACCCTTCAATTTATCTCCAGGAGTTTACAGTAATTTTTCCATATACGTTCGTATAAAACTTTCAGATACAGAATACATCATGAGCTTTATTTCAGTACAGGTTAACTTTTATGTAATAGAAATTGTGTGTAAAAATTATTAAAACCCTTCATTTTCATACCTTGGGTTTCGGTAATATTTCTAGACAATAAATGGATACCAAATCCATGCAATTTCATAAAATCGATGCCATATGTTGCAGTATATATATGTAAGCATAAAATCTATCCGATTAATTTACAGAAACAGGTAGTATTTATGCAGAATATGAAGAAACATGGATTTAGAGTATAAATACAATATTTAAGGTATTAAAACTCTGTAAAAACGATAAATAATGTCCAGAGCATACTTGATAGAGTTTGATCTACATTTATTTTTACCCGGATTGGAGTGGAATGGGCGGATTCCTCTTCTCCTCTTTCCCTTTCCCCTTCTCTCTCACAGGAGGCCGAAATGCCGAGGGAAAAAAATGCACACACGTTTATATATCAGTCGGGGTGCTTGAGCGCTGCTTGAGGACCAACTAGGTGCTAGTCACACAATTTCGCGCTCGAGGGGCGCTCTGGCAGTGCTCAAGTGCCCTGGTCTTAGGCTGCTCACTCCTGCCTTGCCTCGGGCATGCCTCCCAGGAGCTCGAGCACAAGTCGGGCGCACATCAGGCCCTCATCAGGCGCACATTGAGCCTGCAACATGAAAACATTACATTTTCGCCATCCGGGACCTGTTTCGACCCTTCTAACCCAATTCCTCACATCCTTAGACCCTAATTTGGATTATATAACCTCAATAGGCCATGATTACCATAATTTAAAGCCTGAAATCTTATTTAGAAATCAATATTTCTCGATTTATAACTTCGATTCCCGATTTATTAATTTCAGATCTTTGGGCTTTTCGGTCCAATTCCTCCCATACCCCTTGACCACAATTCGCCTATTTTAATTTAATTACCTCCCAATTACCATATTTTAGAAATCCAAAATCTCACCACCCATATTAACCATATCATGGAAATCGGTACCTTAGAGAATTCAACTTCCTCTTTTCGCTTCCAAACTCACTTTTTTCACATTCTTAAACCTTAGCATGATTTGCATCCACGTAATTATTTCCTAATTATCACATTTTGGGATCGTTATCTCACACTCTTCGAATGGATTAAGATATTGTCAATTAAAATAACTACAAATTAATTCAAATAAGGATATAACCGGATTTATGAGATCCATTAAAGCTGCCGGTGTATTCGTTAATGCAAAAGTTATCACTGAGAATTCATAATGATCATACCTTATTTTGAAAGCCATCTTGGGTATATCTTCATGCTTAATCCTTAGTTAATGGTATCTTGAATGCAAGTCAATCTTCGAAAAATTCTAAGATCCTTGCAATTGATCGAATAGATTGTCTATTCTTAGAAGAGGGTATTTATTTTTTTATTATAATTTTAATTTAACTCCTGATAATCAACACAAAACCTCATGAATCTATCCTTTTTCACAAACAGAATTGGAATACTCCAAGGTGATACACTTGGATAAATAAATCATTTCTCTAATTATTTTTGTAATTGCTGCTTCAATTCTTTCAATTCAGATTGGGTCATTCTATATGGAGTCCTTAAAATTGTTGCAAATCTTGGTGTAATATCGATGGCAAATTCTTTTTTTTTTGATAAGTAATATGCATTAAATTTAAAAGAAAATTATTAAACTTTGTGATAACTCCAAGTGTTTACCAACTTGGAATTAAAGCAAAGACAAAGGGGAGTACCCTGAACCTCATGAATATGTCCTAATCTGAGACCAAGACCACGACATGAATAAAATAAAAAAATTTAAAATTAAAAATAAAATTACAATTGAAAATACACCGAATCGTCCTAGATCATATGTCTAAACCAAATCAGCTGTAGTGGCTAAGTAGGTAACTTACAGCATCAATCGAGCTAGGCGTAGACCGGGCAGCTCAAATCGGGAACGTGAGAAACCGGTGGGCCCAGCAGTGCCAAATCGTCCACGTCAGCCAGTCCCATATCGACACAGGGTATATCACTTCGCAAACAACAACAGGGAATAAGGGCAAAGTCAGCATGTCCAACTCGGCTACAAAACCATACCGGGCAAAACTGCAGCCAAACGGCATAAATAGCAAACTTAACCAAACCGGGCGAAGCAGAACAACATTTCCAAACCAGCTCTTTTATTTTTTTTGGATACCGGGCAAAAGAAGTCTAGCCTTATAGTGCACTAATGGGCAAAGTGTGCACACAGTCACGTTGTTGCGTATCAGGAAAGAACTTCCACGTCAGTCCAAGCTGGCGGCCAAACACTACTTCGTCCAGTCAGCAGGGAACCAAACGGGGAATTTGTGAGAAACCCAGCCCAACCAACAACCACATAACTGTCACGCCAAAGGCGGCTTGAAAGGACGCCATAGGTCAGAGCGCATAGAGCCACGTCAGCCCATAGTGCCAGCACAGATGAGCGGGCCAAAGCGCAAACCCAGATCGCAAACCGGTCTGAGTTGATCGTCAAATTGTTTTTTTTTTGGCCTAGCAAAGCCAAAACGTCCACGACATCCAAATCCGAAGCCAAACAGGGAATTTCACTTCGCAAATGGCAACAGGACAAAAGGGCCAAGTCAGCAAGTCCGAACCGGCTATGACACCATACCGGCAAAACTATAGCCAAACGGCAAAAAAAGTAGACTAAACCAAACTGGGTGAAGCAGATCAGCATTTCCAAACCGGCTTTATGTTTGATACCGGGCAAAAGCCATCTGGCCTTATTGCGCACATCGGGCAAAGGTGCACACAGACACGTTGTTGAGTAACGGGCAAAAACATCCACAACGGTCCAAGCTGGCAGCCAAACAGGGAACCTACATCCAACTGTGACTCGAGAGCAGGAGGCACATAGTCCAAGAGAACAACTTAGTCCAGTTAGCAGGGAACCAAACTGGGACTCTGTGAGAAATCCAGCCCAACCAGCAACCACTTAACTGTGATGCCATAGACAGCGTGAAGGCACACCATAGGTCAGAGCGCATACAGCCATGTCAGCCCATAGTGCCAGCATAGATGAGCGGGCCAGAGCGAACCCTAGAGATCAACAAACCGGTCTACAAGTTGACCGGTCAGCCTTTTTTTTATTTTTGGAGATGAGGAGGGCACATTGCAACCACGCCAACAGCACTGGAAGAAAAGGAAATTTCTGTAGTAAGAGACCCACGCAGCTTCCGATTGGCAAAGAAGATGATCCCTAGACCAGCCAGGCAATAGAGAGTGCGCCTCAGGATAATAGGATTAGGATCGCAACCAGACAGCAGACAACAACATATTGACTTTTAGAACTGAGCAGTCGAACTCAGGTTCAAAAGAGGGATACTCCATCTAATCAGAATAGATCTATCACTATGCGAACTGGCTACGTGACTGTTTTCCAGTTTACACCGGACCGTAGCAGAAATTAGGTGAAACATCTAGGTTTCATTTTGCGGCAACATTTTTTTAAACATTCTTTGATTTCATTCTTTCCAGATAAAATAAACCGTGGCAGTAAGAGTGAGGCGGAAGGAGCGAGCTTTGAGGTTCTTACCCTTCCAGCTATTTGCTGCCCACAAGATGTTTGAATGCCAATCAGGACGAGGCCAGCTAATCCCAACCTTACAGCGCATTAGTCGCAAAACGGTCGAGGTGAACGAGCAATCAAAGAATAGGTGGTCATGACTTTCCTAGCCGTTGGAACAGAGGATACAGGACGCTGAAAGATGAAGGAAAGAGCTTACCCTATCCAGCATGTTGAGCCTCTGTCGAACAACCAGTGAAAGAATAAAGGCTTTTTTTTTTTGTAAGTAATTAAGTGCATTAAAATTTAAAGAAAAGGTATAAAAACTATGTTCTTTACCAAATGTTTTGCCGACTTGGGGAAAGAAACATAAAAACTAGGGAGTCTCCTAAGACCATGACAAAAGTCATTAAGAAATAAACTTGCAATAATATTCAATCACCATGATCCATGAAACCACTGAGGCCTTCAGGCGGCTAAAGATCGGTTTTAAAGCCCGAGGAAGACTTAAAGTGCTTGGGGGCAGCTTTTCTCTTCCTCCTTGATTTAGCTTGAATCCACGTACCAACATTCTCCATTCTATCGAGATTGTGAACCTCCTCCACAAAGCAACGGGCATTCAGCAGTTGCGAACGGTTTGAGCAATCAAAAGACTGGAGGCCCGTCACTAATCCATCCAGATCGCTATATAGACCAGAATGAAAATCCAAATTCCTTTTTAGCAGGACACTTAGAAACTCAAATATAATCTGCTTTCTATCCGGAGATAAGGAATCAATGTGTGGTTTAGAGGATGTGGCAACCATCAACAAACGGAGGGCTTTAAAATAAGCACCCGAGGAGTTGTTCAGAAAATCCTCCTCCAACGGAAAGGATGATTTGAATTTTTCCTTTGTAAATTCAGTCACATCATTCCAACAAAAGTCTAAGAAGTCAAACAAAAAACCTCGTTGTTCCTTGACGATGGAGCTAACATAAAGCTGAGTTGCCTGCTCCAAAAGTAAGCTCTGAAGGACATAGTGCATTGGATCATTTGCAATATCCTCAGCAGACCAGCCCTCGGAGGACTAAGAAGGTACAACATCAGAATCACAATCGATAGCCCATTTTTCACCGGCTAGAAGAACCTCATCACCCACAGGCCTCTAAATAATGCCGGACTCCTCTAGGAGGAACACATTAGAAATACTTGGATTGGAACTGGGAGATTTAGGATCCACTTCCAAAGCAGCAAGGCCAGCATGAGAGCAGGAGAGGTCATCGTGCAAAAGCAGATGACTCAGCTTGCTGTCCTGCAAATCTTCAGGCGAGACCTCCTCCAAGGCTACCACAGCACTAACAGGAAAACTCGGCCCCATCAATTTAGCATCAGCCTTGGTAATGGCAGGGGCATAGGGTGCAATGCCATCTTCAAAGGGGCCAACTCCCTTAGCAGAACACGTCAAAGAGCCAAAAGTGGCTATCCGGTCCACGGCTGTGATAGGAACGATGGCACCACCAAAGCACTCCACCACCGGATGAGAAGCAGATTATTTTTTATTTTCTTTTTTCCTTGCTAAACTTGATTTCGGTCTCTCCACTTGATCAATTTAGCAATTTGGATGATTTAGTGGTGGGCCTCCACACTTTCCGCTCTCAAAATATAGAAGGGCGTCGTGATTCAGAGGTGCACAACAATATTGTACATTCTATGCAAGATGGTGTCTAGAGCCAAGCCAAATCAAGGAGGAAGCGGAAAAAAGCCTCAAAGATCTCTAATGGCTCTCTAGGCTCGAGGTGATATTCTCCTCTGTCCAAGGAGTGTTTTTGACCGCTTGTTGATGATTCCTTTTTTTCTCATCGATTGACACTGATTGTCCATAATAGTTATTTTGTCATATCGGATTCGCTAGCGATAGTGCTGATGGTGGTGATTCCAGTTTGGCTTGCTGAGTTGGCATGTATATTGCCGATTTGAGATTCCAGACGGCTTGGTTTGAGGCTGATTAGTTTTGAGGCCGATTTGGAAATGAGGCCGACTTGGATTTGAGGCCGATGTGGATTTTCGGCCGTTTTGGAATTAAGGCCGATTTGGATTGGCGGACGAATTGGATAGTTGGCTGGTCTGGTTTTGAGGCTGATGTGGATATGTGGCCTTGTTGGAGTTGAGGCCAGTTTGGCCTGCTGAAGTGGCAGATTGCTGAGATTTGGAGTTGAGGCCGATTTGGATTTGAGGCCGTATTGGATATGAGGCCGAATTTGATTGAGGCCGATGTGGATTTGTGGCCAATATGGCCTGCTGATGTGGCGAATTCTTTGTGTGGAAAGCTTGTGGTTATGTTGTTGCATAATTCAAGAATCATGAGAACTTTGTGAGAAGAGCTTTCTCGATTTGGATTCATTGGCAGTATATTTCTAATGGTGGTGATGCTGGTTTGGCTTGCTGACATGGCATGTATATTGCCGATTTGAGTTTCTGGACGGTTTGGTTCTTAGGCCGATTAGGTTTGAGGCTGATTTTGAAATGAGGCCGACTTGGTTAGAGGCCGATGTGGATTTACGATCGTTTTAGAATTTAGGCCGATTTGGATTGGCGGACGAATTGGATATTTGGCTGGTCTGGTTGTGAGGCTGATGTGGATCTAAGGCCTTGTTGGATTTGTGACCAATTTGGCCTGCTGATGTGGCAGATTGTCGAGTGTAGAAGGCTTGTGGTTATGCTGCTGCATATTTCAAGAATTCGTAGAATGCTGTGAGAAGATGGGCTTCTTGGCAGGTTTTGCATGCTGATCTGGCTTGACTGCTTTTTTGCCGGTTTGGCATAATGCTGTTGATCTGTTTTTTCGATTGTTTTTTAATTTGTCATGTCAAGGTTCTTGGTCTTAGATCTGGACCTCTCCATGTGATTTGGGGTACTCCCCTTTCTTCTTTGCTCTAATTTCAAGTTGGCAAAATACTTGGAGTTAGGTCAAAGTTTTGTAAAGTTCCTTTAATTTTAATGCAGTTATTTACTTACCCAAAAAAAAAAGACTTCCTTCATCAATCTGGGTGCCAGCTCCAGCAGAGCCATACAGCGATTCCCCCAACAAAAAACCCCTGGATTGACCCTCACCCACAGAAGCTGGAACTCCCGGTTCAAGACAAGGATCAGGCGACCCAATCACAGTCTTACTAGCTTCACCTTTAGGAAGTATGCCAATTTGAGAACCACTCACAGCAGCATCCAACATCAAAGAAACTGCAGCAGCAGGAGGAGAAACAGAGGCAGGGGCCTCCTCTAGAACTTCTACAGAATCCTACACAGCCAAAGGGATGCCTGTGTTGTCAACCTCATTAGACAAAACAGCCGGACATGACGAAGGCTAAGGACGGCATTTTGGCACAGCTCGCTTCCGGGGAGGCTTTCCAGCAGCAGAACGGGCTTGGCCTTGCAATTGGCTTCCTCATGACCATACAGAAGACATAGTCCACATTTAGTCGGTTTCCAAGAGTAGGCGACATCCACCATAGCATTGGAATTGAACGACTGCAGGATAACCCTTGAGGGCAAGGCAGCATCTGCTTCAATCTCAACACAAATTCGGGCAACATCAAGCTTCTCCATTTTAGCAAGATCGAGAGGTGAATCATTTCCCAATAGGTGCAATCCATCCTAGCCCCAATGGCATCCATTATTCAACCGGCACATTGAAAAATTTAATCCAAATAAGGAACGAAGAGTGCAAATCCCTGGACAGCTTCATACCAGGGAGATAACGCTTAAGCCAGAGGGCTTTACTTGCAATCATCCAGGGACCCGCCGTCAAACACTGTTCCATCTTTGTCAAAGAAGAGAACCGAAAAAATAAATAGCCCTCATCATTGGAAGCAATATGCTCCGGACCAAATCTAGACTAGAGAAGGCGGGCAATGGAACAAACCGCCTGAAAATGAGGAGCGTTGAAGAAATAACAAACCAAGGAGGAACCCCAAATGCGCCTACCTTGTTCGAGAACCTCAGGGGGAGGAGAGATACAATCACCATTGCCAATCACTCTCAAAGGAGGGAAGAACTTCAGAACAGGAGTCGAGTTTTCACCTCCGTTCTGTATTCTTGCAGACCAAGAGGAGGGATTCGCAACAGGCTTTACCTCGAGACCGGATGGACTGAAAACGCCCTCAACATTCGAGGGAGAAGAAGCCAACAAGATGACTTCTGATCAAATTGAGAAATTAGATGCAATGAACAATACTACCAGTTCAGAAGGCCGGATAGGTAGAGAAGGGGAGGCGGAAACTGGGGAGGGTCCGAGAGGAGCACCCAGGAGACCGGCCATGGTCGGCTCTAGCGCCGCCAGTGCCGGAAAATGGCAAAAGCAAAGTTTGAACAATCAAACCCTAGAGAGAAGGGAGCAAAAATCTTTTGGGGGCTCACTTCCATCTGACTCTCAGCCAAAGAATAAAGGCATGAGCCGGAATGTACAAGGAGCCCCAGACAAGGTTAGACCAAGCCGCCTTTTCTTTTTTTTTTTGATAAGTAAGTAAATTGAATAAAATAAAAGGCCCTCGCCCAATAACTTCTTCAGTCTGCCCTCGACAAGTCACCTGACGCATTCTCCCCCCACCCCCCTTCTCTCCCCGATGCAGTGCAAAGAAAAGAGAATAATAAGTCTCCTTTCCATTCCTTATCTCTCCTAGGATCTCCCTTCTTTCTGTTAAGCCACCTTTTCTTTGGGCTCTTGGAAAAGCCCATAAGCAGAATTAGTTGTGAAAACTCCATTGCGAACGTCACTCCATATTGCCACATCACTACGTGATGGATCAGGGGGATAGGAAGGCATGCTTTCCACAATACCTACAACCTCCATATCAAACGGGTTAGGCCACATCAATGCACCACGCTTGATGATGTCCTTGACTTTTGCATCAGAAGGAAACCCAGTTATACACCTGACTCTCTCATTGAACCGATCACATAGAGGTCCAAGAGGATGCCAAAAATCAAGCGATAGGAAAGTGTCAACTCCATTCCCAATATGGTAGCGAATCTTAAGGCAAAGGGCAGTGCGGAGCTTCATGAGCTTTTTCCAACTCCAGGGGGCTAAATACAGGACTTTGATAGTCCAGATGCATCTATCCTTGATGCGGTGAGCATAACACCATGATACCCAAGTGGAAGCCGGATCCTTTAAGATGATCCTCCAAAAATGGCAACTCAACAAGGCTTTATTAGATGCAGCAATATTTTTAATTCCCAAATCTCCTTCCTTTTTAGGAGAGCACACATCTTTCTAGGCAACATTGACTGTATATTTTCCTTCAAAGGAACCGTGCCATAGAAAGCTGCGGATGGACTTATTTATACTCTTCAAAATGGATTTAGGAATGATGAACAGGGAGGCCCAGTAGGTGTGGATTGTCGAGAGGATGGAAGAAATCAGCTGGAGCCGCCCACCAAAAGAGAGCCATCAATTCCTCCAAGATGAAATTCTTTGTTGGACTTTATCAAGGAGAGGTTTACAATCGGAAATAGATAGTTTAGTGGTGATGAGAGGGATGCTAAGATATCTGACTGGGAGTTTGCCTCTCTTGAAACCGAGAATAGCTTGGATACTCTGAATGGTATCCTATTAGCAGAGTAGATAAAAATCTCACTTTTATCTGGATTAGGAGAAAGACCAGAAAAGTTTCCAAAAATTTTGAAGCAATCATGTAAGACCTGGATGGACTTGGTGTCAGCTTGGGAGAATAGAAGGATGTCATCCGCAAAACCAAGCATCACTGTTCTAGTTTCCTCACATTTCCAGTGGTACTGAAAGTCAGGATTAAACCGAGTCTTGACTACCAGAATACCATTCAGGACTTCCATCCCTAATACACATAGATAGGGCGAAAGAGGGTCCCCCTGTCTAAGACCTTTGGCACCTCGGAAGAAACCCACAGCTCACCATTTAGATTGAGTGAGAATGAAGTTGGGGTAATGCATTGCCTAATCCATGTGATCATTGGGGGGGGGAAGTTCATCAGTTTGAGAATTGCCAAAATAAAATCCCAATGGATGGAGTCATATGCCTTCATGAGATCAACCTTCAACGCACAATGCGGATCCCCCTTGTTTAGGTGATATCTATGAAGTAGTTCTTAGGCGAGCAGGGTATTGTCACCAATGTTCCTACCTGCTACGAAAGCAGTTTGGCAATTGGCGACTAAGAATGGTAGCGATGGTTGAAGACGGGTGGCAATAATCTTAGAGATGATCTCGTACAAGACATTGTAGCAGATGATGGGACGAAAGTCAAAAACCATAGTAGGCGATTTGATCTTCGAAATTGTGCACAAGATGGTCACATTGATCTGCTTTAGGAGCTTCCCATGCTGGAAAAAAACTTGGATAGCTTCAATAATGGAAGGACCTACTTCATTCCAGGCCACTTTGAAGAATTTAGCGGAAAAATCATCCGGACCCAGCGCTTTATTATCATCAATAGAGAACAGGGACAAACGAATCTCCTCTGCTGTGATAGGGTTATAGAGGCCAGGACGGAGATGATCAGGGACAGAGTGGAGGATAAATGGCCGGATGCTCTCCTTATGGAAATGGATGCTCGATCTACCAGAACCTAGGAGGTGAGTAAAGTGGTTGATAAAAAGGTGCTGCACTTCCTCCAAACTGCTCATAGAAGAGCCATCCTCTTTGGATAAGGAAAGGATCTTTTTTTTTATTATGATTGCCAGCTATTGATCGAAAGAACTATTTCGTGCACTGATCTCCATTTTTGAGCTATCTAATTTTCGCTTTAGTTGAAGGAAATCTAGCTCAAACCTCAGGGCCCTATGATATGCAGCTTTAAAACTCTCTTCTTCATTAACCAAGGGCTGAGGGACAGAAAGAAGGTTGCTCTTCTGGTAGTCCTCAAGGGCCTTACACGTCGTGAGACTTCTTCAGAGACATTGCCTATGTTACGATTTAAATCCTCTCCTTCATAAGTCGTAGTTTTGATACAATCTGGAACATGGGGACTCCCAGGACAATACTCTCCCAGCACTGATGAACAATGGGGATAAATTGAGGATGATGTGTGATGAAATTATTGAAGCGAAAGCAACCAGATTTCGGATGCCTCGTGGTTAAAGGTGTCAGAATGTAAGGAGAGTGGTCTGATAGCCTAGCCGGGGGTAAGGAGGCTTTGTAGTTAAGCTCCATAAGCCAGGGAACATTTACAACCACTTTGTCAAACTTATGGAAGACACGAGATCCAAACTCTATTCGGTCATTCCACGTGAAGAACGCACCATCATAGATCAGGCCTTGCAGATCACAGTCGATGAGACATTTATCTAGGGCCATAGCACTATTACCGTGCCAACAACCACCCAGATTCTCAGATGGCACTTTAATGGCATTGAAGTCCCCCAAATCTGCCCAAGGCTTTCCAGGGATAAGTTAGTTGATGGTACGCAACTTATCCTAGAGGATTCTACGGTCAATCTCGGAGTTAGAGTTAGAGAGGGTTGCGTTTTGTTTTCAATCCTTACTTCTGCTCTTTCCCAGCACTGGCGGCGCCGGAGCCGACCATGGCCGGTCTCCTAGGTGCTCCTCCTGGATCCCTCCCGATTTCCACCTCCCTGTCTCTTCCCACCCGGCCTCCAAAGCTGGAAGCATCATCCGATGCGTCCGATTTCTCCCTGCAATCGAAAGTCATTTCGCTGGCTTCTTCTCCCTCGTATGTTGAGGGCACTCTCAACCCTTCCTGTCCTAAGGTAATGCCGGTTGTGAACCCCACTTCTTGGTCTGCAATTGTACAGAACGGAGGTAAAATCTCGTCTTCTATTCTGAAGTACTTCCCTCATCTGCGAGTGAATGGCGATGTTGCTTGCATCTCTCCTCCCCCTGAGGTTGTCCATGAAGGTAGACGCATTTGGGGGTCCTCCTTAGTTGGTTACTTCTTCGATGCTCCTCCTCATTTTTGGGCGATTTGCTCCATTGCCCGTCTTCTCTGGTCTCGCTTTGGGTTGGAGCACATTGCATCCAATGAAGATGGCTTCTTCTTCTTTCGGTTCTCTTCTTTGGAAAAGATGGAGCAATGCTTGATGGCAGGTCCATGGATGCTTGCAGGTAAAGCCCTCTGTCTAAAGCGATATATACCTGGTATGAAACTGTGCAAGGAATTGCACAATTCGTTCCCAATTTGGATTAAGCTTTTCAATGTGCCGGTTGAATTCTGGTCTCCACTAGGACTGGGATGGATTGCCAGTTCTATTAGGAAGTCGGTCCTCCTCTGTCCCAGTACAGTAAAAATGGAGAAGCTTGATGTAGCCCGGATCTGTGTTGAGATTGATGCGGATGCTGCCTTGTCCCATGATATTCTCCATTACTTAGAAACTGAATAGAGAGATTCTCTCTCTTCTCTCTAGGGTTTCATATTTCTATTCATCGTTGCCGTTTTGGGCCTTGTCGCCGCCGGAGCCAGCCATGGCCGGCCTCCTCGGAGCTCCTCCTGGATCTCTCCCGGACATTGCCCCTACCTCTTTACCCATTCGTCCCTCTGATCCGGTTGTCTTGCCCACTTCGTCCGTTTTTGCTCAGCGTCCGGACGTTCTCCCAATCCTATCACCCAACCCTATCACCCCTTCCCTCCCAAGCAGAGGGATGGCTTTTCTCCATCTCATGCCCCAGATGCGTCTTTCTTAGAGAATGTGAAGCCGATAGTCTGACACCCGAGTCTCCTAATGTCGGTTGGTGCCTTGGACGATTTGGAATCAGTGGCTCCCTCGAACGAGGTTGTTTCTGCTTCTGGTTTGGTTTCCCTATCCCTTATTCGGGGCAACTCCTGTTGACCCTCCTTCCTTCTCGAAATCGTCTTGGTCTGACGTTTCTTAGCTAATGGCGATCCTGAAATATTTCCCTCTGAAATATTTCCCTCCTCAGCCCTTTGATGGGGATTGTGTTGCCATTACTTCCCCTACTGATGTTCTTCAGCAGGTCCAGGATGTATGGGGAGCTACGTTGGTGGGCTATTTCATCGATAGTCCTCTCCATTTTTAGGCAGTTAACGCCATTGCTCAAAAAATCTGGGCCAGATTTGGTCTTCGGCATGTAGCTGGGAATGATAACGGCTTCTTTTTCTTTCGTTTTGACTTTCAAGATCATATGAACCGCTGCTTGGTGTTTGGTCCCTGGACCTTAGGTCGGAAAGCCATTTTCCTCAAAAGATGGGCGCTCGGTATGGTGCTGGCAAAGGAATCGTTTCAATCATACCCAATTTAGATCACCTTGTCCAGGGTCTCGATTGAATTTTTGACCCCTTTAGGCCTTAGTTGGATTGCCAGTGGAGTTGGTAAACCTCTCCAACTGGATCCGAGTACTGCTCGAATGGAGTGGCTAAATTTTGCTCGGGTTTGTGTTGAAGTGGTTAGGGGTGCTCATCTACCTACAAAAATCAGACTGAATTCTGGTGTTGATGGTGCGCCCTCTCTAGTTGAGATTGAGGTTGCTTACCATGGGAAGCCAGTACATCTGGTTAAGGGTCGTAATACCAATATAGGTGTTCAACCTGCTATGGATAAATCAGAAAACGTTTCTGCCACCCAGAATTTTGTTGGGAGGAAACAATCCATTTTGTCCTTAAATTCTGGCGTTGATGTGGGTGGGTTTCTGAGCATCTTGCTGATGTGGTGGAATCTGGTGAGTAGGAGGACTGCGTTGATGTAGGCATCAATTCTGATGCCAAGAAATTAGAATCTAAACAAGGATCCTGTCTTCACGTGGCCTGTGCCCCTGTGGCTCTTCTCTATGCCCCTGCTGGACAAAATTGTTTGGATGTAAGGAAGGATTTTGTTCTAGTTTGTTCTGTGGTAGTTTTGGACGGTGCAGCTCTAGGAAAAGGGGTTGTGGTTCCCCTGGATCCGGTTGAATCCACTGTCCTTCAAGATATGGATTCTGATTCTGTTCTGAAAGTTGTCTCCTCTGACGTGGTGAAGGATTCACTGTTGGTATTGTCTCAGCCTATTGCTGAATTTGCCATGACCTCTTGCACTGCTGGCCTTTCGCCCAGTTTTTCGGTTGCCCCTGCCCAGGTCATGGACCTTGTGTGTACTCTTGAGTCAATTATAAGACTCACTAGTAAGTATCTCATGGATGAGGCCGGCCCTGTTGAGAAGGTAGTGGGCACTGGGGTTATTAAGGGCTGCGTCCAGGGATCCCTTGTCTGTAGCCTTGTAATAAATTCTGTCCAGTCCCCTGTGGTCTCGGCTATAGAGGAGGTTGGTTACGATCCAATGTCCCTTGCCATCCAGATGTTGGTTGACGGGGAAGCTTTTCGGCTTCTTCTGAAATCTCTTGACCCGGATCAAAATACATGGTGTTAATTTTCTTAGATAACTACTGGTTTAATTTATCTGGTCAGACTAGGGATGAGTTCAAACCTTTCTTTCCACTTGATGAGGCAAAGCTGCTCAGCTCTATGATTGCTCCTTTTGAAGCCCTCAGGTTGTCAGTGATTGCAAATTCTTCTAAACCACACATTGATTCTTTATCTCCGGATGAGAAGAAGATTCTTTTTGGTTTTCTTAGTTCCATATTGAACTTGATCTCGGTTTCTCCACTCGATCACTTTAACGATTTGGATGAATTGGTGGCGGGCCTCCACAACCTTGATTACTCTTTCGGTTCACAAAATCTAGAAGGACGGTGCGATACGGAGGTGCTCTACAATCAAGTTCTTCTGTGCAAAGACAGTGCCTAGAGTCAAGCCAAGTCAAGGAGGAAGCAAAAATCTACCTCCAAGATTTCTAAAGGATCCCCATGCACGAGGTGAGGTTTTCCTCCTCTGACATGGAGTGGTTTTTGCTAGAAGGCAGTTTGCTGGTGTTGGATGGCTGCTGATGCACATTCCATCTGATGCAAAATGGATGTTGTGCTTTGCTGAGTTTTCAGCCTAATTGTCCATGTTGGCTTTTGTTCATTTGCCCTGTGTGGAGCTGTGGCTGGTTTGCTTTGCTGACGCAGCAGGCAAAGGGGCCGGTTTTGATATCATACTTGAGGGCTTGTTTCAGGGAAGGCGGTTATCATGCTGAAGGCCGATTTTGTCTGCTGCCAACCGTTGCGGTCCTGATGGGGAATTTTGGGAAGTGCTGTTGGGTGTGAAATGCTGCGGGTGCCCTGTCTGCTGGTTGCAGATTCTCCCTTTGCTGTGTTGTGAAGTTTGGTGTGGCGCATTGCTGCTTGTCACCTTTTGCAGTTTTCCCGGTTTGGCTGATGTGGATCACTGCTGGATTCCCTCACATTTCTCATTTCCTCTCTTTGGCATTCCGGCTTCCTCACTCACATTCTCCCGATTTGCATTTTTGGGCGGTGTGGATTTGAGTCCGGGTGGATCTTGCTGGCATGGAATGAAGGCTTGGTCATCATCTGATTTGCTTCATGGCGGGGTGCATGCTCTCTGCTGGATTGCGCTTTAAGTCCAGTTTGATTTCTCTTCACGGCGGGTGGATCTTGCTGGTTGATGGGGCCTGGCTTGCTGGCATGGAATGGATTGAGATTTTTTTTTTTGGTAAGTAAATAAATTTGGATTAAAGGGAGAAAAAATTTATACAAACTATGCATTATCTCCAAGTATTTTGACTTAGAGTTAAGGCATAAAACGCTAGGGCATACCTCGAGCAACTTGGTACATTAAATGATACCAGAAAATAAACCAAAAAAGGGGTCCTCTAGGAGGACAAAGACTATCATGTGTTGAGCAGCAAGCCATCTCAGTAGGAAGAAATAGGGATACTTCCACAAAGTCTTCCATGATTCCACCACCACAGGATAGCACGGGAATATCATCTCACACTGACAACTCATCCAGGACTTCGGTTACCTACACTAGAGCCCCTTCACCCAGCTGCAACTGCCAACAGCAGCAACATTCTCTGGACGCTACTACTTCACCTCATACTACCGAATACACCATTTCCACATTCAATCATGTTAAACAGTCAGAGCCACCAACTGAATGATGAACTACACACCCGCATCAGCAAGGAATGGATTGAGATTAGGAAAACTATTTTATGTTGACTGTGTTTTGTGGGCCGGATTGCATGCGGCCATTTTAGAAGATGTTCATCGTGATGTTGTTTTTTCTATTTTCTTTCGCTTGGTTTCATGATTTTGTTCATGGTGGTGCTCGGGAAATGCCCTAGCTCGTTGTTTTACCTCTAAGTCGGCAAAACACTTGGAGTTAGAACATCATCTTATAATTTTATTTATTTTAATTCAATTTACTTACTTACCAAAAAAAAAAAAAAGGTCCGGACGTTCTCCCACTTGTTTCTTCACCCACGTCTGCTGAGGGCATTTTAAGCTCACCTAAATCTTGGAATGTGCCAGATGCGAACACCTCCTGGTCTGACATTGTTTAGAAAGGCGGGAAGTCTTCCTTCCTTGTTCTTAGCAATGTGGTCGACCATTCGATTCCTCTGAGGTATTTTCCCCCTCTTTCATTTGATGGTGATGCTGTCGCCCTTTCCTCTCCTCCTGCTAAAGTCATTCAACAAAGCCAGGCTTATTGGGGGGCAACCTTCATGGGATTCTTCCATGGTAAATCTCTCTCCTCAAAAGTCATGGATTCTATTGCTCGAAAGATTTGGGCTAGGTTCGATCTGTGCCATATTGCTGGTAATGGTAAGGGGTTCTTCTTCTTTAGATTTGAATCTCTTACTAGGATGTTAGAGTGCTTATCCAAGGGTCCCTGGGCATTTGGACAAAAATCTCTTTTCCTTTCACAATGGCTGCCTGGTATGGCTCTTTCGAAGTAATCCCGGAAAAGGTTCCCGGTATGGATCACTCTCACCAATATCCCGATTGAATTTTGGACCCCTTTGGGTCTTTGCTGGATCACCAGCGGTATAGGAAAGCCCATCCTCCTGAACCCACATACAGCTCATATGGACCGTATCCATTTTGCCCGGGTATGTGTTGAAGTAGGCAGGGATGATCCACTTCCTTCTAAAATCAGATTGAGGACTGATGGTGCTGAGGTTGTGGTATCAGTGGCTTATCTATGGAAGCCGGAGAGAAGTGTGTCTGGTGCAAAATAGAGAAATCTTATTGTTGCATTGACCTCCCAAGTTGCACCATCATTGCCGGGAGCCTTAGCTGTTGATCCTAAATCCCAGGATTCGACTTCGCAGTTGGATGACTCTTCAAAGGTGCCTTTTTTGGCTCCTGTGGGTAAGGTGGCCTGGGGTGAAATTAAGAGGTGTCTCCTTCTGCTGCTGGATGCAGCAGTTCAACAGTTTTGCTGGTTGGATCTGGAATGCAATCTTGATTGGTCGTTGAAGGATTTGGAATGCTCTACTATCCGGTAGGCAATTTGGTTTGCTAGCTCATGTTGCTAAAGCAGCATGGTCTTTGATGTGGCCGGGGTTGATTTGTTGATTCGACATTGGCAAAGCTTTGATGTTGGTCAAGACCTGTACTCTGAAGCATCGATATGGAGTTGGAAAAGCTCTGCTATAATAGTTGATACCAGCCGTTCCTTTCCCTGCTGCAGAAATTCCCTGGCAGCTGCCCTGCCGTTTATATTAGTTCTGGCCTGCTGAGTTAATTTGCTGAATCATCTGAACCTTGATGATGTTGGTGTGCAGTTGATACTGAAGTTGGGGGCTTTGCCTATTTAGCTGCCCCTGAAGTTGCCCCTGATGCTGCTGTCGGTAGCTGCAGCTGGGTGAATGGCAGCTGTTGCAAGTGCCCATTGCTTTACTGTTATGCTGGGCTCCAGCAAATGCTGAATTCTTGATTCTGATGCAGTAGGCCATTATTGTGGCTTGCTTTTTTGATCCTGTCGATAACAGTGGGATGCCGATGTTGGATTGGCTGCAGCTGGGTCATGGCTGCTCACTGCATTTTGTTATTGTGAGGTATGGCAGTTGCCAAGCCCATGTTGAAGGCTGGTGCAATCCTGAAGCAGGTTGAAGCCCTTGCCTGATGGCCATATAAATTGGCTTGCTGATACAACCCTATTTCCTGAATTGGGGGTGCAGTTGCTGGCAGGTTGCAGAACCTATTTTGCTGTATTGTGAAGATTATGCTGCTGGAATTGCTAACTATGTTATTTGGTAGCTTGCTGAAGCTGGTGTACAGATGTCCCCGATGTGCTTATGATCTGTGTCGAGGGATCAGGTGCTAGATTGGATGCATTCTCCATTTTACAGTGTTGTAAAGAATGGTTGATGGAGCTGCAATCCAGAGGGTGCTGGAGCTCCAGGCCGTTTATCTGACTTTGTTGTCTTATTTCGTTTATGGGTTGAGGGAGCCGGTGATGGAAAGGCAGCAGGCTCCTATTACTAAGATGTGAAGAATAGTTTGCTGGTCTGTGCTATGATGGAATGTTATGCTTGCCAACTGATATGCTGAGTTGCTCCAGCCGACATAAGGGATAGCTATCCAGGCTCAATGTGGTGGGATTGAATTGATCGTGTTCAATATAAGACAGATTTCATTTTTTGTCGATTCTGATAAATGTTATCCTCCTGGAGGATCCCTTTTTTGAAAGATAATTTTTGGTGTCATCTGATGTACCATACTACTCGGGGTATACCCTAGCATGTTATGACTTTTTTTTTGGTAAGTAAGTAAATTGCATTAAAAGAAAATAAAATACAACATCTATGATCTACTCTAAGTGTTTTGCCAACTTAGAGTAGGGCCATAGCAAGAAGGGAAACCCCTGAGATCATGACACTAGTCATAGAAAGACAAAAAAGATAACCAGCAAAGAAAACTTCTGATCATCATAGATCAAACCCACCGAAGTAGCAATTCCAACAGAGTCTACCAACCCATCAAACTGCAACTTAGCAAAGAATGGCCACTGAATTAGCTCCCCAACCTTTGCAACAGCAGGGGCAGCAGCTCATTCACCTCATACCCGGCAGCAGAAAACTCCTCAAACAAAATACCAGCAGCATCCTCAGCTTGATCGAAAGATCTCGTCCAAGAGCAAGCCACAGTGCAGGTCATAAACTGTTAATTTAGTGTGCAGTATCAAAGATGAAAATTCAGCAGCAATCAGTTTCTCGAAAAAGCCATCATCAGATAGGGCAATTCAGCAACAAATTGGAGCAAAGCAGGCTCAGCAGCAGAATTAGCAACATACAGCACCACAGCAGCAATCAAGTCTAGCAGCAACATGCTTCAACAAAACCAAGGAGTCTCCGGGCAACATGCGCGGCAGTTCACACTCCTTAATAGCTGAAAATCCACCATTCCAAAAATAGCAGTGGAAATAACTAACACTAGTAGCATAGTCCTTGGACTGGTGCAACTGGAGCATAGCAGGAACAACAGTAGAATCCAATATAAGCAAAGCATAGCATCGAGAATCCAACATCAAATGCTTTGTTTTTTTTTTTTTTTTTTGGTAAGTAAGTAATGAAATTGCATTAAAAATAAAAAAATTTAAGCCTATATTCTATTCTAAGTGTTTTTCCCACTTGGAGTAAGAATATAAAAGCAAGGGCATTCCTAGAACACCCTGACAAAAAATAGAAAGAGCAGAGGAAACAAAAACAATCATTGACTTGGAATTACAGCGGGTGAGACTGCAAACAAAACAGTCCTCACGCCATCAACTTCCGGGTATCATGTCATCATCAACACATACCAGCCATTCCACATTCAACAGAAGCAAAAGGCCACCGCATCATATCAGCCAGCTACTACTCAACTCCACTCAACATCATCTGCAGAACCCGGCAGGAACAAACTCCGCCTGCTTGCAGAGATCAGAGTGCTTCTTCGGCTGAACCTGTTAACCAGCAGCCTCATCCAACAGCAGCTTCAAATCCCAGCAACAGGCAGCAAAAGTCAGCTTCTTTTCCACAAGCTGGTTAAAGACAGCTTCCCCCAGCAAGGGACCATGGAAATCACCAGCCAAATCTAAGAAATCAGACTACACCATCAACTCGGTTGCATCCCTCCAGAACATCCAGACCAGCACTTCAGAAAACAGACCAGCACCTCGGATAGAACCACAACACCTCGTGCAACATTTACACCAACCATCTTCTAAATACCATGGGCTGAGATTGCTCACAGGACACATAAATCTACATCAGAGCTCGGAATAAACAGATTCAAAAAACAGCTGCAAACACAATGTCACGCTTGGAGTAGCAGCAAGTATCAGCTGAAGACAAAATTGCAGACATAATAAAGGAACACATCTGCTATAGTAGCCCACCAAGTTTCACAGGATTTCAGCCCGACATGGACCGGCAAAACCAAAAGAATTGCAGCTAGCTAAAAAAAAACGAGGCCAATATCAGACAGCAGCTCAAAACCGTGGAGATGCCATCTGGGGCCATCAGAAGAGGGGATACACTCCCCTGGAACAGTAGCCAGGGAAAGAAAATCAGAATCCACTAGTAAGCTCATTTTGCAGCAACCCGGTGCCACATCCTAAACTGACTAGATAACCCGATACTAAATTTTGGTCTAGAACATCAACATTATCAATGACCAAACCACAGCACTAGCATAATTCCAGCCTTCATTACTATCTGAATTCAAAACAACACAGGGCCAATAGATCAAGTCCCATATGCTCAACAGGAGTTGCAATTGGAGCAGCAATATGAGTTAGCATGCTACAAACCAGAGGGGCGAATCTGAAAGTCTGCTGCCCCAACTTCAACTTCAACTTTAACAAAGTAGACCCTCCCATACCACTTCCGGGCAAGCGTTCAATAGCAAAAAAAACATTTTCCAAGCAAAAATCTGCATCAGCATTAGCTAAATTTCCCCAGCCATTGCTCTTAAATGCTGAAGAACTACGATAAGAAACAGGCAAAAAGACCGGCAACCTTTCTTAAAGGCTGAAAAGACAAAATCCATTGGAACACAATGGAAGAAGTAAAGAATGAGAACCTCAAAAACAAACCCCAGACTTTTTTTTTTTTTTTTTTTGAAATTAAGAAAGGATGATTTGAAAATAAAGAGCATAAAATACATCAATTTTAAGGTCTCTAGGAGTAAAGGAGACTAAGACAATATATCAGCGAAAAGACCCACAGAAAAGCAAACCAGATCATGAACAAACCGATACCGGCCAAGGCGGTATGGGCCCTATCAAGGGAGAACAATAATGGAAATGTCATAAATGAAGGCTAGCAGCCCGAAGGGGGCCCATGCCCTTTTTTTTCCTTTTTTTTCTTTTTTTTCCTTTTTTTAATATATTCCAACGAATCTGATGCGAATGGGGAACATACCTGATTTCAACCAAGGCTGACTTCAATTTGTTCTGGACGGCATTGGTTATCAGCGAAAAAATATGGGGAATATCCTTTGGGGAAGATTTTTGGAACATACGGTTATTACGTTCTCGCCAAATAAAATAGACTGTGGCCACAAGAGAAAGACGTTTAGTCAGGGCCAAAAAGCTCTTCCCTTTCCATTGTTGGGTAGCTCAAGCGATGTTACTGTGCCACTCGAGGTAAGGCCAATGAAGGCCCACTTTTCTTTGAATTTTTGTCCATAAGGATCTGGAGAAAGGGTAGGAGAAGAAAAGATGCTCATGATTTTCATCACCTGAGTCACAAAGAATGCATTGAGCCGAAAGGTTTGGAACACCATGGGTGCGGTCAATGGTATTTAGCCTGCCTCTAATAGCCAACCATAAGGTAAAGATGTGAGCAGGGCTATGGAATGGGCCCCAAACTAAGTTGGTCCATCCGATTTTCAGTTTGGGTGGGTGAATAATAAAAGAGGCGGATCTAGTCGAAAATTTTCCATTGGTGGTTCCAATCCATCGCAAGGAGTCTTTATTATTTATGCTAGGAAGATAAGGGGGTATGTCTTCCACAAGACGAGACACTTCCTGATCATAAGGATTAGGCCATAGCCAACTGCCATTTCTGATTATTTGCGTGACATTTGCATCCCATGGCAAGCTCGTTACCAGGCGAGTACGGTCAGTACTGACATTATTCAGAGGGCCCAGAGGGTGCCAGTTGTCATGCTAGAGGAAAGTGTCAGAACCATCCCCAATATTCATGGTGGAGTGGGCGTGCATAAGGGGCTGATGCTTCATAATCTTCCTCCAGCTCCATGGGGCTGAGTCTGGCAGAAGCAGGGGCAGCAGCTCAATCACCTAACCACCCTCTAGGACAGCATCCACCTTGCTAGGATAGGCCAAAACCACCAAAAAAAACATGCAATGACGGCACAAAGATGATTGCCCTTCCAACATCACAAACTTTATTTTCAACCTGATTACTATCCAAGCAAAGCCCCATCAGCAAAAAAGCCTAGGTGTCAGAGCATGCCTTGGGCTTTTTGGATTTTTTCTTTTGTCGCGATTTTGATGGCTTCCAAGATTCATAATCCATGGCCATTGCCTCTTTGACGTTTAAGAATTTCTCTTTGGAGTAGTCAATGACCCGGCCCACACAAACCTCAGTAGAGGAAATGTTGGGGCTGGCAGGGACAGCCCGCACATGCTTTAACAAATCCAAAGCATACTTTTTTGAAAGTCGAGAGATAGAACTAGGAGTTTGCTCACTATCTATATCAGATTTAGGGTCCATACCTTTGAGGTGCGCATCAGGAAGGCCTGACGAAACCAGGGCAACTGGCAAATGCGACTGGTCATCGCTTAGAACCCCCTCAGCACCATCAGGAATAGGCAGTTCACTTGAAATCATACCATCCAGATGACCGGTAGCAGCCAAAAGGGTCATCGAATAGCCAGGGGCTTGATGACTTAGAACAGCAGGAGAAAGGCAATGGGCAGAGCCACCGGCAGAGAAGTTTTCATGAGCCTTGGAATGATTACCAATAGCTTCTAATCGATCCTCATCAGAGATTGGCATTGGGAGGACATTTCCGTTTGGCATATCAGATGGATTGAGATTTCGAAGCACAATATCTGCATAAGAGAGGAGAGGTGCAGGGCTAGAGGTAGCCTGAAGACAGGAACAGTGCTCATAGACCATATTCATAGTATTAGAGGTGATAACTAAAGAACCTTGAGGAGAATTTGACCATATAGCATCAGGCATAGGAGGCAGGGGCATCCTCCCAGGCTTAGTAGCAATTGGGACTTTATTTTTCGGCGGCTCATCACTAGGAGGGGAATGGGAGCCCATCATAGCCCCAGTAGATGGCCGAGCCACAGATAAACCACAGTTAACATTACCAATCAACACAGACTCATCCCACTGGCTAACAGAGGAGGCTTCACCAAGGGAGTGAGCAGAATTTGAGTGTTGTAATGACCCAGTAGGATTTAGGGGATCATCGTCCACCCTGGAATCATTATCTGCATTCAAGAAGCCTCCAGGAATGGGATGCACAGAATGGTCCCTTGTGTCAATTTCTACGGAGGCAGAAATGGAGGAACTGGGACAGATGACATTCTTGGAATGGCATTTGGCTTCAACATGACCTATCAAATGGCAGCACCCACATCTAGTAGGCTTCCAATTATACTCCATGTTCACCAATGAAATGGAATCAAATTCAGGACTTGATTTAATGGCGATGCAGTTGGGAAAAGGGCCATCCACACCAACTTCAACACAAATCTTTGCATAGGATACGTTTTCCATTCAGGCTATTCTGGAGTCGAGTAGCAAAGGAATCCCAATGGCACTTGTAATCCAGCTGAGACCGGCATGAGTCCAGATCTTAATCGGCAAGTTGGATAGTTTTATCCAGTTGGGAAACCACTTATGTTCGTCCTTGGTCAAGGGCATTCCCGGAGCCCAACATTTGAGGAAAATAGCTTTCCTAGAGAACATCCAAGGTCCTGCCCGAAGGCATTTCTCCATCAGCTCCAGAGATGAGAAGCGGAAAAAGAAGAACCTAGCTTCATTACCAGCGACGTGTTTGAGTCCAAACCGGGGCCAAATTTTCCTGGTTATGGCTTTGACAGCCAGGAAGTGTGGAGGGGAGTCGAGGAAATACCAACCAAGGTGAATCCCCAGAAAAGGTTTCCTTGATCGATTACATCAGGCGGGGGGAAAATGGTAGCCGAATAACCACTAAAAGTATGAGGGGGGTAGTATGTCAGCTCTGGAACCTGACCATCGCAATCCTTCCGGATGACATCAGTCCAAGAAAGGGGGGCAGCAGCATCACTCTTAGAACTTTTGTGAAGCTCCTTTGATTTTGAAAGTTCCAAGAACGATGCATCAGGTGCTGGACAAAGAGGAAACTCGTCCTTCTTCAACCGGGGAAACTGGAGAGAGGAATGCCCTAGGGATTTAGGGACAAAATCCTTCAGAGTATGAGTAGAGGGAGAAACATGGGAGACGGAGTCCTGGGGAGGACCGTGGGGGGCCCCCAGGAGTCCGGCCATGGCCGGCGACGACTAGAGAAATCAAATTTTTGCTCCGCCGCTATTTCTCGTTGTCATAGCACATGATGGCGTTGATGTTGGGGCAGCTAGTCTCATATTTAACCATCTACTCTGGAATATGTTGTATACATGTTCAGTTATACACATGTATATATATTTTCTTTTGAACCTATCTTCTGAGGTGGTCTTGCTCGAGTTACAGCTGCTGCCTGATGGTTGTGCTGCTGAGAAGATTGCCTTGTTACAATTTTCAATTGTGAAGTCTGTGGAGGTAGTTGTCTGAGCTTGAATTGACTGAGGTGCTACAATTGCTTGTGCTGGCCCTACTAATTCATTTGAATTTGCTGTTGTAATCTGCTTCTAGGCGAAAGTTGGTTATCTGATACCTTATTGTTAAATTTGATGGTATTAGAGGCCGCCATCTATGGACAGTCTTGAGCTTTGTTTGTTTTGCCTGGAATATAGAATTGCCGGGATGGTTTTGATGGTATCCTGCTGTAGTATGAGAATGCCGCCTGAGGCTTGCTGCTGATAGTGGATAGTCTGGTTAGTACCTTGCTTTGGTAGCGTGGAGGCTGACTATCGATCCCTCAGGGTGTTAATCTTTGATGGAGACCTCCTGTTATATTTCTGCTGGAAGTTGAGGCTGGTCAGTGGTATGCTGGTGTTGTGCATATGCCCGGCCCGGTGGAGTGGTTTACAAGTTGATTTGATGATGTAAGAGGCTTGCACACTTACGGAAAGAATGGAAGTGCTTGCTTTACGGGCCCGAGATGGCTGGTGTTCGAGATTGTTGGTGCTTTGCTGACTAAGTGGAGATACTACCCGGATCGATCCTGAGTCGGGGTAGACAACCTGAGTTGGCCTCTTGCCGTGATGGATCGAGATTCTGCTAATTAAGCTTAGCTGGAGGATCATGGATCATCTGGCCAAGGTGTTGTTTGTCCGAGGAATCGGATGTATGCCATCATCATGGCTGAGGTGGTAGTCTTGTCCGAGATGTGGTGGGACAATATGGTTTTTTGATATTAAGCATTTGGGTGAGTTGTTGCAGTTTGCCCCGAGGTCTTTCTGTTGTCCTCTCTCTTCTACCCTGCGTAGCCCCATCAGGGATGATAACTGATGTGGATAGGATCCTTTGCTGAATGAGCTTTGTGTCTTGACATTGGCTGCCTCTGCTGATGGTGCTACTTGCCAGTGAAAGTGGCCCACGTGTCTTCTACCTCTTGCTTTTGGACGAGTTTAACAATGCCGAGATGGAGCTTGGCCGAGATATATGCTTAGTGCCGTGCTGCTATTGGCCATTTCCACGTTCCTTTAGTTTGCTTTGATTGTGTGTTATTTTCACTATACCTGGGGTATACCCCTGTGTCATTATTCTACATCCAAGTTGGCAAAATACTTAGGGATAGAACAATGATTTTGTATTTTTTCTTTCCTTTATAAAATTTTCTTACTTACCAAAAAACAAGATTACCAAAATATGCATTATAACATCACAATTAAGTATATTAAATAACTTTTTAAAAACAATTATATATTTGAATAAAAAATTAAATGTTTGAGGAAGGATAGTTTGTGCCTGACTTACATATGTGTTGCACTTAGGAGTGCCCTAGCAGAGTAGACAATGCTAGTGCGTGGTGGGGGCTTGTGCATACACAATGGTACAGGGGATGCTTATGTGTGCATGTGTAACTTCCTCACACCTAATTGACATATGACTAACGCTTATGCGCTAGTCTAACTATTTAAGGACTTGTAGTATTTTTTTAGGGTCATTTTGTGAGTATTTGAGAGTAGAGAGAGAAAGAGAAGAGAGAAAATAGAGTAGAAAAAGTGAAAGAAGTTGATTTTAAAGCTAATTCGTGATAAATCTTGTTAATATTCAATTTAAAACAAAAACATCTAAGCCCTTTTTAATTGTCGATAAAAATCTTCAGATTATTTTTTTGATACTTATTTAAATATACGCACGTGTGATCTTTTATTATTCTTCTTGACTTTATTTTGCATTTATATCCATATTATATAAAAATCTTGAGATTTGAAGGTGTTGTGTCCGAGAGTTCTAGCCACCTGCTTTGGCAAATACGAGCGGGCAGACGGAAACTTGCAACACAAAATAAGTAAAGCGTGAACAGTATAATGGAAGTACGAGGGCAATGAGAGAACGCACAGATTTACGTGGAAATTCCCGTAGAAAGAGGAGGGGTGAAAAACCACGGGAATAGACAGGAAGTCCGAGAAGTTCCACTAATTTGTCAAAAGAGTACAATGAGAGTTTGCAGGATGATTCTCTTTTACAGGGAACGAAGTGTGAGAAGTCTTGCTTCTTTCTTTCTCCCTTCACTCCTTTTCTTTTCTCTCAAGAGTGGTTTGCTTGAGTGTGCTCAAATAGAGATTCTTCGGAATCCCTCTTCAGTTGCATGAAAGGGCTTATTTATAAGGAACGGGGTGTCGTTGGATGGGTGACACGTGACACTGGTGTGTCAGGCCCGTCTGCCACCACTACTGTTGGTGCGGTTGTGACAGGGACACCTATCACGGTAGCAGAATACGGTGTGCGGGGTGCATGCCCCCCGGGTAAGGCGTGTCGGCGGGTGAGTACCGTGGAGGCGCGTCTTTGCGCTAGTCATCCTAGCTGGCATCCTTGGTTATTTTGGCTCTTCTTGCTGTCCTCGTCCCCATGTGGGTCACAGCAACCTCTCGGATCACTAATGCCATTCTTGGTCGCTTGATTTGGTTCTGCGGGCGCTCGAAACGAGCCTAACCCTTTGGGCCTAACTGGGCTTGTGGGCCTCTTGGACCAGTTTGCCCATGTTAACCCCTGGGCCTGCAATTGTTGTTTTGGGCCTTAGGTTCCGAGACCCATCACGAGCCCCCCATGTCAAACGGTCCGAGGACTCGACCGTTCGACATGCCTTGTGAACATCCTTCTATCACGATAGCTCGCAGCCTTCATCCTTTGCTGACATGAGGGATGCCCGAGACCTTTTATAATCAGGATACGTCTTTCGCCACGTTTCATTTCCCCTACGGAGCATTAAATGCGACAACCAGGTTGTGACGTCGCCCGGGAAGCCCTAAAGCCTACCCTACTCATTGCGCGGGGGGGCGACGACGCGTGGCAAGGTCATAATGAGGGCGCCTTTTCTCCGTTTGAAATTTCCTTTAAATTCTCTATCACGCCTTCATTCTTTCCCTCTTCCTGTTCTTCGTTTCCTTAGCGCCCGTCGAGATACCTTTCGTTGTTGCGTTCTTGTTTCTTGCTGCCATGGCTCCCGGCGTCAATGACATAGCCTCTTCTCTTTCCCCACATGATCTTGAACAAATCAGGGCGAAATATGGCATTCCGGAGTCCGATTCGATGGTGGTTCCAGGAGCTATGGAGAGGGTGTGCAGTCCTCCGTGCAGATACAATGTTGTTTACGAAGTTCACCTCAAAGGTGGACTTCGTTTCCCTGTTCCCACCGGAGCTCCACCGTCGATGAAGGAGTTAGCCGTCCCGTTTGTGAGGATCTAGCCCAATGCCATCAGGTACCTGGTTTCATTGTGCGTATTCGCGCATTGCCACAGCAAAGTTCTTGAGGCGGTCATGGTGAAGATCATGTTTCGCTTCACTCATAATTTTGACTGGATCACCATGACCCCTCGTCCGGATTTCGCAGAGATAAGCGGAGGGAATCCGGATTCCACAAAAAGATAGAAGGACAGGTTTTTTTTTCTGAAGGTCGCTGAGGATTGCGAGCTCTCACTTGTGTGGGGGAACATCGCGAGCAAATATGGCTCCGACATTACTGACGAGGAAAGAGAAATCGCCAAGGAGGTTACGGACTTGCTGCTGGTGAATCTTGGCAGCTTCAATGTGGTGAAGAAGAATATCTGGTTGTCCTCTGAAAAGTTGGTCGAAGCCAAGTGGGTGGCGTTGTCTGGAGATTCTGTCGTTGCGGGTTTGAAGAAGAAGAAGAAGAAGAAGTTATGGAAAAGAGAGGGTCCTATTGTTATCCAGGAGCCATCCGAGAGGCCTCCAAAGAGTACGCGGATTGAGGCCCTAGAGGGTCCACTGAGCGTCGCTGGTGAGCCTTCATCGGACGACGACTCCGTTATTGCCCCCATGGTTAAGAAGGCCATGATGCCACGGAGGAGGCAACTCTTAACGAGGTCGTAGAGCCTTGCGAGATGGAGGCAGCCATCGCTGTTACTCCTGAGGATATTTTTGACATTCTTAGCGGCAATGAGGCTGAGGTTGCGGTCCTAGAGATCTCGGCCGCCACTGGGACCCCGGATGTGGCGGAGCCCCCCATTCCTGAAGGTCCTCTATCCGAGGCTGCTCTTGATGTTTCTGCGGTGCCCGCGGAGCACCCGCTCATGCCCGAGACCTCAAGGGGGAGTGCCCCCATTCAAGATCTGTGGTTTCTACGGTACTTTGTCACCTTCCCATTTACCTCGCTTCCCATTTGCCGTATCCGAGTGGCTTTGGTTTCTTTTGCGGCTCCGGGGATACGATCGGTGGCCTTAGCCAACGGGTGGCGAAGTCGCTCGGTCTCATTTGGAGGCGGAATCTTGAAGGTCATTCAGGAGGAGAACCAACGGCTTCACGCGGCGCTTGCCGAGGCCACCACGAAGAGCGCCTCATCTGAGGAAGCCTTGGGGCTCTTAGAGGCCGGATAGGATTCCTTCTGGAATGAAACCTTCAGTTTGAGGAGATGCTGAGGACCTCAGTGAAGGCTACCGACATAGCCCCCCTGTTGGAGACCAAGTTCTAGGATGGCATTCATCTATGCCGCCGGCTGATGCAGCTCCTGTACCCACGGTTCCCCACTGCTGTGCTGGATCCGCGTAATGCTAGAGCCGCGCGCCCAGAGGATGTGTACGGTCTTCGAGGCAGGCCGTTTCCTGGGTCCTCGGGTCCAAGCTCCTCAGTGGGTCCTCACTCATCAGACCAGCCGGGAACTTCGAGTCACAAAGCGGACTCTTCGTCTTTAGAAGAGCAATCCGGAGCCGTTCCAGCTCAGGGTCCTGGCGAGGGCTAGCTCTTTGTTTTTCCTTTTCCACTGTTGTTTTGCATATATGAATAAGAAGGAAACCCTTGAGTTTATCACAAGTGCCCTCTTCTATTCTTATATATATATATATATATATATATATATATATATATATATATATATATATATATATATATATATATATATATATATATATATATATATATATATTACTCGGATGAACCGAAGTTTTCCATTTACGACCTCTTGGGCCGATCAGACGAATCCGAGTTTTGAATACGACCTCTTGGGCCGCTCGGACGAATCCGAGTTTTGAGTGCGACCTCTTGGGCCGCTCGGATGAATCGAGTTTTGAGTACGACCTCTTGGGCAGCTCGGACAAGTTCGAGTTTTGAATACGACCTCTTAGGCCGCTCGGACGAATCTGAGTTTTGAGTACGACCTCTTGGGCAGCTCGGATGAATCCGAGTTTCGTTTGTTGTGGATGACTCGCTTGTCACTGGTAGTATCTTGTAAGGTGAGCGGCGTTCCAAGTCCGGGGTATCAGCTTGCCCTCTTGGGTGCATAACTTGTAGGCCCCTTCTCGTCGGATAGCGGAGACCAAAAACGGTCCTTCCTAATTTGGCGAGAGTATATTTCTGCCAGCGTTTTTTCCCGTTGCTTCCACGCTTCATAGCACAAGATCCCCAACCTCTAATTGTCACGCCTTCACTTTCTTGTTGTAATAGCGGGCCACCCGTTGCTGGTAGGCCGCTATCCTAAGTCTTGCCTGGTCGCGAACCTCCTCGAGGGCGTCTGGGCTCTCCCGGAGTCTTTGGCTATTATCCATTGTGCTGAAGCATCCAACCCGAGGGCTGGTGAGGCCTACTTCGATTGGGATGACAGCTTCGACCCCGTAACAGAGACTGAAAGGGGTCTCTCTTGTGGGCTCTCTAGGCATTGTCCTGTATGACCAGAGGACCGAGGGCAGCTCATGCACCCATGAGCCCTTAGAAAACTCTAGCTTGGTCTTCAGCCCATGCAGGATCGTGCAGTTCGTCACCTCCACTTTCCCGTTGGCCTGCGGGTACGCTACTGACGTATGCACCAGGTTGATTCTCAGGCTTGTACAATACTTGGTGAATCACTTTCCGGTGAACTGCGTCCCGTTGTCAGTCACGATACACTCCGGTATTCCAAACCTGCATACAATATTCTGCCGGAGGAACTCTGTCGCATTTTGCTCCGTTATCCTAGCCAGTGGCACCGCTTCCACCCATTTGGTGAAGTAGTCTATTCCCACAATCAGGAACTTCCTTTCTCAGGGAGCGAGGGGAAGTGGCTCGAGGATGTCGAGCCCCCACTGGGCGTATGGCCACGGGGACTGCAGTGCCCGGAGATCCGTGTGGGGCCGATGGCTCATGTTGCTGTGAAGTTGGCTGTTTTCGCACTTGCTTACAAAGTCCATGGCGTCATACCTCATTGTTGGCCAGTAGTATCCTTGTCTCATAAGCTTAAAGGCTAGATTCTTCCCTCCGACGTGAGATCCACAAACTCCGAGATGCACCTTCTGGAGGGCGTACTCGGCCTCCTCTAGGGTGAGACATCTCAGGTAAGGGGTTGAGAAGCCCTGTCGATACAATTGGCCGTCCACGACCGCGTACCAACACGCCATCTTTTTCACCTTCTTGGCTTCGGTTGGGTCCTCGGGCAGCAAGCCATCAGATAGATACTTCAGATAAGGAGTCATCTAGGTGCTCCCCTCGACGACTTACATTACCTCCTGCTCGGGGTCTTCGACGCTGGACCTGCTCAAGACTTCGCGCATTCCCCTAGCGTACTATTCAGGATCTCTAGATGCAGCGGCCCGTGCGAGGGTGTCAGCCTTGGCGTTTTCCTCCCGTGGGATGTTGACGAATTCGATGGTCTTGAAATCCACGATCATGCTCTTAACCTTGGAAAGGTATTTGGATAGCTGCGCATTGTTGACATCAAAGCTTCCATGAACCTGGTTGATGACCAATTCGGAGTCGCTGTAGATAATCAATTCCTTGGCCTAACATTCTTTGGCAAGTCGGTGTCCAACCAGCAAGGCCTCGTACTCTGCAGCGTTGTTCGTAGCCGAGAACCCTAGTGTCAGCGAGTACTTTATCTCCAACCCCTCGGGCATGCGTAAGACAACTCCTGCTCCGTAGCCATCCTTCATGGAGGAGCCATCCACGTGCAAGGTCCAAGTAGACGTCCTGTCGAACTCGTCCGTTGTAACCTGGTCTTCGTCGCAACCGGGCGGCGTCGTTGTCTAGACGAGGATGTCCGCGAGCGCTTGTCCCTTCAGGGCTAGTCTCGGACTGAACTCTATATCAACTCTCCCAGCTCAATGGCCCACTTGATCAATCGCCCGGAGATCTCTGGCTTCTGTAAGATGGCCCTTAGCGACTGGTCGGTTAGGACTACTATCTTGTGCGCCTGGAAATATTGCCTGAGCTTCCTTACGGAGTACACTAATGCTAAGACCACCTTCTCCGTGATGGGATACCTAGTCTCAGCGTCCGCGAGAGTCTTGCTCACGTAATATACGGGCTGCTACCTGCCATGCTGTTCCCACACTAGCGCTGAGCTCAGTGCAGTGTCAGACACAGAGAGGTACAAGTATAGCTCCTCCCCCTGTTGTGGAGTGGCTAGGAGGGGTGGAATTGAGAGGTAACTCTTGAGTCCTCGGAACGCATCCTCGCAGTCATCACTCCACCAGAAATCTCGGGTCTTCGTTCCTCTTAGGACTTTGAAGAACGGTAGGTGGTTTTCGGCCTACTTTGCCAAGAAACAGGAGAGGGCAGCCACCCGCCCAGTGAGCTGCTGAACTTCCTTTACTGTCCGTGGGGACTGCATGTCTAGGATCGCTTGGATCTTCTCTGGGTTCGCCTCAATTCCCCCATGGGATACGATGTACCCTAAGAATTTTCCTAAGGCGACACCGAAAGTACACTTGCTTGGATTTAGCTTCATTCCATGAGATCTAAGCACATGGAAAGTCTCGGCTAAGTCCCTCACATGGTCGCTGCTTGATTTGCTCTTGACGAGCATATCGTCGACGTACACCCCCACATTCCTATCTATCTGGTCCTCGAACATCTTGTTCACCTGTCGCTGGTAGGTTGCTCCTGCGTTCTTGAGGCCGAACGACATTACCTTGTAGCAGTATGTCCCTTGGTCAGTCATGAACGACGTGTGCTCTCATCTTTGGGACTCATCCTAATTTGGTTGTACCCTGAGTATGCGTCCATGAAGCTTAACAGCTCGTGGCCAGACGTCGAGTCCACAAGTTGGTCGATTCTGGGAAAGGGGAAGCTATCCTTGGGGCATGCCTTGTTGAGGTCGGTGAAGTCCACGCACATCCTCTACTTCCCATTGTTTTTCTTTACCATGACAACATTGGCCAGCCAGTCCAGGTACTGCACCTCTCGGACGAATCTGGCGTCCAGAAGCTTCTTCACCTCCTCGCGGATGGCCACTAACTTTTCAGTGGAGTAGTTCCTACGCTTCTGTCTGACCGGTTTGTGCCTAGGGTTGATACCTAGCTTGTGGACGATGATCTCAGGAGAGATCCCGGGCATGTCGCTGGGGGACCATGCGAACACGTCTGAGTTTTCTCTCAGGAATTCGACGAGTTGGTCCCTGACAGTCTCTGGGAGTGAACTCCCTATTTGGACATACTTTTTCTGATTTGCGGGATCCAGGGGGACTCGGACTATTGGTTCTCCTGGCTGAGCGTGTTGTGATGTGGCCTCGTCCCTGAGATTGAGGTCTTCCATGGGTTGTGGAAGTGTTACTTGCGTAGTCTGTGCTAAGTAACACATTCGTCCCGTTGACTGGTCCCCGAGGACTTCTCCTATCCCACACGGGGTGGGAAACTTCATCTTTAGATGCGGGATGGATGTTACTGCGTTGAAGGCGGCCATGCAAGGTCGTCTGAGTATTGCATTATATACCGAGGGCAGGTCCATAACCAGGAAGGTGAGGACCTTGGACGCCGTCCTTGGGTGCGTCCCCAAGGTTACTTCCAACTAGATGATACCCTAGACGGGCACTGGCTCGTTGTCCAGCCCGTAAAGCGGCCCTTTTGGTGCTTTCATCCGATTTTTCTTAAGTCCTAGCTTGAAGTAGGCATCAAGGTACAACAAATTGCGAGAGCTTCCATTATCAACAAATACTCATTTCATCCGGTAGTCATTTGCCCCATCTCAAATGAGTGCAGTTACAACCAGGGGGTCGGAGTGAGGAGAAGTTACATGGTCTAAGTCTCTATTACTAAAACAAATAACATCGTCTTCACTCCTTAGCCCCGTTCTAGGCCTCTTTGCTGCTGCGAGCTCACGCCCATCTCCTCCCGTCGGCCGGCTGGATATCATGTTCACGACCCCTGCGGCCACTCGATTCTTGGGGTGTTCAGCCTCACCGCCGTCCCAGGTCCCGAAAGTCTGTCCAGGCCTCTGAAGGAAACGGTTGAGGTGTCCCCTCTTGATTAGGTCCTCGATCTCCTTTTGCAGGGTCCTGCAGTCTTCCGTGCTGTGACCCCTGGAGCGGTGGTAATCACAGTATTTCGACTGATCCCCACCTTTCAGGTTCCTTAGTAGTTTGGGCCACTTCAGGAACTTCTCTCCCAGAATCTGCATGAAGACACTGGTGCGGGAGTCGTTCAGCGACGTGAGGTACACTGGCCGCAGCTCTCTCCGAGTGCTCTGCTCGACCTTGTGCTGCTTCTTTGATGCCTGGGGACCTTGATAGTCCCCAACCTTTCTTTTGCCCTCCACGGCCTTCTGGTGAGGGTGCTCATCCCTCTCCGGCCTTTTGGCATCGTTGGCTTCCTCAGCCGCAATGTAAGCTCTAGCCACAGCCTCAGCCTCGATGAAGGTCTATGGGCCCTTGCGGATGAGGTGCTTGAAGAAAGCACCCCCTTCGAGAGTCGAGAGAAAGGCGTTTAGCTTCACCTCATCCGTCAACCTCAGGATTTTCCTGGCCTCAGCTACGAACCGGGCTAAGAATACCCTCAAGCTCTCCCTGGAACCCTGTTTGATCCGGGTGAGGTGCCAGGGCTATTTCTCCACTCTTTTGCTGGAAGCGAATTGGGACAGGAATGCCGCAGGCAAGTCTCCAAAGTCCCGGATAGAGTCAGCGGGCATCCCACAGATTCATATCCGTGCGTCCCCTTTCAGAGTCAAAGGGAAGCACTGGCACATGGTGGTCTCGTCCAGGCCTTGGAGGTTCAGGTGCTCCCCGAAATGATTGAGGTGATCCATGGGATCACCGCTGCCATCGTATACCTCCAGATTAGGCATTTTAAATTTTGGAGGGAGCATCCTCGTCCTAATCTCCGTAGAAAATGGAGACTGGAGAGCGTTAGCCCCTCCTCCACTGCTCTCTCGGAGCACTAGATTCCAGCCTCTTTCTGGTCTATTCTCCACTCGAGGTGGGATAGACGCCTTCTCCTCGTTGAGGTAATGCCTCAACTCACAAGGCTTCTGAACGGTACGGCGCTCAGGGGCCGTGTGGGCTTCTCGTGGGGGACCATCTCGTGGAACCGCCTCCTGGTCGCCGCGCTCGTGGCGGTTCCTCTGAGTCCCCGAGTGATACCTCTCGGGGCTCTCTTCTCTAATCGAAGGACCTGGTTGGTCCTCAACCCTCTACGGGGCTCTGCTACTGGAGGCCACCTAGGTCCTTGGATTGTCGCGTCGACTGGGCGGTCTCTCGCGGTGATTGCCTTCTCTATTCCCACCCTGTGACGCCTCGGTCTGGGAGGCCTTGTCAGGAGCCCCCTTGATCTGATCAATTTTGAAGCAGAGCGTATTAAAGGCCTGAGACATGCCGTCTATCTTGGCCACCAAGCCCCTAACCACAAGGTCAGGGTGATTCTCCGCACCAGCACAGGGATCAAGGCTGCCACCGTGTGAAGGCACCTCTTTAGCGGGTGCACTCGCTTGTGCCGTCATGTTCACCATTCTGAAGTTCGAACTAGAAGTTGTTCACGTTCTTTCGGAAAAATGTGAAAAGCAGACTTTCAGTCGCTTCCCACAGACGGCGCCAATGTTGTGTCCGAGAGTTTTGGCCACTTGCTTTGGCAAATACGAGCGAGCGGACAAAAACTTGCAACACAAAATAAGTAAAGCGTGAACAATATAATAGAAGTACGAGGGCAATGAGAGAACACGCATATTTACGTTGAAAATCCCGTAGAAAGGAGGGGTGAAAAACCACGGGAACGGACGAGAAGTCCGAGAAGTTCCACTAATTTGTCAAAAGAGTACAATGAGAGTTTGCAGGATGATTCTCTTTTATAGGGAACTAAGTGTGAGAAGTCTTGCTTCTTTCTTTCTCCCTTCACTCCTTTTATTTTCTCTCGAGAGTGGTTTGCTTGAGTGTGCTCAAATGGAGATTCTTCGGAATCCCTCTTCAGTTGCATGAAAGGGCTTATTTATAAGGAACGGGGTGCCGTTGGACGGGTGACACGTGGCACTAGCGTGTCGAGCCCGTGCGCCGCCACTCTGTTAGTGCGGGTGATGTGTGAGACACCCACACAGGCGATAGATATCTGGCGTGCGGGCGCATGCCCTGCGCAGTGCTGGACATGTCGAAGCCGTTGAGTACCCGTGGAGGCGCGTGCTGCACCAGTCATCCTGGCTGGCATCGTTGGTTATTTTGGCTCTTCTTGCTGTCCTCGTCCCCATGTGGGTCACAGCAACCTCTTGGATCACTAATGCCATTCTTGGTCGCTTGATTTGGTTCTGCGGGCGCTCGGAACGAGCCTAACCCTTTGGGCCTAACTGGGCTTGTGGGCCTCTTGGACCAGTTTGCCCATGTTATCCCCTAGGCTTACAATTGTTGTTTTGGGCCTTAGGTTCTGAGACCCATCAAAAGGCTTCTGCCTAATATTTTGAAAATAATTTAGAAATATTAAAATATATTAATAGTTGCACTTTCATTGTGGTTTGTTCGACTATGTTTTGTTGTGCATTTTTTAAATGCCAATAAAATCTACTCTAAAAAATATGATCGGGCAGTTTATATTACTGTTGGCATTTGAATGCTTGATGCAAGTTTTATCCTAGTACACAAGCATCACTTGCACTTGCATTAGATGCATAGGGCCGTTAGGAACTACTAGAAATGGTTCATCAGTGCCCTTAGATATTCAATATTATCCCCACTGTGCACAAGTTTCTATTAGGCACCTATATTCTGTGCCAATCTAATATTTTGCTTGAGCGAATTATTGCTCTAAAACCAAGTGAACCACTAAATGATACATCTATTAGGTATGAAATTCATAAGGAAGTAATCTAAAAATCTCACAAACTTTTTTTCTGACCTTATGGGAGAACCTATCCTCTCTATTGACCAACTGTCTTCTACACGTTGGAAGCTTTTAATCTATGGGGGCAATTACGTCAGATTCTATAAGAATGGACAACACCTTTTATCACTCTACCAAAACATATGGAGTACTACCACTCTCTTTCATTGCCTTCACATCGATGGTGTAGCACGTTAGCCTCCTCTCATAATTTTGATCAAATCTCTAGTTAGTTACTTTGGCGTTCCCTTTGGAAATTGAAACCCCCATCAAGCATTTGTTTGAATGCTTCATTTCTCTTGTTACAACCGAGGAGCTTTTGGTGAGTTTTTATTAATGTTTGTCAAATGTTATGCAAGAACTCTCCTCATCAAGTCTGCCAGTTAAAATCAAATTTGATATCCCATCAAATACATGCTACATGCCCCTCAATATGAGTTTTTTCCTATTATTTATTTGTAAGTAAACATTCCTGATGGTTGCACACGATGGTTTGGCCGATAGTGGTGGAGTAGGGCGTTGCTCTATGCTGCTGTCGTGTGGGCAGCGTCCCTTAATACTCAGTGCTGATACCTCCTAATAATTGCCGATTCATACTGCTGTTCCAGTAGACGTTCCTTGCAGTGCTGTGGAGTAGCTACCGGATGCTGTTGCCGGGTTATGGGGCTCTGACCCTGCTGGCCTCTATTGTGCCGAGATCATTTAGTAATGTTGGGATGCTATATCTTCAAACTGACATGGTACTGGTCTAATGATCCTATCCCTGACATTCTCCATTTCTCAGAGCTGCAATATGAGGCCTTTGGCTGGGCTCTTTTGTATGCATTAAGGTCTTTTCGATGCTCTAGATCAAAATTACAGAATGAGGCTGTTCAACTCTCCATTACTGCTATGGCACTAAAGCAATTCGATGTTGATCAAAACAAAGCTCCCATCATGATATTTTTTGATGCAGCCCCAAATCAGCTTGATGCTTTTTGTCAGCAGCTAAGCCTTCTTACTACAGATCACTGATGGAGGGTCTTAAATTTGCCTGAGTGCTGCTGTACCTGCTGAGGATGTGAATACTAATATTAATGGATCATCAGGCAGTGGAAGAGTGTGGACCATGATGTGGTCGTTGACCTCTCTTTCTGCAGTGACAGACTTTCTACCTAGATTATGAGGCTAAGTGCAATCCTGAAGTAGACTGGAAGGCTGGCGTCAATATCTATAGTTGGCCACTTGAAGTAGATGGCATCCTTCTGTCCAGTTTGCAGTTTGTGTTTGAGGTGCAAGGCTCTGCTGCTGTTTAACAAGGAGCACCTACGGGTTAACAGCTGATACATCCTACTACTATTCTGGGTGTGACAATGTGTTGCTGCCGATGTAGGATTTGGGCTTCCTGAGCTCAGATTTAGGAATGCTTTTTTTGGTAAGTAAATAAAAGTGCATTAAATTTAAAAAATTATAAGAACGTTGAGCTAACTCTAAGTATTTTTCCGACTTGAAATTAGAGCAAAGACCCAGGGGAGTACCCCAAAATTCATGAAAAAGTCCTGATCTGAGCCCAAGACCCACGACATGAAGATAAATAAAAACAGCCGAAAAATACATCAGAACACGGGAGGTCATATCCTCCCAAATAAAGGACACCAAATTTGCCTCCTAACGGCGGGCCTGCAGGAGCCGAAGAAACTACAGTGCCACTAACCAAGGAGACAGTACAGAATACTATCCCACCACGCCCAGAAAAAGAAAATCAGATCAGAAGTAGCAGCCCCTAGGAGCCAGTATCAGCATTACTAGCTGCTTCAACTCAGCGGGACAGTGCCAAGACCAGCAAAACACCAGGAAACAACTTCCCATCAGAGCACAGTCAAACAGGAGGAATACAGACACATGGCATAATTCTTCACAGCCTGCATCCTCCCAACTATTGTTCCCTCAACTCAGAACAAAAGCAAATCAACAGGGTCAGATAACTAGCCTGTAACCCCAGACCATCAGGGTCATAGCCCAGCATCACAAAGGGATCAGCCTGATTCGGAACAGCACAAATTTGGAACAGCAGCGTCAGCACCAGCAAGCTGATTTGGGCTACAGCAGAATTTAGCAATCTGACTACATTTAAAGTGCTTCAGCACCACAGCATGAAAGACTCCAAAGCAGGCAACCCTCGATGATTAAACTTCACGACACAGCCCGCTACACAATATTAGCATCCATTATCAACAACACAGCCCAGCAGGGACTACATCGGGGGCAGTAGTGTGAGTCAGCAAGCTTCAGACCATGGGGCCGTCACCTGATCGGTGCTCTTGCCACTAGAGACAACACAGCTCTTTCCACGCCAGCTCGGATCTTTTAGCCTTCAGAAAAGCCAACAACACAGAAAACTAACATCGAGGTCAAAAACCCAGCTCCTACTTCTTCCTTTCGGACTCTTGCATTGTTACACAAGGGTGTTCGGGGCATGCCCCAGTGTTTATGTTTTATCTCCAAGTCGGCAAAACATTTGGGATAAGATGTACTTAATTTTTATTTTTAATTCAAATTTAATTACTTATCAAAAAAAAAAAAGATTGAAGTTCTTCCTTAATGCAAATGATCGAAGTTCTTTGATGATACTTTCAAAAACAGTAGCAGCGTGCAGAAATCAATTGCCCTTTTCATGCTTCACGTAGGATACATAACAGAGAGAGCATGAAAAAAATATTTCTTAACAGACTTTAAACATAAATTCATAAAAAACGTAGGGTACATTTGTTTGAAATTCTGAATTCCCTTACTTAGATCTGACCGGAGATCTTCCTTTCCTCTCCTTCTTCTCCTTCGTGCTTTCCATAAGCTAGCTCCCCCTTATCCTAACTCCTAAGTTTAGTATTTGTAGACGTTAGGGTGGGTGGGAGTAGGTGGGGACAAGTTAACTACTACTTTTTTTTTTCTGGTAAGTAAGTAAATTGAAATTAAAATAAACGAGAGTACAAAACGATGTTCTAACTCCAAGTGTTTTATCGACTTAGAGGTAGAACAACAAGTTAGGGCATTCTCCGAGCACCACCATGAACCAATTCATGAAACCGAACGAAGAAGCACAAAAAACATCTAAATGAGCATCATCTAAACCAGCCACATACAACCCGGCCCTAATACCCACACACAAGAAATCAACAGCAACAGATTTATTCATCATCAAACCTAGATCAAACTAAATTTCCACCATTCCAAAGTCAGAACCAAACAGCAGTAGAAACTGCACATGTCAGCAGCATAGTCCTCGGACTGGTTTTACACACGCCATAATACGTGCATTGCTTCCACATCATTCGGCCAAAACCACCGCCACGGTACAGGCAGTAGCATCCATGTGCATAGGGGTCTCGGACTCATCCTTCTGGCCTCAGACGAGAGCAGCAAGCCCATAGCATCTCGGGCAATTCTACCCCAATAGCAGGATACCAGTGACGGCAACACAGCAGCATCAGTAAATCAGCCCAGCACCATAATGGGATAAACTGCTCTCCAACATCAGCAAACCGCCAAGAGCCAATACGCATCAAAATGGAGCCTGCATCCTTCCCAGCAACTGCTCCCTCAACTCTTTTTTTTTCATTTTTTTTTGGTAAGTAAGTAAAATGAAATTAAAATAATTGAAATTACAAGACGATGTGCTAGCTCCAAGTGTTTTGCCGACTTAGAGGTAGAACAACGAGCTAGGGCATACCAGAGTACCACCATGAACCAAATCATGAAACACAAAAAACTACATCTAGATGAGCAACATTGAAACCGGCCACATGTAACCCGGCCTAAATACACACACATTGTAAAACGGCTCCAATATATTTGTTTTGCAACAAACCAGAGCACCTAAATTTCACCATTCCAAAACCAAAGACAAAGCAGAGGAAGTATCAAAATGCCAATAGCAAAATCCTCGGATAGTATGGCACACACCATCATACATGCATTGCTCCCCAATAATTTGCCAAGTAACCACCATTATATATGCATTGCTCCCCAATAATATGGCTCGAACTCATTCTTCAGGCCTTGGCTGAGAAACACTCTCCCAAAGCCTCTCAGACAAGTATTCACCAAAAGCAGGAAACCATAGTAAGCAACACGACACCTCCAGTAACACAACCCAACAAACAGGATGAACTGCTGACCAGTAACAGTAAATCTCCAAGAGCCGATACACTTTTTTTTTCGTAAGTAAGTAAATTTGGATTAAAGGGAAAAAAAGAATTACACAATCTATGATTTAATGCCAAGTGTTTTTCCGACTTGGAGTTAAAGCATAGACGCTAGGGCATACCCCGAGCAGCTTGGTACATCAAATGACACCAAAAATTATAACACAAAATGAGAATCCACATTCACACACACCCTCCAATACATTTATGGAGGGTTTACCTAGAGCAATCATACGCACAACAACCAGAGCATTCTTTTGCAACACCTCAAAAAAAAGCATCTCAACCCACAGAACCACAAATAATAAGCAGATAGGCCAACAAACACGGACAAAGCATCATGTCCCAATCCATGCAACTCTGCCACACACCCTTCATCTCCACATTTTCAGCGCCCAGTGACTGCAACATAAAGACTGCAGATGCTGTAGTCAAGCATCTCGGTCATTTACAAGGCAAATTGCATGTACCTCGGGCCGTAGCTTTGTTTTTTGGTAAGTAAATGAAATTAAATTTAAATGAAAGTACAATACGATGTTCTAACTCCAAGTGTTTTGCCGACTTAGAGGTAGAACAACGAGCTAGGGAATACCCCGAGCACACCATGATCCAAGTTATGAACCGAGCGAGAAGAAACTCAAAAAAATTAAAAAACATCTGAATGAGCCACATCTTACCCGGCCATACTCCACCCGGCCAAATTACAACTTCACCAGATTTGATTGAAACAAAACTATAAACAAACTAGGGCCACCAATCCAGTGCCAGCAGCATAACTACATGGTACAAAGCAGTGGAGCCAGCCTCTTCCAGCCACCCATACATAGCAACCGACAACACCAGCATCATTAGTTTCATGAACCCCCCATCAGGCAACCCCTCTATAAAATGCAAGACAACAAATTGCAGTTCCCAACAGCGTCAGGATAAAACGAGACAGCTTGGTGGAAGCTTGAATGCTTCAGCTACTAACTGCAGCATAGCAACAACCACACTAACCACACCAATGTACAATTGATATATCCAAACCAACATTCATCAATACTAGCCAAAATAGCATCAGGACATACAGTATCATATTCATCACACGACTGCATCGCCGCACCCAGCTGAAAAAACCAGGTGCATATTCATCAAGCAGGCCGACAGCTATGCAGCAATGCCCAGGCGCAGAAGCACTTCAGGAGTAGCAAATAGTTCAGCACCACATACTACATAAGCAGCAAATCCACTAGCTTCAGGATCAGTAGCACACCAGCATCAGTAGGGTCCAAAGAATCAGACTCGGCATTATCAGCATCTGCAGCAGGGCCGAAAGTAACAACTCCAACACATTCGGGCCTCACTGAATTATCACCCCAGCCATTGCAACAGCCAATCAGATTCTTGGACAACCATCATCAGGAAGGGTAATCCAACAGCAACCTGAAGCAAAGCCGGCTCAGCAGCAGAACCATTAGCAGACATCATCACATCAGCAATCAAGTCAAGAAGCAAAGGCTTCATCAGAACCCAGGGGTCACCGGGCAACTTCTAACTCCTTAATAGCTGAAAATCCACCATTTCAAACCCATCAGTGGAAAATTGTAGGAACAGTAGCATAGCAAAAAAAGTAGCCTTGTGCAGAACAGGGCAACAACTCATTCACCCTTACACCCTCTAGGATAGCATCCACCTTGCTAAGATAAGACAGCACAAAATTGAGTGCCCTTCCGGCAACTCAAAATTTATTTTCAACTTGATTACAATCCAAGCAAAGCCCCATCAGCAAAAAGCCTAGGAGAACTCCCAGCAAGAGGAGCATCTCAGTCAAGAGACAACTCCAGAGCCAAAGCGAGCAAACTCTCAAGTATGAGGAGTCTGAATTTTCTTGGACACAGATTTTCGCCGTCTCCTAGACTTGGTATGTTGCCAGGTATCTTCATGCTCGGACAAACCTTGAACTCCATCCACTGCAAAATCTCTCCGATCCAACCGCTGTGGAGGGATCTTAGAGGCATCACCATGGAGACTGGCCAAAAAATCAACCTAATTGCTAATTTGAATAGCCGAAAAACTCATTGTCGCTTTCAACAGGGAAGTCAGGAACCCAAATACTACCTTCTCCTCCTGGGAGATAAGGAAGCACTGTGGGTCTGAGAAATGTCAGCCGCCACTAAAAATCGAAAAGCAGCCAAATAAGCATCGGAGGAAAATCCTTGATCTTCCTCAGCCAAAGAAAATGCTGAGTTGAACTTACACTTGGTCTCAATGCTTACATCGTGCAAGCAGCTGTTCAGGAAATCGAGCACAAGTTTCTTGTGCACAAGAAGAGAAACGACAAAGAGTTGATGAGAGCCTTCAGAGTCCAGTACCTACTGGAGAGCCTGAAGCATTGGATCCGCCACAGTTGTCATAGCTTCCACATATATACAGCTAGCCATTGGGGTGGGGTCAGGGATCAGATCATCTACCTGAGCCACGCCCTGCTGACTGCCTTCCCGTGAACCCCCCAGGTTCACAGTGCTAGGCACTACATGGGCTGAATCGTCCAGGGAGTACTTGCGGGAGAGCCTCGCGATTGAGTCAGGAGTTGAGTCATCAATGCCATTTGCTAAGCAATCCACACCAGAAGGAGCCCCAACTGGAGACCCATCGATCTGATCCAGAGCACATGAGGAATTGTCCAAGACATGATGAGCCCCATCAGGAGCCTCAAGAGAGCAATGAGAACTTCCATCATCAACAGAATGAACATCTTTGGAGCCCGCATCAGCAGCTGCCGGCATAGGATCAGAGTCTGCTACAGGTGAAAGCTACAGAAGACCCAGCCCACCGGATGAGGAGTCATCAAGGACAGAAATAGAGACCTTCTGAACCGTAGCATCCAAACCTTGATTAGTTGAACAATCCTACAAACCATCAGGGTTCCCAGAATCTGACACCGAAGGCTCAACACATGCAGGAGTCTCCTGGTTTACCTCAGCCAACACATGAACAGAGAGGGAGTCCATGGAGGGAGCAGTACTCCCACCCCCTTCATCACCAAGAGCCGGGACCTTAGGCTTAGTTGACTGCACCTTCAAACTGTTTGAAGCATGTTCCTGACTGCTCAGATGTGCAAAACTACTACGAGCCAGCTTCGAGTGATAAACAATCTCAACCTCCACAACCATGGCAGATTCAGTAGCACCAGACAAGAGCCGATTTTTTGCAGGAAGAGGATCGCCCCTACCCACCTCAATACAAATTCTGGCAACATGCACACGGTTCATCTTAGTAGTGCTGGGATCACATAGAATTGGTTTACCAATCCCACTAGCAATCCAGCTGAAGCCCAAGGGGGTCCAATATTCAATTGGAACATTTACCAAAGAAATCCACACCGGGAAAGACTTGAGGGAATCTTGATCCAAGGTCATACCCGATGTCCATCTCTTGAGGAAAATGGGATTCCTCCTTAATGCCCAGGTGCCTTTTGCCAAGCAAGCCTCCAATTGAGTCTCAGAACCAAACCGAAAGAAGTAAAGGCCCTTATCATTCGCAGCAACATGACGAAGCCCAAATCTTGCCCAAATTTTTCGAGTGATGGCGTTGACTGCCAAGAAATGGAGAGGTTTTTCTTGGAAAAGGCCCACCAATGTGAAGCCCCAAAACTCAACACACTGCTACAAAACCTCATCAGGAGGAGACAGGGGAGTGTCGAATCCAGCCTCAGTAGGTGGAGAAAAAAATTTAAGGGGAGAAAATAAAATGTTACCCTTGTCCAGAGCAACTCGAGCCTAGGAATTGGCAGTGGTCTGAACAAATTTAGTATTTACGGGCGAACCAGCAACAGGGGCAATGTTAGGGATTACCTTAACCGCACCAGGAAGCGCATCTGAAGATGCAAGCCCATCTATAGAAGTCGAGTGTATGGGCACAGATGGTGACACAGAAGCGCAAACATCCATAGAACCCGAGCGCAGTGAGCAGCAACATTGGACACCGGAACCATCAGAGGGAGAGCAAGGGGAGGTGGCCGGCACCTACGAGTTACATTTGTCGACTCCCAATGCCTTAGCATTCGCTAAGAAACCAGCATCAGGACCAGAGGGACGGCAGAGAGCTATCACGCAAAGGAGGGAAAAGAGGGGGGAGAGCAGGGGAGGCGAGTCCATGGGAGGACCAGAGGGGGCCCCCAGGAGGCCGGCCATGGCCGGTGGCAGCTAGAGAGATCAAAATCTAAGACTGCGCTCGAATTTGAAATTTAAGAGAGGAGAGAGCTTCTCTCTCTCAATACCTCGGGCCGTAGCAACAATCATGTACAGCATCCCAAATGCAACCATCTTGGGCATTAGTCTCAGGTCAAGAACAGAAACAACACCTATTTTAGGACAATGGAACCGCTTCAGTATTTTTGTATCAGCCCCAACACAACAATATCCAACGCACACCTCGCCGGGTCCTCCAAGAGGACAGCATTCTACAACAACGACACATAGAGCAACTTGGACCAAACCAGCCACAAGCCACCGAGAACCGAGATAGACAGCATCTCAGCAGATTCCAATAGGAGGAAAATGGAGAATAAGGCACTCGATCAATGGAAGCTACCATAGTATGTAGCACTGCAACCCTCCACTCCTCCTGGATGCATCTAGTCCAGGATATCAGCATCGTAGTCCTCGGACAAGAGCCGGCCACCAGTCCAGGATATCAGCATCCAAGAGCCGATACACAGTAGAGTGGAGCCTGCCTCACATCCAGAACCTGTAGCACCGGCACCAGCCTTCAGTAGGGGAACTCACAATATCGCAAGAGACACTGTACCTCTCCAGCATCTGCACCCTCAATGACAGGGGCAAGCCAGCAGGGCCGTATAAATGGCAAACAAAGTGCAAAGAAATGAAAACCATCAACATTAGCATAACAGCCCAGCTCCACATCAGGGTTGACTGCTTTTCGGCATCCACAGGGCGCAAGACCAGTAGCATCAGCCTTCCGCAAGACAGGACCAAGTCCCGCTCTCAAAACTTTTCTAGCAAAATTGTAGAAGGAAGTAGCAGGTTTCCCCACACAGCATAAGACAGCAGGAGGAGTGTCCAGCAGCGTTATTACTTTTTCCAAAGAAAAAAAATAAAAAGACCCCCAGAACCCATCCAAGAGAGCACTTTGTCTCACAATTCAGGAAGTAGGAGAAAACAATCTGAGAGTCCACTATTTCGGACTAGCCCCAAACAAATAAGCCCCACCAGCATAAAGTCTAAGAGCCGGAGGATTCCTTGGATTTCTTGGATGCAGATTTTTTCTTTTTCTGGGACTTTGTTGGCTTCCAAGATTCGTATTTCATGGCCATCACCTGTTTGACGCTTAAAAATTTTCCCATGGAAAAGTCTAGGGCCCGACCCACACAAATATCAGCAGAGCAGCCTCTGGGGCTAATAGCGTCAGCCCCCACAATATTTAAAGTACCCAAAGAATACTTATTTGATAGCCGAGAGATAAAGCTAGGTGTTAGATCAAGATCGTCATCAACATCAGGATCCATAATATTATGGATGAACTGCACATCAGGAGGGCTAGGGGAATCAGGGACATCGACACATTCCAAATCTGTTGGCAAGTGCGACGAGTCACCATTCAAAACTCCCTCAGCACCATCCAGAACTAGCGGCTCCCTTGAATTTATAGCATCCATTTGACCAGTAGCATCAATTAGGGCCAGCGGACTGCCAGGGGCCTAGCAATACTGATCTGCAGGGGCAAAGAAAGGGCAATGAGTAGAGCCACCTGCAAAGTAGTCTTCAGGAGCCTTGGAAGGATTGCCAAGAGCTTCTAAACGATCTTCATTAGAGATTGGCATGGGGAGGGCACATTTGCTTGGCATATCAGACGGATTGAGACCCCTAAGCACAATATCTGTGAAAGAGAGAAGAGGCACAGGGGCACTGGCAGCCTGAAGACAGGAACTCTGCTCAGAGTCCAAAATCAAAGTATCAGAATTGATGGCTATAAAATCCTGAAGAGGATTTGTCATCATAGCATCAGGCAGAGGAGGCTAGGACACCAGCCTAGGCCCGATAACATCTGGGATTTGATTTCCATCAGCTCATGACAAGGAGAGGCATGGGAGTCCAGCGCAGCCCCATTAGATGGGCATCCCATAGATATAGCACAGTTAACATCAACAATCATCNACAGTCTCATCCAATAGGCCCACGGAGGAAGCCTCACAAAGGGAACTGTCAGATATTGAAGGCTGGATAGAACTAGTAGGATTCAAGGGTCTATCATCCACTAGAAGGAGAGTAGAGGAAGTGACAAAGCATCTGGAGTCATTAGCATTGTTCAAGTGGCCGACTGAAGCAGGATGCAAAGCATAGTCCCCTTGGTCTATATCTGCAGGGACAGAATTGGAAGAGCTGGGGCGAGATTTGCCAGGACGATGGATGACATTCTTGGAATGGCATTTAAATTCAACATGACCTACCAGATGGCAATGGCCACATCGAGTAGGCTTGCAACTATACTCCACGTTCACCAACGATAGGGACTCAGAATCAGGGCAAGATTGAATGGCGATGCAATTGGGAAAAGGGCCATCCACACCAACTTCGACACAAATCTTGGCAAAGGAGACATTTTCCATACGGGCTGTCTTGGAATCAAGTTGCAAAGGAATCCCAATGGCACTTGCAATCCAGCTGAGACCAGCATGAGTCCAGTAACTCAATCGGTAGGTTGATAGTTTGATCCAAATGGGGAACCGTTTATGTTCCTCCTTTGTCAAGGGCAAGCTCGAAGACCATCGTTTAAGGAAAATTGCTTTCCCAGAAAAGAGCCAAGGCCCTACCCGTAGGCATTTCTCCGTCATCTCCAAGGATGAGAAGTGAAAAAAGAAAAAAATCAGCTACATTATCGGCGGTGTGCTTGAGTCCAAAATGGGCCCAGATTTTCCTAGCTATGGCTTTGACAGCCAGGAAATGACGAGGGGAATCGAGAAAATGGCCAACTAAGGTAAAGCCCCAGAAGAGGTTACCTTGGTCGATAACATCAGGCGGGGGGGGAAATTGTGGCTGTGATGGACCAGATTATTTTTCTAATAAATAACCTCCGTCAATGGTAACACAAACAAAAGCCCATAATTAACCTATGGATTTTACAAAAATTTCAGCAAGAGTTTCCTCTGCAATGAACTAAAACCAAAAATATAACCTACTGAAATACATCTTGTACAAGCACACATCTAACCAAAATAATCAATACAAAGCCTACAACACAATACACATGTGAGGTTCCGGATTTGTGAACCCAACAATTATGAGGTGATTAGTATGTTAATGATCAATACTAATCTTATGGGATGATTAAGGTTTGGTATCGGAAGAGAAATCGGGAAAATCATTCGGGTCCGGGAGTCCGATTCCTCCCGAAAGCCAGGTATAAAGGTGAAAGCACGCGTCGAGGCAAGTGTTCTCATACCCACTTCTCGTTCTCTTTCGTTGTTTTGTGTATTTTCGTTGGGTATTTTGTGTCGATACCCACGGGAAACGTTAGGATCTCGAAACCCATGCCTTGAGGTCTAAGAAAATGTAGTTAGTTGTCCGAATCGTGTCCGATTCACCCGGGTGGGTTTTACCGAAACCCTAACCCACGGGATTTTGGGGGTTTCCGTTTCCGGCCTCGTATCATGAAATTGACCTCAAAATTGGAGTGCCCACATCCCAATGATGTATATATGTCGGCCGCGGGTCTGATCTCGCACGTTTGGACCCGCTCAAGGCGTCCGGCCTCTAAAGGGCGCTGTTATCGTTTCACCGAGACCGAAGGTGGAAAATGCATGTTTTCTCCTTCGTGAAATGATGAAATGACCTAGAATACGAATCCCGAACCCCAATTGTGTATATATATCGACCGGATGCCAATACCGTAAGATTTGACCCGTTCGTGGCATCCGGGAGCCTTGAAAGAATTCCGTAATCGTTAACCCGAAAGTAAATGGGAAGTTGCATACTTCCACCCTCGTGTTAAGATAAATCGAACCCGAATGTGTAATATCGTGTACAAAGAGTACATACGAATCTACCGAACGTTCGATTTCCAAGTATCGAACCGTGTACGGCGTCCGGGTGTTCAAAGAGAAATCCGATAATGTTCACCCAAAACGAAATGAGAAATGTAAAGTGATATGTGATCATAATTGTAATGAAAGTAACGTTTAAATGATTAAACGTAAATGTAAACCCCGAACGTGAATCCGTGTGCTGAAGGCAAAGGAATGAGTCTCGGAGGTTCCAAAGGGACTTGCGATCATTTGAGGAATGAATCTAATCTATATTGTGAACTTGGAGTGATTTGTTGTGGATTAAGGAATTGAGTCCCACCGATTGTGAATAAGGAATTGAATTCCATTGGATATGGAGAACCGTGACGAGAATGGAAGGGAGTCCACATTATGCTTGTGATGATATGATCTCCTGGATGGAGATGTGTTTGATGATGTAATCTCCTAGTTGGAGATGATTGTGATGGAATGAGGATTCCCAGATGTGATTGTGTGGCAAATGTGATTTCCCTCTCCAAGTGTCGAACCTAATCAAACTAGGACCCGAGTCATATGGGTAGTATTCTTTAGTGTACCATGTCCATCGTGGTGGGAACAGGAGGGATACAGGCCACGTATTGGCCGCTCGTGTGAGCGGGTGATGTTTGTGGTACGCTTTAGGAAACTCTTTTGGGAAGAACGAGGATCGCCTGGACCCCAGGGTGTGGGGTGTGTCGACGCTACATATTGAGATGTAGTTGTTCTGCGATGATTGTTGCATGGATGCAACCGAGGGTCGTGTGCTACCGGCCAAAGTAGTAGCCGTGGCTTTAGAATGTGTAGCAAACACATTCCGCCCTCGTTCTCTCAGATCGTTGGCTAGTACGGTCTACTAGCCGGTCCATAAAGATGATATAATAATGAAAACAAATAATGTCCAATCGATGAACGTGAATCAAGTGATTCAAGATGGAACCGTGAAAGCGTAATGGGAACCGTGAGAATCTTGTGAATCCAGATGATGAACAATCGGTGTAATCGTGAGAACGGTAGGAATCAAGTGATTCCATTGTTCTATTCCTTCTCCATTTCTTGGTTATGGCGAGTGCTTGTATTCCCTCCGGTTTCAGTTCTTGTACATGTCTTGGAGGGTGTTTATGATTACATTTGCTGGTGTTGGCTCACTCTTCTTTGTTGTTGTCTCTTTTTAGATGAGAACACTTAGCTGGCGCATGTAGATAGAGCAAGGAGAGAGACTTGCTTGATGAGATTGGCTGAATGGCGGGTCCGCGAAAGCTTTGGACTTAGAGTTGGATCGGATTTTGAGCAGCCACTTAGAGTTGGGCGTGGCTCATTATTGATGTTTACTGTTTTATTATGTTTCCGCAGATGTATGATGATTTAGTATGCTTCCGCGTCTGTATTGATGTTTGGAGTTTTGTTTCATTTAGACGACATCTCTCTAGATCCAGTATAGTAGATGGAGTACTGTATTGGAGCCATGGATGATATGGTCGATGTGTGATCGTGTGGCATGTTGTAGGCTTTGAGTTAAGCCTTTGATTAGATGTGTGCTTGTTGCGCAGGATGATATTTAAACAGTTGTATTCGGTTTCGTCCAGTTCAAAGAGGAAACTCTGCGGATTTTTTCAGAGAGTCCATAGATTAATTATGGGCTTTAGGGTGCATGTGGTAATTTACGGAGGTTATTCAATGGAGAATAATCCGTTCCGTCTGATTCGTAGAGTAAGAGAGATGCCTAGGTTTGATCCGAATTGTGCGGAAGCTTAGGTTTGATTAAGATTGATCGATTGAGTAAATGAAGGCTGTGAGGACTGAGTTAGTCCGGTAGTTTTGGTTGCAGTCCTAGAACTTAGACTAGCGCTAAGTTAGAAGCGATAATTTAATTCGGATGGCTAGCCTACATGTCCTAGCTTGTGTTCTAGGAGTGGCTTGATCGAATTGCTTCGGTTTTCAAGAAAATATTAGTAGCGGCTCTGAATGGGGACTACTAGTATTGGGTTGCCCGTAGGTCGAGAGAAAGGTGGTGTTGAGACACCTAAGTAATCAATTTGACTAGTATCAATTGGGACCTTGGACCGATCAGGGTTGATTCGAGGCCTTGGATAATTAATCTCGGTTTGAGATTTAAGTTTGATCGGTTCTTGGTTGAAGTGCTTGGATCGGTACCTTGCTTTGAAGGGTTGCTAGGCCAACCTAGGAAGTGTGATGAATAGAGTGGAGTTAAGTTTGGGCATATGAAGTCCTAGGTTAACACTCCATGATTGTTTTGGAGTGGGAGATGTTAGAGTGTCTGGACTTCTTGACAGTCCAGATCCTTTTGAGGTCGAGATGTGAATTTTAGAGGCTTAAGATATCGTTGTGGTGACCCATGTCTGATAGAAGATATGGTGTGCTGCCCCGTGATAGATGGGAAGTGAAGTTGACCTTGGATGGTTGACGTGAGAAAGATCTTGGGTCTCGAGGATTAAGAGATATGGTCCCATGTGTTTTGGAAGCTTCTTGAATTGATTTTATGTCGGTGAGACTCTTGGGAGCGGTCTCAATAGTGGGCAGTCCGATCATGAGATTTAAGGGTGCCATTAGCCATGGATGTGCAAGGTGAGAAGGGTCGGTGTTTATATCGAGATCCTATGATATGAACCCAAGTGTTAATGTTTGTCGTGGCAGGAGGAGAGCTTTGGGGTTTAATATTGCGATCGATGTTGTTTTGAGGATTCGAACCCATGTTGGGATTGTGGTTGAGATTGTGTGACTAGGAGGATCTAGACTTGGCGGTAATGTCAAGAGGCGACTTAGTATTCGGAAGGGCAAAGGAAATATGGCAGCGGCTATTCATGGATGAATCTTGGACGAATGCCTTTCCGAAGATATTTTGGAAACTAGGATCTAAGTTATAGATAGTACGGGTGTTGGATTGAGAATGGTTGTATCCTCTGATCTTGGAATGAGGAAATCCAGCACCGTAGGATCAGAGTTCGGCGGTGATGGTGCATGCAGAAATATGTGGATTGCCGAGTTGGGGGATGAAATTTCTCAATCGTGATGTCACATCACTTGCATCTTGGGGACCCTGAGTATGTTTATGGTTTTGTGATTCTAGGGGTTAAGGATCCAAGTTCGTTGCAAGTGGTATCGAGGTTGTGATATTTTTTGAGTTCGTGGATACGATCTGTTGGGTTAACTTGAATCGTCTTGTGGTGTCAATCTTGTCGTGACGTTTAAATGATTCGGTCAGTAAGTTATCGAGTCAATCTGAATTGGGTTGGTAAACCTATTGTGCCTTGTGATTGGATTGTGCGATAGTGGGTATGAACTTGGGATAGTTAAAGTGTTAAGTCATAATCTGATCTTAATAGTAGTTCGGTGGACGAACTGCAGTGCTAATATGGTCGGGTTGGTAAAAGATAACATCGACAATCAGGTTATGGATTTGAAGCATGAGTTTGAATTGATCGAGGTATCAAGAAATTGATATTGTCTTTCTTGTAAGTCATTTGATCGAGGATGTTATCGAAGGGAAGATTCGGTCGAGTTATCTTATGATCATGGTCGAGGTCATATCAAATCGCGTTAATCGTTGAGGATTTTAGCGGGGCCGTAGAAGTATCGGCTTTGGTATCATGGTCGAATATCTCGAAACCTTCGAGGTAAATAGATGGACCGATGAGGTGGTTCACGAATTTCAAAATTGGCTAGGAGACTAATGATTGGATGATCAGGCTTTCATGGATGGATGGGCATAGTCCGTGAGCCATCGTGAAGGCTTGATGAATTCTAAAGATCGACCGGGTCCGTAATGGGACCGTTATGGATCAATAGGAGTTGTAGCCCCGACGGTATCGGTCAAGGATACGGTCACTTCGTAAGTCCGTAAACGCCGTTTGGGTCTTGTAGGATCGATGGCGTTTCATGAAGTTTTATGAGATGATCTTTCGACCACGCCTGGTCGATGTTGAAGTAGCTTCATGTGATAATCTGGGAATTTCAAGGATATCGATGGTGTGTGCAATCGCTTAGGATTGAATCACGAATTATGGATAGTTGATAATTCGCAGTCCCATTGAGAAAGGAATGCGAATTTATTTTGAGATAATGCCTTCCCTAAGCTCGTGGCTCTATGATCGCATGATTCGAAGGACTTAGGATCCTGAGCGTGGCTGGTTGAGGAGGCCGATTTGTGTTGTGGAACTGTGCAGTCATCTTGAATCAACCGGATAGGGTGCATGGCGTTCGTGACCTTTGGGTTGACCCCTAACGGGTCCCGTGAGTTCTCGTGGAAAGTAATATCTTTGAGATAAGTGGGGGAGGAGTTCAGGATTAATGTTACCCCCATGTGTATGTCAGAAATTGGCCACTGAGGTTTTCTTTTGAAAACTCAGGAGTATTGTCTTCGGAGATAGGAAGATGATCATATGGCCTTGCATGTGGTCAAATTTGTTTAAAGGTTGAGAAAGCGAACATCGGTGTCTTCTTCATAAGGCGGGCATCAATGTTTGAAATTGATGCTGCGAGTTTTGGACTTGTATGTCTTTGAAGTTTCATAGAAGATCTTTGAAGATGAATCGCTAGTAAGTCCGTTGATTGGGTGAGGAAATGTCGTGATCTTCTTTGGAAGATAGAATCGTATTCGTTTTTGGTCAGTTGGCTTGTTGATGCCACAGGATATTGAGGTTACTAAGTGATCGGAATTGAAGGTCTTGTCAACTTTTTGGGAGATTGTTATGATCGTGCCGTAATTTAATGATTTGAGGATTGATCGTAGTGCGCCAGAGTAAGCGTTGTGGGCCCGTGGCTTAGATTTCTAAATAAGGTTGAGGTCGGTGACCGATTTCTTCGAGGCTTGGAAACGAATTGAAGGAAAAGTCCATTGGCCCGTTTGAAGTATCGGTTTGGGTTAGGAGATGTTCGGCATGATTGTAGGTCACTTTTGAAATTTGGAGGATCGCTATGAGGTCTTCCTTGTATGGATGGATGAGAGAATTGATAAGTGACCGGATTGGGTCGTTTTGAAAGGCTAAGGATTTGTTTTGTGACGAGAACTAGGACGATTCCAATCCTTGAGGTTCTAAAATAGGCGTTGTCCGAGGATGATTTCAGTCTTTGAGGAGTTCACCTCAGATTTGGGAGTTTGAGGCTCGTTAAATTTCGAGGACGAAATTTTATAAGTGGGGGAGAGTTGTGAGGTTCCGGATTTGTGAACCCGACAATTATGAGGTGATTAGTATGTTAATGATCAATACTAATCTTATGGGATGATTAAGGTTTGATATCGGAAGAGAAATTGGGAAAATCATTCTGGGTCCGGACTCATGAAGCCCTGCCCGGGCTTTTGCTTTGCTGGGCGCTTGAGCCACGGCTCGAGCGGATAAAACAGAACCGCCGTGGCTCGGCTGCTCGCCAGCCCGCCGAGGGGCGCGAGCGGTGGCCGCCGTGGCCTTGCCTTTCGAGCGGCCGTATGATATATATTCGCGCGCGCCTCGTTTTTCCCTCATTTCGCGATCGGCCGAGGGTTTTAGAGAGAGAGAGAGAGGGGCGACTGGAGAGAGAAGAAGGAGATCGAGCCGGAGTCTAATTCCTCCCGAAGCCGGTATAAAGGTGAAAGCACGCAGCGTCGAGGCAAGTGTTCTCATACCCACTTCGTTCTCTTTCGTTGTTTTGTGTATTTTCATTGGGTATTTTGTGTCGATACCCACGGGAACGTTAGGATCTCAAACCCATGCCTTGAGGTCCAAAAAAAAATGTAGTTAGTTGTCCGATCGTGTCCGATTCGCCCGGTGGGTTTTACCAAACCCTAACCCACGGGATTTTAGGGTTTCCCATTTCCCGGCCTCGTATCATGAAATTGACCTCAAAATTGGAGTGCCACGTCCCAATGATGTATATGTCGGCAGCGGTCTGATCTCGCACGCTTGGACCCGTTCGCGGCGTCCGGCCCTCTAAAGGGGCGCTATTCTTTATTCACCCAAGACCGAAGGTGGAAAATGCATGTTTCCTCCTTCGTGAAATGATGAAATGACCCTAGAATACGAATCCCCGAACCCCAATTGTGTATATATATCGACCGGATGCCGAATCCCGTAAGATTTGACCCGTTCGTGGCATCCGGGAGCCTTGAAAGAATTCCGTAATCGTTAACCCGAAAGTAAATGGGAAGTTGCATACTTCCACCCTCGTGTTAAGATAAATCGAACCCGAATGTGTAATATCGTGTACAAAGAGTACATACGAATCTACCGAACGTTCGATTTCCAAGTATCGAACCGTGTACGGCGTCCGGGTGTTCAAAGAGAAATCCGATAATGTTCACCCAAAACGAAATGAGAAATGTAAAGTGATATGTGATCATAATTGTAATGAAAGTAACGTTTAAATGATTAAACGTAAATGTAAACCCCGAACGTGAATCCGTGTGCTGAAGGCAAAGGAATGAGTCTCGGAGGTTCCAAAGGGACTTGCGATCATTTGAGGAATGAATCTAATCTATATTGTGAACTTGGAGTGATTTGTTGTGGATTAAGGGAATTGAGTCCCACCGATTGTGAATAAGGAATTGAATTCCATTGGATATGGAGAACCGTGACGAGAATGGAAGGGAGTCCACATTATGCTTGTGATGATATGATCTCCTGGATGGAGATGTGTTTGATGATGTAATCTCCCGGTTGGAGATGATTGTGATGGGAATGAGGATTCCCAAGATGTGATTGTGTGGCAATGTGGATTTCCCTCTCCAAGTGTCGAACCTAATCCTCAAACTAGGACCCCGAGTCATATGGGTAGTATTCTTTAGTGTACCATGTCCATCGTGGTGGGAACCCGAGGGATACTTGGCCACGTATTCGCCGCTCGTGTGAGCGGTGATGTCCGTGGTACGCTTTAGGAAACTACCGTGGAAGAACGAGGATTATTCTGGGACCGGGGGTGTGGGGTGTGTCGACGCTACATATTGAGATGTAGTTGTTCATGATGATTGTTGCATGGATGCAACCGAGGGTCGTGTGCTACCGACCGAAAGTAGTAGCCGTGGCTTTAGAATGTGTAGCAAACACATTCCTGTCCTCGTTCTCTCGCATCGTTGGCTAGTACGGTCTACTAGCCGGGGTCCGCAAAGATGATATAATAATGAAAACAAATAATGTCCAATCGATGAACCCGTGAATCAAGTGATTCAAGATGGAACCGTGAAACTGTAATGGGAACCGTGAGAATCTTGTGAATCCAGATGATGAACAATCAGTGTAATCGTGAGAACGGTAGGAATCAAGTGATTCCATTGTTCCTGTTCCTCTCCGTTCTTGGTTATGGCGAGGCTTGTATTCCCTCCGGTTTCAGTTCTTGTACATGCCTTGGAGGGGTGTTTATGATTACATTTGCTGAGCTGTTGGCTCACTCTTGCTGTTGTTGTCTCTTTTTCAGATGAGAACACTTAGCTGGCGCATGTAGATAGAGCAAGGAGAGAGACTTGCTTGATGAGATTGGCTGGACGGCGGGTGCGCGAAAGCTTTGGACTCAGAGTTGGATCGGATTTTGAGCAGCCACTTAGAGTTGGGCGTGGCTCATTATTGATGTTTACTGTTTTATTATGTTTCCGCAGATGTATGATGATTTAGTATGCTTCCGTCTATTATTGATGTTCGGGAGTTTTGTTTCATTTAGACGACATCTCTCTAGATCCGAGATAGTAGATGGAGCACGTATCGAGCCATGGATGATATGGTCGATGTGTGATCCGTGTGGCGTGTTGTAGGCTTTGAGTTAAGCCTTTGATTAGATGTGTGCTTGTTGCAGGATGATATTTAAACAGGTTGTATTCGGTTTTTATTCCGCTTGCAGAGAGAAATCTGCCGGATTTTCTCAGAGAGTCCATAGATTAATTATGGGCTTTAGGGTGCATGTGGTAATTTACGGAGGTTATTCAATGGAGAATAATCCGTTCCGTCCACATTGGTATTAGAGCAAGAGAGATGCCTAGGTTTGATCTGAATTGTAACGGAAGCTTAGGTTTGATTAAGATTGATCGATTGAGTAAATGAAGGCCATGGAGGACTGAGTTAGTAGGGTAGTTTTGGTTGCAGGTCTAGAACTTAGACTAGCGCTAAGTTAGAAGCGATAATTTAATTCGGATGGCTAGCCTACATGTCCTAGCTTGTGTTCTAGGAGTGGCTTGATCTGAATTGCGGTTTCAAGAAAATATTAGTAGCGGCCCCTGAATGGGGACTACTAGTATCGGGGTTGCCACCGTAGGTCGAGAAAGACGGTGTGTTGAGACACCTAGTAATCGAATTTGACTAGTATCAATTGGGACCTTGGACCGATCGGGGTTGATTCGAGGCCTTGGATAATTAATCCTCGGGTTTGAGATTTAAGTTTGACGGTTCTTGGTTGAAGTGCTTGGATCTGCACTGCTTTGAAGGGTTGCTAGGCCAACCTAGGAAGTGTGATGAATAGAGTGGAGTTAAGTTTGGGCATATGAAGTCCTAGGTTAACACTCCATGATTGTTTTGGAGTGGGAGATGTTAGAGGTCGGACTTCTTGACGGTCAGATCCTTTTGAGGTCGAGATGTGAATTTTAGAGGCTTAAGATATCGTTGTGGTGACCCATGTCTGATAGAAGATATGGTGTGCTGCCCCGTGATAGATGGGAAGTGAAGTTGACCTTGGATGGTTGACGTGAGAAAGATCTTGGGTCTCGAGGATTAAGAGATATGGTCCCATGTGTTTTGGAAGCTTCTTGAATTGATTTTATGTCGGTGAGACTCTTGGGAGCGTGTCTCAATAGTGGGCATCGATCATGAGATTTAAGGGTGCCATTAGCCATGGACAGCACGTGAGAAGGGTCGATGTTTATATCAGATCCTATGATATGAACCCAAGTGTTAATGTCTTTAGCCATTAGCGGGAGGAGAGCTTCTTGGGTTTTAATATTGCGATCGATGTTGTTTTGAGATTCAGAACCCATGTTGGGATTGTGGTTGAGATTGTGTGACTAGGAGGATCTAGACTTGGCGGTAATGTCAAGGGCGACTTAGTATTCGGAAGGGCAAAGGAAATATGGCGGCGGCTATTCATGGATGAATCTTGGACGAATGCCTTAGAAGATATTTTGGAAACTAGGATCTAAGTTATAGATAGTACGGGTGTTGGATTGAGAATGGTTGTATCCTCTCGATCTTGGAATGAGGAAATCCGGCCGTAGGATCGCAGTTCGCTGCGTGATGGTGCATGCGAGGAAATATGTGGATTGCGAGTTGGGGGATGAAATTTCTCAATCGTGATGTCACATCACTTGCATCTTGGGGACTTTGAGTATGTTTATGGTTTTGTGATTCTAGGGTTAAGGATCCAAAGTTCGATTTTGCAAGTGGTATCGAGGTTGTGATATTTTTTGAGTTCGTGGATACGATTCATTGGGTTAACTTGAATCGTCTTGTGGTGTCAATCTTGTCGGACGTTTAAATGATTCGGTCGGTAAGTTATCGAGTCCAATCTGAATTGGGTTGGTAAACCTATTGTGCCTTGTGATTGGATTGTGCGATAGTGGGTATGAACTTGGGATAGTTAAAGTGTTAAGTCATAACTGATCTTAATAGTAGTTCGTGACGAACTCTGCATCTTAATATGGTCGGGTTGGTAAAAGATAACATCGACAATCGGGTTATGGGATTTGAAGCATGAGTTTGAATTGATCGAGGTATCAAGAAATTGATATTGTCTTTCTTGTAAGTCATTTGATCGAGGATGTTATCGAAAAGGGAAGATTCGTCGAGTTATCTTATGATCACAGAATTCGAGGTCATATCAAATCGGCGTTAATCGTTGAGGATTTTTAAGCGGGTAGTAGAAGTATCGGCTTTGGTATCATGGTCGAATATCTCTAACCTTCGAGGTAAATAGATGGACCGATGAGGTGGTTCACGAATTTCAAAATTGGCTAGGAGACTAATGATTGGATGATCAGCTTTGCGGATGGATGGGCATAGTCCGTGAGCCATCGTGAAGGCTTGATGAATTCTAAAGATCGATCTGGGTCCGTAATGGACGTTATGGATCAATAGGAGTTGTAGCCCGACGGTATCCGGGTCCGAGATACGGTCCACCGTAAGTCCGTAAAACGCCGTTTGGGTCTTCAGAGGATCGATGGCCGTTTTCATGAAGTTTTATGAGATGATCTTTCGACCAAATGCGGGCCGATGTTGAAGTAGCTTCATGTGATAATGCGGGAATTTCAAGGATATCGATGGTGTGTGCAATCGCTAAGGATTGAATCACGAATTATGGATAGTTGATAATTCGAGGTCCCATTGAGAAAGGAATGCGATTTAGCCGAGATAATGCCTTCCTAAGCTCGTGGCTCTATGATCGCGTGATTCCGAGGACTTAGGATCCTCGAGCGTGGCTGGTTGAGGAGGCCGATTTGTGTTGTGGAACTTGTGCGTCATCTTGAATCAACCGGATAGGGTGCATGGCGTTCGTGACCTTTGGGTTGACCCCAACGGGTCCGTGAGTTCGTGGAAAGTAATATCTTTGAGATAAGTGGGGAGGAGTTCAGATTAATGTTACCCCCATGTGTATGTCGAATTGGCCGAGGTTTTCTTTTGAAAACTAGAGTATTGTCTTGGAGATAGGAAGATGATCATATGGCCTTGCATGTGGTCAAATTTGTTTAAAGGTTGGCAGAACATCGGTGTCTTCCTGCGAAGGCGGGCATCAATGTTGGAAATTGATGCTGCGAGTTTTGGACTTGTATGTCTTTGAAGTTTCATAGAAGATGCTGAAGATGAATCGCTAGTAAGTCCGATTGATTGGGTGAGGAAATGTCGTGATCTTCTTGGAAGATAGAATTATTCGGTTTTGGTGGAGTTGGCTTGTTGATGTGCCACAGATATTGAGGTTACTAAGTGATCGGAATGAAGGTCTTGTCAACTTTTTTGGGAGATTGTTATGATCGTCTCAGTAATTTAATGATTTGAGGATTGATCGGAGTGCGCAGAGTAAGCGTTGTGGGCCCGTGGCCCAGAGATTTCTAAATAAGGTTGAGGTCCCGGTGACCGATTTCTTTCGAGGCTTGGAACGAATTGAAGGAAAAGTCCATTGGCCCGTTTGAAGTATCGGTTTGGGTTAGGAGATGTTCGGCATGATTGTAGGTCACTTTTGAAATTTGGAGGATCGCTATGAGGTCTTCCTTGTATGGATGGATGAGAGAATTGATAAGTGACCGGATTGGGTCGTTTTGAAAGGCTAAGGATTTGTTTTGTGACGAGAACTAGGACGATTCCAATCCTTGAGGTTCTAAAATAGGCGTTGTCCGAGGATGATTTCGATCTTTGAGGAGTTCACCTCGGATTTGGGAGTTTGAGGCTCGTTAAATTCCGAGGACGAAATTTTATAAGTGGGGGAGAGTTGTGAGGTTCCGGATTTGTGAACGAGCAATTATGAGGTGATTAGTATGTTAATGATCAATACTAATCTTATGGGATGATTAAAGTTTGGTATCGGGAAGAGAAAGTGGGAAAATCATTCGGTCCCAAGCCACGAAGCCACGCGGCAGCTTGCGCTGGCAGGCGCTTGAGCCACGGCCGAGCGGATAAAGCGTAACCGCCCGTGGCTCGGCCAGCCGCATGGCCGCCGAGGCGCCGAGCGGTGGTCCGCCGTGGCTCGGCCGCTCAGCGGCCGGCGCGCGTAGGCCCGCGCCCGACCGTTTCCCTCATTTCGCGATCGGCCGAGGTTTTAGAGAGAGAGAGAGAGGGCGAGGCGAGAGAGAAGAAGGAGATCGAGCCCAGGGAGTCTAATTCCTCCCCAAAGGTATAAAGGTGAAAGCACGCGTCGAGGCAAGTGTTCTCATACCCACTCTCGTTCTCTTTCGTTGTTTTGTGTATTTTCATTGGGTATTTTGTGTCGATACCACGAGGAACGTTAGGATCTCGAAACCCATGCCTTGAGGTCCAAAAAAAAATGTAGTTAGTTGTCCGAATCGTGTCCGATTCGCCCGGTGGGTTTTACAAAACCCCAACCCACTGATTTTAGGGGTTTCCCATTTCCGGCCTCGTATCATGAAATTGACCTCAAAATTGGAGTGCCCACGTCCCAATGATGTATATATGTCGGCCGCGGGTCTCGTCGCACGTTTGGACCGTTCGCAAGGCCCGACCCCTCTAAAGGGGCGCTATCGTATTCACCCAAGACCGAAGGTGGAAAATGCATGTTTCCTCCTTCGTGAAATGATGAAATGACCCTAGAATACGAATCCCGAACCCCAATTGTGTATATATATCGACCGGATGCCGAATCCCGTAAGATTTGACTTGGGTCGTGGCATCCGGGAGCCTTGAAAGAATTCCAATCGTTAACCCGAAAGTAAATGGGAAGTTGCATACTTCACCCTCGTGTTAAGATAAATCGAACCCGAATGTGTAATATCGTGTACAAAGAGTACATGCGAATCTACCGAACGCTCGATTTCCAAGTATCGAACTGCAGGTACGGCGTCCGGGTGTTCAAAGAGAAATCCGATAATGTTCACCCAAAACGAAATGAGAAATGTAAAGTGATATGTGATCATAATTGTAATGAAAGTAACGTTTAAATGATTAAACGAAATGTAAAACCTTAACGTGAACTGGTGTCAAGGCAAAGGAATGAGTCTCGGAGGTTCCAAAGGGACTTGCGATCATTTGAGGAATGAATCTAATCTATATTGTGAACTTGGAGTGATTTGTTGTGGATTAAGGGAATTGAGTCCCACCGATTGTGAATAAGGAATTGAATTCCATTGGATATGAGAGAACCGTGACGAGAATGGGAAGGGAGTCCACATTATGCTTGTGATGATATGATCTCTCGGATGGAGATGTGTTTGATGATGTAATCTCCCGGTTGGAGATGATTGTGATGGGAATGAGGATTCCCAAGATGTGATTGTGTGGCAAATGTGGATTTCCCTCTCCAAGTGTCGAACCTAACTGAGAAACTAGGGACCGAGTCATATGGGTAGTATTCTTTAGTGTACCATGTCCATCGTGGTGGGAACCCGAGGGATACTTGGCCACGATTCCGGCCGCCGTGTGAGCGGGTGATGTCCGTGGTACGCTTTAGGAAACTACTGTGGAAGAACGAGGATTGCCCCGACCCAGGGGGTGTGGGGTGTGTCGGCCGCTACATATTGAGATGTAGTTATCATGCGATGATTGTTGCATGGATGCAACCGAGGGTCGTGGTGCTACCGACCAAAGTAGTAGTAGCCGTGGCTTTAGAATGTGTAGCAAACACATTCCCGTCCTCGTTTCTCTCGCGCCGTTGGCTAGTACGGTCTACTAGCCGGGTCCGCAAAGATGATATAATAATGAAAACAAATAATGTCCAATCGATGAACCGTGAATCAAGTGATTCAAGATGGAACCAGAAACCGTAATGGGAACGTGAGAATCTTGTGAATCCAGATGATGAACAATCAGTGTAATCGTGAGAACGGTAGGAATCAAGTGATTCCAGTTGTTCCTGTTCCTTCTCCTGTTTCTTGGTTATGGCGAGTGCTTGTATTCCCTCCGGTTTCAGTTCTTGTACATGCCTTGGAGGGGTGTTTATGATTACATTTGCTGAGCTGTTGGCTCACTCTTGCTGTTGTTGTCTCTTTTTCAGATGAGAACACTTAGCTGGCGCATGTAGATAGAGCAAGGAGAGAGACTTGCTTGATGAGATCGGGCCCCGGACGGCGGGTGCGCCAAAGCTTTGGACTCGAGTTGGATCGGATTTTGAGCAGCCACTTAGAGTTGGCGTGGCTCATTATTGATGTTTCTTGTTTTATTATGTTTCCTTGAGATGTATGATGATTTAGTATGCTTCCGCGTCAGTATTGATGTTTGGAGTTTTGTTTCATTTAGACGACATCTCTCTAGATCCCGGTATAGTAGATGGAGTACCGTATTGGAGCCATGGATGATATGGCCGATGTGTGATCTGTGTGGCGGTTGTAGGCTTTGAGTTAAGCCTTTGATTAGATGTGTGCTCATTGCGGGATGATATTTAAACAGAGTTGTATTTCGGTTTTTCGTCCCGATTGCGAGGAAACTCGCCGGATTTTACTGTAGAGTCCATAGGTTAATTATGGGCTTTAGGGTGCTTGTGGTAATTGATGGAGGTTATTCAATGGAGAATAATCCATTCCGTCACAACACAGGATCATATAACTGCCATATCATCCATGGCTCCAGTACAGTAACTCTATCTACTATACTGGGTTTAGAGAGATGCCATCTAACAAAATTGAAAATCTAAGAACATTAACATAACATAAATTCAGAAGTACAACTAAATCATCAAAGCCTGCGGAAGCATAACAAAACCATAATACAACAACAAGCCACATTCATCCATGAGTGGCTGTTTACATTCTACTATTATAAGCATAACCCAATCTTCAAGCTTCGACATCTAGCTAATATCTTCAAGCAAGTCTCTCTCCTTGCTCTAACTAATCTGGCGCAGGCTAAGTGTTCTCATCTGGAAGGAAAACAGCAAGGGTGAGCGTACAGCTTAGCAAATATAATCATAACTCGCTAACAATCATGATAATGATGAAAGCAACAACTGGGAGGGGGGAAAAGCACAAGATGTCAATAATCAAGAATCATGAGAGGAAACAGGGAACATCTTGGAACCTTAGATTCTCACGGTTACATCGATTAGGCATTATTCATTTTCATCATTATATCATCCTTGCAGACTCGGGCTAGTAGGTCGTACTAACCAACGATGCGAGAGAACGAGGAAAGGAATGTGTTCGTTATACATTCTAAAGCCACGGTTGCATTTTAGGTCTACAGCACTCGACCACCGGTTGCATCTCCACTATGCAACACTATACCAACGGCTACATTTTAGGCCTGCAGCACTCGGCCATCTCAACACACCCCATATCCCCTGGGGACCAAGGCGATCCTCGTTCATCCACAGTAGTTTCCTAAAGCGTACCACGAACATCACCCGCTCCCACGAGCGGCCAGAATACGTGGCTAGGTATTCCTCGGGTTCACACTGCGATAGACATGGTAAGCTAAAGAATACTACCCCTATGAATCATGGTCCTAGTTTCAAGGTTAGTTTTAACACTTGGAGAGGAAAATCCACATTTGCCATACACATTCACAACTCGGGAAATCCCATTCCCATCACATACATCTCCATCCGGGAGACCATTCCATCACAAGGTACAATGTGGATTTCCTTCCATTTACTTGCTGGGTTCGCAACTTTCTGTGGGACTCAATCCCGTTATTACAATTCAATTCATGTTCACAGGAAAATTCTGAATTTCATACCTTTGATAATCACGTATCATTTTAGAAGCCTCCTGGACTCGTTTCCTTACTTCCGGTGCCCAAATACACATTTTCAGGACTTACAATTTAACACAACATTTAGACATCACTTTCATAACAATTAAACGAGGGCAATGCATATAAATTTTTCATTTATTTTCGAATGAACAGTGTCAGGCCTCTTTTAGAGCATCTGGACGCCGCGAACGGTTCGATACTTGTGAAATCGGGCATCCAGTTGATACATATGCAAAATTAGGACATGGTGATTCACCTTTTGGGGTCGATTCAACATACCACGAAGGTGGAAACATGCAATTTTCCCTTTACACTCGGATGAACAGTGTCAGGGCCGATTTAGAGGGCCCGGACACCCCGATCGGGTCGAAACGTGCGAGATCGAACCCGCGGCCAACATATATACATCTTTAGGACGTGGGGATTCATATTTTGAGGTCAATTTCGTGATACATGGAAGGAAAATGGGAAATCCCCACTTTCATGGGTTAGGGTTTCAGTGAAACCAAACCAAGTAAATCGGACACGATTCAAACAAGTAACTACATATTCCTTAGTCATTAATCATGGCTTTCATGATTCTAATGTTCACGGTGGGTATCGACACAAAATACCCAACAAAATCAAGCAAAACATCGAAGGAGAACGAGAAGTGAGTATGAGAACACTTGCCTCGACGCGTGCTTTCACCTTTATAACTAGCTCTCAGACGGATTTGGACTCTAAGGCATCGATCTCCTCCCTTCTCTCACTAGAATCGGCACTCTCTCTCTAGAAGCTTCGGGGCTCGTGGGAAAATGAGGAAAAAGAAGCACAATGCGGCTTAAAAAGGTGCCACCGCTCGAGCGCTCCTCGAGCGAGCATCAGGCGGGTGTGATTCTGGAATTCCTGCTCGAGCTCCGCTCTAGTGGCCAGCGGGTGGGCGAGGTTCTGGAAAACACGCTCGAGCCATGGCTCAAGCGCACAGCAGGGGCAAGCCTTGGGGCATCGTTTCAGCAGCACAAACCCAAATTCTTCTTGATTTTTCTTCCGATACCCAACCTTAGTCGTTTTATAGGCCTAGTATTGATCATTGGTATACTAATCACCTCATCATTATCAAGTTTTTAGACCCAAAACCTCACAGCGGCAGTGTCACCGCCAAATGCCTGGGAGGGTTGAATGTCAACTCTGGACACAGACCAGCGCAATCCTTCGGGACGACACCAGCCTAGGAAGGGGGGCATCAGCACCACACTTATTGCAGAGGTCCTTTGATTTTGAAAGCTCCAAGAACGATGCATTAGGGGCAGGAGAAAGAGAAGCCTCATCCCTCTTCAGCAGCGGAAATAGGAGAGAGGATTGACCTAGGGATTTAGAGTTGATTTCCATTGAAGAAGAAGCAGAGGGAAAAACAGGGAAGGTAGAGTCCTGGGGAGGACCACAGGGGGCCCCTACGAGGCCGGCCACAGCCGGCGACGACCAGAGAAATCAAACTCCAAAGCACCGCTCGAATTTGAAATTTAGAGAGAAGAGAGAGCTTCTCTCTCTATGTGCCTCGATGGCTCGCCCACAACTATGCTCCCTCAACTTAGAGCAAAAGCATATCAACAGGGTCAGTTGAGTGCCCTATAACACCGACACCATCAGGATTTCAGTCCAGCATCACATCGGGATCAGCTGCTCTCCGGCAACAGCTAGCCACCAAGAGCAAGAATCAGCAATTCCAGCAACATCAACCTTCAGCAGGGCAGCTCACAATACAGCAAAATAGATTCTGCACCCTATCCAGCTTCTGCACCCTCGATTCAGAAAATAGGGGCATTGCAGCAAGGCCATTTATGGCATACATTGACACAGAGCTAACACTTGCACCATCAGCAATTTAGCCCAACCCCACATTGGGATCAACTACTCTCCAACATCAGCAAGGCACAAATCCAGCAGCATCACCCTTTTGCAAGGCAGGACCAATTTCCACCCCCAGCAAAATTTCTAACAAATTTACAGGAAGAAGTATCAAATCATCCCCTCACAGCAGAAATCAGCAGGAGGAAATGTACACATGGCATTTGCCATTCTTCACAACACATCAAAATGTAGCCTGCAACCTTTCCAACAACAGCCCCCTCAACTCAGAACTGTAGCAAATCAACAGGGACAGTTAAATGGCCTGTAACACCGGCACCAACAGGATCATAACCCAGCACCACTTCGGGATCAGCTGCTCTCCAGCATCAACTAGCCACCAAAAGCCAGAATCAGCACTTCCAACAGCATCAACCTTTAATAGGGCAGCGCCAGTATCCACCCCCATCAAATTCAGCAACAAAAATTACAAAATGAGGTATCTTATCATACCGTCACAGCACAAGCAGCAGGAGGTAACGGACACATGGCAATATATCATACTTCACAACCCATCAAAATAGATACTACACCTTTTTTGGCTTCTGCTCCCTCAACACAGACACAGGAGCATATCAGCAAGGCCAAAAATTTAGCCTACTACAATATTATCAAAGTTCTCAGCATTTAGCTAGAGCCTGGCTGCATTAAGACACTCGGGGTGACATCAACAGCATGCACTAACTATCAGAACAGCCACTGCAGTATGTTCATATCTTTTTTTTGGTAAGTAATTAATGATTGATTAAATTTAAAAAATGTACAAATCTCTATTTTACCTCCAAGTGTTTTGCCGACTTAGAGATAGAATAAAGCCACTAGGGCATACCCCGAGCACTCCATACATGAATCATGAACCCAATAGAAAGCATACATGAACCAGATAACCCAGTATAGCTATAAGGCACCCAAGTCGAAGACGAAATCATCAATAACACCAAATCAGCACGTCCTCCCAGACAAACCTGTAGACAAGCCCGTCTCATCTACACGGCTAGCTACCAGTCATAGTTTGGTGCCGGACCTGTCACAAAGCCGCAGAAGCCGATTGTGCAACAGCAGGAAAACAGACTAGCCAATGTAGATAAGCCAACCCATAATAGCAGCGAGATGTAGAGAAGCCATCCCATAAAAATAGCAGAGACCAGAATACTCAATGACTGTACTAAGAAAGTCCCAGCCCACAGGTTCACATTAGTCATTGAGTATTTGAGATTTCGGCCATGGTTTTGATCTTCTGCCAACTTCCACTGTACTAAGAAAATTTCCCAGCCCTGCTTACAATCTGATTCCAGCACAGTAAGGGCAGCAGGATCATAGCATCATTACACAGCATCAACAGCCTATATAAGCGAAGCACCAGCTTTTGCCAGTATTAGTATGGCAAATTTGGCACCACCAACAGCCTACGGCACCACCAACAGTCGAACTACCAGGTACAAATTCAATCTGACAGTTTTGCAACAACAGCAACGCAAACAGATGAAAGCACCTCATACAGCAGCCCTTTGCATTTGTAAACCATACATAGCTCCACAGATTTGTAACAAATCAAATCAAAAAAGATTACACTACATCAATCCTGCATTAGCTCAAGGCATATGTAACCCATTCACTCCCAACATGTCAACAGCATTACAAAAAAGCACCACGTGCAAAGTTTTAACAAAAGCCAATGGCTATGCTTCATCATTAGCTCACAGCCACAACTAAGCAAAAGAGGAGAAGAGTATCACTGCTTGGGTCGTTTCTATTTTTTCCAGCTCGAAGATCTCAGCAGATGAACCCCGGCCACTCCAGTCCGAGAACTTGGAGAGTTCACCCTCACCAATACCCGGGCAAGGCTGATCAACCCAATATCCCACTCATTCCCAACATATCACCAACATTATACAGAAGCACCTACTCTCATACACAAACATGGACACAGCCAAAGCTTGCAGATTACAGGCACCTGCAACTAGCCAATAGCTAGATTTGCATAATCAACAAGTTCAAATCTGAGCAACGTCAGTCTAGGAAGAGAAGGGGTGCTGCCAGCATATCCTCAGATATCAACATCTCAAAAAAAACCACAAAAACTATACTCAGTTGCAACATTAACATCTAGCTGAAATGGCATACAGCCAAGTATAGCATGAAAGGATCAATCTATCGGACAACAACTAAATGTTTTAGCACAACTGCAAGAAAAAAACACTCCAGAGTAGGCAGCCTGACACTGCAAAATCAAGCAAGCATCAAAACAATCCTCAATGCACATAGGAAGTCCTAGCCTAAAGGCTCACATTAGTCATTGAGTATTTGAGATATCAGCCATGGTTTTGATATACAGCCAATTGCCTCTGCACTAAGAAGATATCCTAGCCCAGCTAACAATCTGAATCCAATACAGGAAGGATAGCCGGATCATAGTATCATTACTCGGTATCAACAGCCGATATAACCTCCATAGCCCTACAGGAACTACAAAAGGAGCAGCAAAGTGTTTCAGGATGCCTCAGATAGAATGCCATCAGCAGATTAGAACAAAAGGACTGCTGCCCGAACAACAGAAGCCCCAGAGTTATCCCGACCTCACCACTACCAGCCAAGCCATCAGGAGCACGAAATCCAAATCAGCAGCAACTTTGGTAAGCCCAGTCACAAGGACACTAATCCACCGCATTAGAAAAAGCTCAACCGAAATGATTGGGGTAACATACCATTACACAGCCTGGAATGATCAGGTTGGAGTAAACAAGTTAATCACCACCACATCAGTGCATCAAAACGCAGCAACACCCAAAACAAATCCAGGGGATGACCAACGAAGAAAGTTTACAAAAAGAAAAAAACATGCAAAAAACTAAACCCGGACCAGCCGCATATCATAAGACCAAAGTAAATTTACAAAAGGAAGACCCGGCAAAAGAAGCCAAAACCCAGACCGGCCACTTGCCCATGTCAACCCGTCAACGTATCCTATCCCCAATGACCACTATCACTGGCTAGAATAACACCTTCCAATAGCTAAGAACTGCGAGCTGATTGTGCTCACGGCATTTGCTGGCTTCATTGTGTTGCGTCGTAAAGAATGGCAAATGGCTTGTAGGAATATGCTGCGGGCATTTGATTTTCCTACTGCTGCTTTGATTCCGAGTTTGGAGCAGCGGTTTTCAGTTGCTCTAGAATTTGGTTCTTGGAGGCTTGCTGATGCTGATGGACAGTAGCTCCTAAAGGAGGAGCTATTTGTGATCGAGATCCCTATGGCTGAGATTGCATCAGTGTTTAGGACGAAGCAGTGTTGGAAATGGAAGGTGCGCTCAGATCTTCACTGGCTTGGTTATAGTACCTTAAGCCAGGGTTGAGCTGAACAATTCTCTAATGTGAATTCCGCTTTGCTAAGGGATGGAACTTGCGTTTGGACGGGATGTCGATTGTCCAAGGGCTCCAGCTGGTTAATGACCGAGATGTTACCCCAGCCGAGGAGTTCTATAGATGTTCGGCACTAAATTCTGGTATACATTTGGCTGAGCTGGTTTTCTACCAAGAGTTTGTGAACGTAGTCCTATTGGTCACGGTGTATTTTCCCGTGAGAGAGGAGCTCTCATCTCTCTCTTGTATTTGCCATGAAGGGAGTTCTGTGGCAATTAACTTCGCACCTGTATTGCTTGTCGTTGGTTTAGATGCTGCTTGGATTGGTGCTGATTCGATTTTCTGATGACTCAGTAGGAGAATTTACTCTGGTGTCATTGTTTATGTTGATCTGATTTTGCTGTATTGTTATTTCTTTATGACTTATGTCGTGGACTCAGGGGACTCCCTTGCTGCTATGTTCTTACTCCAAGTTGGCAAAACACTTGGAATAGAACATAGATTTTGTACTTTCATTTAATTTTAATGCAATTACTTACTTACCAAAAAAAAAAGATTGTGCTCACGGCCTATTCTATCAACGTGGGCAAAATCAGCATCTCGTCCATTTACATCACCTCGGATTAACATCACCTCAGATTAACACCATCGTGGGCAAAATCCATCGTGGGCTAGATTAATACCCCCTTGGATGAGAAGAAACGTGCCCACAGCACCTCAGACAACATTTACACCAACCATCTTGTAAGGACCTCGGACTGAGATTGCTTACAGCTCGCTGCCACACCTTCTCAGGCAAGATCAGCATCATGCCTATGAGCAGAGGGACATCGGACACTTCAGCCCGACCTCGGACGAGAAAAGCGTGCCCACAGCATCACGGGCAATTCTCTACCAACTTCACAACCCAAAAATTAGAAACATTTCTACAGCCGCCAGAACATCACGGCTCTTTCCAACACCGGCTCAGTTCTTTCGGCCTTCAAAAAACACCAACAACATAGAATTTCTACATCTGAGCTCAGAAAATCCAGATTCTACATCAGCAGCAACACATTGTCACACCAGGATAGTAGCAGCATATATCAATTTAAATTTCTTAGACATTGTCACACATTGTCACAACTCTTGAGAGATTTGTTCTTAGGCTAAGTTTAAATTTCTTTAAACTATTGAATTTTTCTTTCTCATTCCATTGAATTCTTGTCCTTATAACATTGTGTTTATCTTGATTATATGATAGCGAATAGAAGGGGTAGAAGAAATGACCGTTGTGGTGCTAGTATGTCCTATGGTAAAGAGGCTACTTATATCGATCTGTTGGAGAGGATGACCAATGTAGTAGAATCTGTCAAGCAGAGACACATGGCTTCGGTTCCTGCAACCGAGCTAGATCTAATAGTTCTTGGTCCTACAACTTATGACAGATTCACAGCAAAACAAGCATCGAGCTTCCTAGGAAATCCTGATCCGACAGAAGCGGATGTGTGGTTAAAGAGGATGAAGAAGATATTCACTATGGTTGGGTGTACCGATCAGGAGAAGGTCACCTTCGCGGTGTATAAACTAGAAGGTGAAGCTGATAGCTGGTGGAGCATCCAAAAGAGGGCGATGGGAGTGCCCGATGATGTCATTACTTGGGAGATGTTTGAGGATACTTTTATGGAGAAGTACTTCCCATCTAGCCTCCGAGATCAGAAAGAGTAGGAATTTATGAGGTTGAGACAAAGAAATATGACGGTGAAGGAGTACGATGCCAGATTCACTGAATTATCCCGTTATGCGCCCTTCTACGTAGAGGATGAGCAGAAAAAGATGAAGAAGTTCCAACAAGGGTTACAGGGGGATATTAGGAAGCTACTGTCGATTCTGAAACTCCAGACTTATGCTGAGATTCTAGATAGGGCAGTAATCTATGAGAAAGAAGCGGAGACGAAGAGATGTTATGCAAAGAGGACTGCTAGCTGAGCGAGGGTTTGTATCGGATCTGCTGTGGGATCTTCTGGACTTTTTTTTGGTAAGTAAGAAAATTTTATAAATGAAAAAAAAAAGTGGGATCTTCTGGACCATCCAAGAGGACTAGGACAGCTGAAGTAACCGGTTCAGTCAGTAACCGGTTCTAGAGTGTCAACTAAAGATTATACCTTTTGTGGAAGGAGACATCCGAGGCAAGCATGCCGTAAGATATCGGGTGCATATTTTAGATGTGGATAGTAGGGCCATCAAATCAAGGACTGTCCACTACCTCCGAGGTTAGAAGGAAAGAAGCCTACTGTCTTGGCAAAGGCCTTCGCAGTGACTGTTCAGGACCCGAAGGCATCTCTGAATCTCGTGGAAGGTACTCTTTCTATTTGTGGAGTTTCTACATCTATATTGTTTGACTCGGGATCTACCCATTCCTTTGTTTCTCCGTGATTTGTATGCTGCATTGTATCTGCCCCGTGTATTCTGGATTATGAATTGTCTGTGTGTACTCCCACTGAGTCCCCTGTGATTACAGATGTTATGCATTCGAAATGTATAGTTGAGGTGAATGGGAAATGTTTGGTTGTGGACTTGGTATTGTTAAACATGGGTGATTTTGATGTGATTTTAGGGATGGACCGGCTAGCCAAATATCATACCAGTATTGACTGTTTTCTAAAGAGGATTTGTTTTAATATTCCTAGAATGGAACCCTTTTTCTTTTAGGGTATTATGAAAAACGGGGTGCCTGTATTAATCTCTACTTTATATGCTAAGCATTTGATAAAAAGTGGATGTAAAGCTTACTTGGCATATTCCTGCACTACTGGGAGTTAGTGTGTCGGCTAAGGACATCCTGGTTGTTTTTGATTTTGGGGATGTATTTCCAGAGGAGTTACCTGAATTATCTCCACACCGGAAAATTTAGTTTGAAATTGCTATTGTTCCTGGTGTTAGTCAAATTTCTAAGGCCCCTTATCGTATGGCTCCGACTGAATTGAAGGAGTTGAAATTGCAATTATAGGAGCAGTTAGACAAGGGCTTTATCAGACCGAGTGTATCTCCTTGGGGTGCACCGATATTATTCATAAGGAAGAAAGATGGGTCCTTACGGTTGTGTGTTGATTATCGTGAGTTGAATAAAATCACGATTAAAAATAAATACACTCTATCATGTATTGATAATTTATTTGATCAGTTGCAAGGATCTCGGGTGTTCTTGAAGATCAATTTTAGGTCCGGTTCTAAGAGTGCTTTTCGGACACGTTATGGCCATTATAAGTTCCTTGTTATGCCTTTTGGCCTTACGAATGCTCCAGCTGCTTTTATGGATTTGATGAATAGGGTATTCATGCCGTACTTGGATAACTTTGTGGTAGTGTTCATTGATGATATCCTGATTTATTCAAAGGATTATGAGAAACACAAGATTCATTTGAGGAGAGTACTTCAAGTGCTCCGTGTAATGCAATTTACTTACCAAAAAAAAAGTGCTCCATGAGAAAAAATTGTACACTAAGCTGAGTAAATATGAATTCTAGCTTGAGAGGGTTATGTTTTTGGGGCATGTGATTTTTGATGGTGGTATTTTTATGGATCCTAGGAAAGTAGAGGCTATTACAAAATAGAGCAGGCTGGCTTCTATGATGGAGGTTAGGAGCTTTCTGTGCATGGCGGGATATTACAGGCATTTTGTAGAGAATTTCTCACAGATTGCTATGCCTCTGACTCAATTGCTAAACAAGGAGGCTAAGTTTGTGTGGATTGAGGAGTATGATATGAGCTTCTGAGCTAAAGGATCACTTGACTACCACTCTAGTGTTGATTATTTCAAAGGGTTCAGGAGGCTTTGAGGTATACTATGACGCCTCTAAGGCGGGTCTAGGATGTGTATTGATACAGCACGGTAAAGTTGTAGCTTATGGATCTAAGCAACTGAAGGTGCATGAGAAGAACTACCCTACTCATGATCTGGAGCTTGCTGCTGTTGTTTTTGCTCTGAAGATTTGGAAACATTATTTGTATGGTGAAAAGTTCCTTGTTTACTCTAATCATAAAAGTTTGAAGTACCTGTTTTCACAAAAGGATCTTAACATGAGGCAAAGAAGATGGCTTGATTTCTTAAAGGATTATGACTGTGAGATACAATATATGCCAGGGAAGGCCAACGTGGTTGCGGATGCATTGAGTCGCCATTGGGGTATGTGGCACACTTGCAGATCAAGCAGATCGAAATGTTGAATTACCTGAAACAATGTAATATCCAACGTTATGCTAATGGTGATAGAATGCTTCTGTCGTATCTTCAGATCCAACCAGAAGTAGTAAGTGAAATTAAAGAGAAGTAAGTGAATGATCCATTCCTTATGGATGTTGTAAGTGATCTGAGTAACGAATCTCGAGCTGATTTTAACGTCCGGACTGATGAAGTGTTGGGGTTTAGAAACCGATTATGTGTACCGGATGATAGAGAATTGAAGGAGAAGATTTTGAAGGAGGCTCACCGGTCTAGGTATACGATTCACCCTAGGACGAATAATATGTATCAGGATCTAAAGAAAACCTTATGGTGGAGGAACATGAAGAGAGATATCATGGTTTATGTGGAGAAATGCCAAGTATGTCAGCAACTGAAAGCTAAGAAGAGGAAGCCTTCTGGACTGTTACAGCCTATGCCGATCCCGAGTTGAAAATGGGAAGATATTGCTATGGACTTTGTATCGGGTTTATCGAGACTCCTAGGAATCATGACGCCGTTTGGGTTATAGTTGATCGGCTGACAAAATTAGCCCACTTGTTGGCGATCAGGACGGCTTATTCGCTTGATAGGTTGGCTCAGTTATATGTGAACGAGATCGTGAGGCTTCATGGAGTTCCAGCCTCCATTGTATCTAATAGAGATCCACGTTTTGTCTCAAGGTTTTGGGAGAGTTGAAATTCAGTACTGCGTATCACCCCCAAACCGGGGAGCTCTGCCTTCTCTGTAGTTTTTTCAAATCCGCGCAGGCAGCCTTTGGGCGCTGATTGCTTATTTCCTCGTCAGAGTCGGCTATGGCCGATCTCCTAGGAGCTCATCCTGGTCCTCGCCAGGTTCTCAATCCATCTAGTGAGCCCATCCCTCTTTCTTCGCTAGAGGCATCAGCTTTCTCCTCGGTCGCGCCCACTCTTTCTTCTTGCCCCTCAAGTGAAGGCTGTACTCCATTAGGGTCCCAAATTGCACCAGAAGTTGAGCCCACAGGTAACCCTTCAGGTTCCAATCTTCCATCTTCTCATCCTTGATCCTCTGTTTCTCCGCCTCCTTTAGGTCGGATCCTCAGCTCCCCCTCCTGGGCTGATGTTGTCCAAAGGAATGAGTTGGATGGGAGCAGTAAGTTGAAATTTTTCCCCCTCTTGCAGTAAACAGGGACACTGTTACCTTTTTTTTGGTAAGTAAGTAAAGTGCATTAAATTTAAAAAATTACAAAAAACTTTGAGCTAATTCTAAGTGTTTTTTGGACTTGAAATTAGAGCAAAGACGATGGGAGGTATCCCAAACCTCATGAAAAAGTCCTGATCTGAGCCCAAGACCTAAGACATGAAAAAAAATAAAAAACCAACCGAAAATACATCAAAACATGGAAGATCATATTCTCCCAAATAAAGGACACCAACTTAGCGTTCTAACGGTGGCATTGGCTACGAATTCAGCAAATAGCACCAAATGTGCTAGGCACAGACTGACATTGGCATATACAGCAAACCGGACAAGAAAACAGAACATCATTCCAAACCGGCATTATATGCCGCATCAGCTCTGTTCTGTAGAGAAAGAAGCATACTTTGGCAGATCATCAATCCTGCAAATCCAAAACCCAGCACAAGTAGCAGAGGATTCTTCCTACCCACAGGGCAGCAAATCATCTAATTAATCATCAGTGACCAGCAGTAGCTTTTTTTTTGGTAAGCAAGTAATTTTGGATTAAAGGGAGAAAAAATTACACAATCTATGCTTTCTCTCAAATTATTTTGACTTGGAGTTAAAGCATTAAAATGCTAGGGCATACCCCGAGTAGCTTGGTACATCAGATGACTCCAAAGAAAATAAAACACAAAAAAGGGGTCCTCTAGGAGGACAACGATCGACAAAATCGACAAAATATGAAATCTGTCTAATGTTGACACGATCAAATGAAGGATCGGCTACTTCCTATATCGGCTGAAGCAGCTCAACATATTGGTTGGCAAACATACTAATCCATCATAGCACAGTCCAGCAGAAGGAAGACAGGCGCATGCAAAAACCATGCTTCACATCACAGCAAGGGAGCCTACAGCAAACGGCCTGGAACCCCAGCACCCTCACATCGGGGACATTTGCACTCCAGGAATAGCTTGCCACCGAAAATCATAGACAGCAATTCTGTAGCATAATTCTTCAACATGGCAGGGCCATTTTCCACCCCCAGCAAATGCAGTAACAAAATTACAGAAGGAGGTTGCATAATTCTTTAGAAAAGGCAGCACAATCCAGCAGAAGGAAACAGCCACAGGGCAAAAAGAACTGTACTTCACACAAAATAGGTTCTGCAAGGCCATTTATATGGCCTTCAACCACTGAATTTCAGAAGCCCCATACAGACAAGGGCTTCAAACTACTTCAGGATAGCACCAGCCATCAGCATGGGCATGGTATATGCCATTCTTCACAATAACAAAATGAAGTCAGCAGCTGTGTCCTAACTACACCAAACCAACATCAGCATCCCCACTGTTATTGACAGGAGTAGCACAATAAGCCAGAATAATGGCCTACTGCAACAGTATCAAAATTTCAGCATTTGCTGGAGCCCAGCATAACAAATTATTGTAACCAATCATAAAGAAGCAGTGTTCGTGTATGAGGGGCCCTTAGACTTCAAGGAGGCAGCTTTTCGCTATCTCCTTGACTTGACTTGTATCCAGTAGTCATGATGCACCGCGCAACCACTACTGCCATTCAGCCGCAGTGAATTGTCAACATTGAGGAGGCTAGCCAATAGGTCATCCAAATTGTTATATTTGTAAGAAGGAAAATTTGTTTTGGACTCCAGTAGAAAGCATAGAAAACTAAAAATAACCTTCCTACCATCAGGGGATAAGGAGACAATGTGAGGTTGGGAGGATTTAGACAACCTCAACAATCTGAGGGCCTCCAAATGTGCATTAGAAGAGTTGTTTAGAATCACCTCAGTCGTCGGATAAGAAGAGCTGAAATCCTCCTTAGCCTTACCAGATAGATCACAGAGACAATTATAAAAAAAAAATAAGCACCAGGTTCCTAAGCTCCGGGGCAAGGGAATTTAAATGGGGCAAAGCTTCTTCAGCCACTAGAACCTATTGAAGGGCATAGAGCAAAGGGACATCACTTGCAACTTCAGCTGCCGAGGCCTCCTTAAACTGACCAGAAACCTCATACCCACTAACAATGGTCCGGAAGTCATCAGGCACAAAATCTCCCATAACCTTCTCAACACTACCAGGCTTGTCCAGGCTATACTTACTAGTAAGCCTAGAAATTGAGTCAGGAGTGATATCAAGGTCTGCGTCCAAGGAATTCAAAACCTGATGCCTTTCTAAAAGGGTTGGGCTATGAGTAGGAGGGCGCAGGTCACAAAACCCAGAACTCAGGGCACGACCACCACGTCCAACAGGGGCAGCAAGAGATCTAGGAGTATGCCCAGCAGTGCAAGGGGCCATAGCCGTTTCTACAACAGGCTGAGACAATACCAACAGCGAATCCCTCGCCAAGCCAGAGGAGATATCATTCAAAACAGAATCAGAACCCATTGGTTGGTGACCAGGAAGATTAAGGGTCAGCTCACTCTCAGAGACAGAGCCCTCATTCGGGATCAAATCCACAGATGAAACAGGGCAAATGGCTGTATGAGGATCACTGAGCAACTGCTCAACCAGGGGGGAAGTCCCACTTTCAACCCCAACAACACCCAGTGCTAGGTTCTTAGGATTATCCTCTACCTTCAAATCACTGACAACCCGGTTAGGACTGCTCTTGTTGGCATCACATCCAGACATTCTGCGAGTCGGCCTCCAATGATAGACAACATCAACCTCAACAATCTGAGGTGACATTACATTGCCAGATATTAATCGAATTTTCCCAAGGAGAGGGGCATCCCTACCACTTCAACGCAGATCTAAGCAGCATGCACATGATCCATCCTAGCTGTGTGAGGATCAAGATGAATTGGTCTGCCAACCCAACTGGCAATCCAACTTAAGCCTAAAGGGGTCCAATATTCAATTGGAACATTGACCAAGCGGATCCAAACAAGGAAAGTCATATGCGATTCCTGATTCAAGGCCATACCCAGGGACCATCTCTTAATGAAAATGGGTTTCCTTCTAAAGGCCCAGGGACCGTGAGCCAAGCAGGCCTCCAGCTGAGCATCAGAACCAAAACGAAAGAAGAAGAACCCTTTTTCATTTGCAGCTACATGACTGAGTCCAAATTTTGCCTAGATTTTTCAAGCAATGGAATTAACTGCCAGGAAATGAAGTGGTTTTTCGTAGAAAAAACCGACCAGTGTGGAACGCCAAACTGCTTGGCACTGCTGAAGGACCTCAGCAGGAGGAGAAATAGGGGTGTTGACTCCATCGGAAGAAAGGGGAGGAAAATATTTAAGGGGAGCTAAAGAGCTGATGCTTTTTCCTTGGACTACTCTAGACCAGGAGTTAGCAGTGGTCTGAAAATGCCCAGAATTAATAGGAGAAACAACAACAGGGGCAGGGCTAACCTGAAACTCCGTAGTAAACATGTTCGAGAGAGCCTGACCTTCAGCAAGATCTGATGGAGCACCAACAGCCGATGGCACAATCCCCAGGACATCCAAGGAACCCATTCGCAGCAGACTCCTGCATTGGTCGGAGCCACTAGCAGAAGGGGGGAGAGAAGAGCCAGCCGGCGACTGCGGGGGACATTTGACGAATTCCGACTACGACGAATCGCCTTTGAGAACATCCGTGCACAATGAAAGATCGATCGATAAGGACGAGACAATCTGATCATCGGGAGAGACAGGGAGAGAGAGAGGAGCTGAGACCTGGAGAGGGTCCGGAGGGACATCCAGGAGGCCGGCCATGGCCGGCACCGGCAGCGCCAAAGCCGAAAACGGCAACGCCGTAGAGGAATAAGAAATCCTAGAGAGAAGAGAGAGGTTCTAACCAGCAGTAGCTACCATCAGCATGTAAGCGACAGTTGCCGCGATCAGCTCATATACCATTAAAAGCCACCCACTAGCAACAACACCCTGCAAAACCCAATGAATTAGCAGGGCCACATACCAAGGAGACAGGACAGATTACAGCACCACCACGCCTTAAAAATAGATCAAAAAGCAAGAAGCCACTGCCGATCGTGATTTCCATCCGCTTCAACGATCCAAAGGGACACTGATACCATTAATCCTTCTCCGGAGGTTATCGACCAAGGTCGACAGTTATGTGGGTCCACTTTGGTTGGATACTTTTTCGATCCCCCTTCGCATCTCCTAGCTATAAGTGGCATTACCCGCATCCTCTGGAAGAGATTTTGCCTTGAGCACATTGCAAGCAACGAAGCAGGCTTTTTCTTTTTTCGTTTCTCTTCGTTAAAGAAGATGGAGCAGTGCCTTCTAGCTGGTCCATGGATGATTGCTGGGAAAGCCATATTCCTTAAACAATTGCTTCCCGATATGCAGCTGTGTAAGGAAATGCACAAATTGTACCCCATTTGGATAAATCTCTATAATGTGCCAGTTGAATTTTGGTCTCCTTTGGGGCTTGGATGGGTTGCTAGTGTGATTGGGAAACCAACTCAACTATGCCCTAGAACCGCCAAAATGGAAAATATTGGTGTTGCCGGGATTTGTGTCGAGATTGATGCGGACGCTTCTTTTCCCACAAGAATTATCCTTAAGTCAAGCTCTGAGCCTTCTTCGTTTACAGCTTCTGAATTGGTGGTGAATGTCGAATACTCTTGGAAGCCAACTAGATGTGGCCGCTGTCAGCTCATTGGACATGGGGAGTCCAATTGTAAATCTAAGAATTTGGTTTTTTTTGCTGGTAAGTCTCTTAAGAAACGAGCTGTGCATTTAAACCATTCTCTTCATATTGGTTCTTTGGTGGACCTGCAGAAGGTTGCGGTTGATTCTGAATGCTCAGCCAACCCCTTTGCCCCCCTCCTTGCTGATTGTGATGCTGAATTGGTTGAGGACTTGGAAGTTCAGTGCCCTTAAGTTGCAAAGCAGTTGGTTGTGGATGGTTTAAAGATGACTCCTTTGGGCTGGATGCTATCAGAATGGTCATTGATCATGAGCATTCTAATGCAGATCCTAGTGATCAGATGGGTCAGTGCTGCATTGAGGCAGATGAGCCACTGAACTCCATTCCATCTCTCGATTTTTGTCTACACCATGCTCCTGATTTGGATGCAAATTACCAGCCTAAGAGTCTACAGGATGTCGGGTTATTCAAAACCCTTTAAGGTTTGGGACCCATTAATCCACCTTCTGTCCACCTAATAATATCAAGGTGGCTGTAGCTATGAACGAGAACATCTATGGGCAAGATCCTGACTCTGCTCAAGGGATGCCAAATGACAGTGGCCTTCTGGAAGACTAAGCCCAATCAGAGGCTGATGTGTATTCGTGCGGTGTTCAATGCATTAATTGGTACCAGGTTTCTAGTGTTGAGGCATTAAGGCGTGGGATTCCAGCAGATGGTACTGGATCCCTTGGTGCAGGGGCTGCTCCTTTACTCCAAAGTCCTATCACAGATGCGAACCGATTGGAGGCTCTTGGAATTTCCAATTGTCCTGAAGAGGGAGTAGATTTGGCCAAATGCTCTTCTGTCCACAATGGCCTTTCCTTCCCCCAAGGAGGGGTTCCAAGATAGTGCACCAACTCTAAGCAGCTGTGTGGAAGCCTTGTTGATTTGAGTCAAAGGGATGCTGATTCTAGAGCTCTTGTCAATGACTGCGCTGTCCCTTCTCTTGTCAGTGGCTAGGTCACACACGGTGATGGTTTTAAGCTGAAATCCATTCTCAAAAAACCGAAGTGGCCTAAGCAGAAGCGGTCCCCTCCTTCTAATCATTATCCCCAGCTCAATTTACTGATTGCCCTTGCTATCTTGCCCCAGCCTTTTGCAGGACCTGAGGTGCACTACTTTCTGCTTCAATGTGGACCGAGGTTTTCATCATCCTTCAACTGAAGTGCTTCTTTTGCTGAGATGGTGGTGGCACTGAAGTTTCTCTGTTTAGAACAGTAGAGAACCATGGTACCTATAGGGTTTTGTATGCCCAGTTAGGTTGGCCGGTTTAGATGTCCTTCTTGACAAACTGGCTTCCTCTCTCACAATATCCTGGTTTGAAAGTATGGAATTAGAATAGCCTACTGCCGGGTGAGGTTGTCGGGGACAATCTGGTTCGGATGGAATCGCCAATTCCTTCTTTCTCTAACTCCCGGTTTGCTTTGTTAGCTTTGTGGTAAGCGTTTTGGTATGCCCTATTTGGCTACTGGGTGAGGTTGACGTGGACAATTTAGTTTGTTGGACACTCCATCTTCCTTTTCTCACATGTTCTTGGCTTGTGCAACCCGGACGTTGGGGAGCTTGTTTGCTGCTGTGCAATGCGTTAGGTAGGAGTTGTTGCCACTTTGGTATCTAGAGACCCTGTAGGTGCTGTTATCTTGGTCTCATATGATCTTTGAAGATCCGTTGTATTGCTCGGTTGGGTTTTATATTTTCATGACTTGGGTCTTCGTCTCAACTCGTGACTTTTTTCATGAGGCTTGGGGTATACCCCATTAGCTTTGTTTAAATTTTAAGTCGGAAAAAAACTTGGAGTTAGCACAAAGTTGTATATCTTTAGTTTAAATTTAATGCATTTTACTTACCCAAAAAAACATCTTTTTTCTTTTGGTAAGTAAGTAATGAAATTGAATTAAATAAAAAGAATTACAAAACCTATGTTCTATTCCAAGTGTTTTGTCGACTTGGAAATAGAACAGAGACGCAGGGGCATACCCCGGACACCGTAAAACATGTCACGAAACCAAAACATAGATTAAAGAAAACTACAAAGAAAACAGCAGAACAGCCACCAAAGGCCTTCAACCAAACCTGTCTAACAGTAGAAAACAAAGGTCGTAGTCCTACCTAACCCGCAAACAATCCCAGGCGAAATAGAACCGGCCAATCCAAAACTACAATTTATCACAGACCGGGCAAATCCAACCGGCACACAGTAGATAGCTATAGGCCACGTCAACTAGGCACACCGGTCTCAACTCCACACTGGGCAATAACCAAACGAAAGCAAACCGGCCAAAGCCCACACCCTTGCATATTCAGCAAACATACCAGACTGGGCAAAAAGAATGGCATTCCAAATCGGCAGCAAAGGCCACGTCAACAGCAAAGGTGTCTTCAAAGGCCAATCCTGCCTAAAATCCAAACCGGCTAATACAGCGGCTAATCTGGTAAGGGCCACGATAGCAGGGTAATCCAAAACGGCTAAAGAAGACCATCCGACCTTCAAATGTAAAGCGGCAGCTACATGCCACATCAGCAAGGCAGACAAGAGCAGCAAAGGCCACATCAACAGGCCAAACCTTCCTAAACTCCATACCGGGCTAAAACAGCAGCAAATCTGGTAAGGGCCACGACAGCAAGGAAATCCAAAACGACATAAAAGATCATCTGGCCTTCAAATGAACAACGGCAGCTACATGCCACGTCAGCAAGGCAAAGCAGCCACAGATCCACACTTGGAAAATCCAATCAATATGAAGCCAAAGATCACCTTTGGCCTTTATATGAAGCCTTAACCTTACTTAGCACCCAATTCTGAACCTCTTTTTCATTTACCAAAAGACGGTTGTAATGGGATAATTGCCAGGAGCTAATTTTTTTGATCAAGGATTTTCTCACCTTTAAGGATGAGTCCAGTGACCGAGGATTGAGATAGTCAAACAAAGAAGATGCAAGGCCGTGGAGAGCCTCATCCTTGCGCTCAGACTTGTCAACAGCATGGTGAAGGGAGTAAATCCGTGCAGCAACTCTACGAGCTAAAGGCGAAAGATACTTCAACTTTCTATCCTGCGAGACCTCAGAAACTTCGTCAGAACTGGAGCTGAATTTAAGAGTGTCCTCTCCTTGGACAACTCTAATTTCAAGCTTGATCGGCTCATCGATTTCAACCCCACGCTTTAATGTATCAGCATATGAGGTCTTGATGTGGCCATCAACATGGAGACACGCTTCATTATCCATCAATCTGTATAGCTCAGAGTAAGAGGGCAGCACATGCTCAAACCTCTGAATATAACCTACAACAGAATTTACATCCCTTTTACTACCAGCAATGGGTAATTCGACAGATGGAATCCATTCACCTGAGTTAGGAGTCTCCTCCTGCTGGTTTGTGCTATGATGGCTAGATGGCTTGTGCTGGGCTGCGATCCTGATGGTGCTGGGGTTCCAGGCCATTTATCTGACTCTATCGCGTTGCTCCTGTTCTGAGTGAGGGAGTAGTTGCTAGGAAGGCTGCAGGCTCCATTTGCTGTGTTGTGAAGAATGGTTAATGCATATATCTGACTTCCTCCTGCTGTGATGGAAAGTTATGATTGCTGGTGTTTTTTGAGGGGGGTGGAATTGACCCTGCCCTACAGATATTTAAAGCAGCTGGTGGCTTGCTACTTTTGATCTGTTTTTTTGGGTGTGGTGTTGCAGTAATCTGTGCTGTCTCCAAGATGTTTTGTTGCCCTATGGGTGGCAGAATCCACTACCCCTTGTGCTGCTATCGGGATGTGCTACTGTCCGCTTGTGCATTTGCTCTCTGCTTATGCTGAGTTCAGATGCTCCCGTGCCATGATGGTGGATTTGAAGGTGTTTCAGGAGAGGATGTGCGCTTTAATTAGACTTCGGTGTCTACTACTGAACATTGGCTATCGGCTTATGCAAATTCCTTTATTAAGTAGTAAGGTGCAGTGTTTTCTGCTGTCAATGTAGTAGTCAAATATTTGCTAGCTAACCATATGCTGCCAGGGCGCATTGCCTTTTGTTGAAGGTGGAGTGGCTAGTGCGTCTAGGTTCTGGGCCGACTGATGAGGGAGCCATGAGCTATTAAACAAATCTGTTGAAGCTGTTTTACGGTGTGTGTGTATTTAGGCCAGATTACGTGTGGCCGGTTTAGATGATGCTCATCTAGATGATTGTTTTTTTTCTGTTTCCTTCGCTCGTTTTCATGAATTCATTCATGGTGGTGCTCGGGGAATGCCCTAACTCGTTGTTCTACCTCTAAGTCGGCAAAACACTTGGAGTTAGAACATCATCTTGTACTTTTGTTTATTTTAATTTAATTTACTTACTTACCAAAAAAAAAAGAGTTAGGAGTCTCCATCGGGGAGAGTTGCCCAGCAGATAGCGAAGAACTCCCTGCAATGTCATCCACTACATGGAGCGATTCAACCTCCTCGGCTTCACTCAAATCCAAATTTTCAGAGCCAGGCAAGGAGGGAGGCTGAGCAGTGTTTACAAGCTCAGAAATCAAGCCAGGTAGATCACAGGCCAAGGGCAGATTGCAATCTCCAAGAGGTGGAGAGTTGTTGACACAAGGATCACTAGACACCTTCGACACACCCATACCATAAGAGGGTTTAGTGGAAGCAACACTAGGGGATTGCAATGTCTCAGGAGGAGGGTTACCAAGGCCACATTTCAGCGAATCAGCATACGAAATAGGAGGCACATTTGACTCCAAATGGCCTACAGGCTGGTGGGGTTGCAACTTTAATACATCTCTAGGAACCACCTGCGAAAATATCTCAATGCTAGGCTCACCCAAAAAAAAAAATATCACCTCCAGACTGATGGTCAATCTGAGCGTACCATTCAGATTCTTAAGGATATGTTAAGGGCCTCTGTTTTATAGATGAAAGGAACTTGGGACACTTATCTGGCACTAACTGAATTTGCTTATAATAACAGCTATTAGGTTAGCATCGGCATGGTACCTTTTGAGGCTTTTTTTTTTTGGTAAGCAAGTAAATTTGGATTAAAGGGAGAAAAAAATACACAATCTATGCTTTATCTCCAAGTATTTTGACTTAGAGTTAAAGCATAAAATGCTAGGGCATACTCCGAGCAGCTTGGTACATCAAATGACTCCAAAAAAAATAACACAAAAAAAGGGGGTCCTCCAGGAGGACAACGTTCTACAAAATCGACAAAATATGAAATATGTCTTATGTTGAACACGATCAAACATTGGACCTTCTCCAATTGCATATCGGGATGGATCAAGTCCCATAGCAAATAGCGCTTAAGGCATTCAATCCCACAACATCTCGGCCAGGTCAGCTACTTCCCATATCGGCTGAAGCACCTCGGCATATCGGTTGGCAAATAAATCGGTCCAAAATAGTAGCATGTCGCAGCATCCCGGTTAAAGCTGCCATCTCGGATCTAGGAGCAGACCATAAAATGGCACACTATTTATAACATCCATCCACGTCCACAAAGGCCAAAAAAGATCAGCTGCTACCCAGCCACAACTAGCCGCCATAGCTAGAGTCGGCAATTCCAGCAACCCAAATTTCAGTTGGGCAGCTCACGACAACTCAAAACGATTCTGCAACCGTTCCTTCTTCTGCACCCTCGAATACAGAGGCATCACAGCAGGGCCATCTAAATGGCAACCATTTACACAGAGCTGAAACCATAAGTAATACAGCCCAGCACCACATCAGGATCAACTGCTCAAGCAATGTAGGACCAGACCATCCCTAGCAAATTCCAACAAATTTGCAGAAAGAAGAATCAAATTATCCCTTCGCAGCATAAAACAACAGGAGGAAACATGCACATGGCATTTTCCATACTTCACAACACAACAAAAAAGAGCCTGCAACCTTTCTAGCAACAGCCCTCTCAACTCAGAGCATCATAGTGCAATCAGATATCGGACCCATGGCAATATACCATGCTTCACAACACATCATAAAGGATTCTGGAAACCTCAACAGAGCAAAAATGGTAGGGCCAGAAATTAGGCCAAAGAAGTCATGGAGCAATTTGAGGTTAGCGAAGGCATTCATAAAAGTCCCCATTGTTTCATCAAGGCTCGTTGCAGTAACATAGAAGGAAGTCACCAAACAGCCGACAAAACAGTAGGAAACCCAATACCCTCCAGCATTACCAGCCCCTCTATCAGAATAACAATGAAGTATCAGTGCCAACCCCCATCCAGGAGCTCAGACCACCTAGGATTCGGACCCAGGGCACATCCATAATAACACAGTCAGTTGCGCAATCCGAATGGCAACCTTTGACAGCATCAAAATATCTATAACAGTAGGATACTCTGGCTCATGCAACACACCGGGCATGCCAGATCTGACCAAAAAAACCAGACAACAACCAGAGCAAAAGCTATCACATTGGAACCAAAACATGGCCACTCAGCCACAGCAGCCCCAACAGCTTGGGGCATGGAAGCCCAGCCAAGAGCTGTGATGGCGGGACCCACAGAAAATCAAATTTCAAATTTGAAATTTAAAATTTGAGATTTGAAACTTGAAATTTGAAAAAGAAAACACAGAAGAGAAGAAAGCTTCTGTAAAAACCCCAAAGAACTCCTTCCCGTACACCAGGCACCAAGGAAGGAACAACTTCGTCAGACGAAGAACCGGGCCAATAGACAAGAGCCTAACACCCAAGCATATACAGCAAAGAGGAATCACCCATAACAGATGAAGATGGGAGAATCGACTGAGAAATACCTTATAAAATTTATGAAAATCGGGAAAGAACGGAATGACAACCAACCCTCAGTGCGAGGTGCATCTGAGCACATGCCAAAGGGGCAAACCGAGAAGAAGTGAAAGGGGAGACAAAGAGAGCAATTGAGGCCTCAGATGAAGATACTAGTCGGCGACGACATCAATCGACCGGAAGCCACTCGCATTTCAAATTTGAGATTTGAAATGCTTTAAGAGAGAAGCTACAGCTTCTCTCTCTAGATGAACGACTACATGGCGCCTCTATGTGGAGGAACAAAGCAATACCTTTTGAGGTGTTACATGGAAGAAAATACAAGGTCGCCGATTCACTGAGAGAAAACTTGAGATAAAAGGATGTTGGGCCCAGAGATTGTGAAGTTAAAAGCAGAGAAGATTAAACTGATCCATAATAACCTGAAGATTGCTCAAAGTAGACAGAAAAGCTAAACAGATAGAAGGAGAATAAAATTGAGCTTTGAAGTAGGAGACTTTGTATTTCTGAAAGTCTCACCGTCCAAGTGAACGTTACGGTTTAGAGTAAAGGGAAAACTGAACCGTGGTTCATTGGTCCTTTTGAGATTCGAGAAAGGATCGGGGAGGTAGCGTATAGGTTGGCGTTACCACCTAGTCTGATGGGCGTACATGATGTATTTCATGTATCAATACTTCGGAAGTACGTCCACGATCCTGCACACGTGATTGATCATGGATCCTTGGCTATCGACCAGGATGTGTCCTACATTGAGAAACCACTGCAGATTCTGGATCGAAAGGATCAGAAGTTGCATACAAAAACCATTCCCTCGATGAAGATACTATCAAGGAATCATTCACCGGAGGAGGCCACGTGGGAGCGTGAAGAGGAAATCCGAAGCAAATATCCCCACTTGTTTTCTTGAGGTATGTAGCTTTGTTTAATTTCAAGGACGAAATTTCTTTAAGTGGGGGAGAGTGTGAGGCCCTAGAACCAAAAACATGATAATTGGGAGTAATTAAAATAATGATAATCATTAAGAGGCCAATCATGCAATGAAAAATCAGGGTTGAAAGTAAAAAGTTAAAAAATATCTGAGTTCAGCAAGCAGTAGAGTTGCGCCTACCGTGCACTCGAGTGCGCAGCGGCGACTGAAAAATCAAGTACCTAGCCGCTTGGCATGCTCTAGGCGCGCTTGAGTGAGCCCCTGGCAGAGACCCTAGGCTCACCCCGCGCTCGTCGACCGCTCACTGGCAGAATGTAGCTCGCTCGCCACGTGCTTGCCATGGGCTCGAGCGCAATCCCGATTTTTACCCACGTCCTAATTCCGTTTTTGTTATAAATGAAAGGGGAGAAGATGAAAAAGAAGAGCAGCTGAAGCACGAATGAAGAAGAGGAAGAACAGAAGAGGAGAAAGAGGAAATCACTAGTTCTGATCCACTCTGGGTAAAAATAATGGTAGATCGGGCTCAGGCAAGTGTACTTCAGACGTTGTTTTTTGTTTTTACCATTTTCTCTTGCTTCAAAATTGATGAAAATGCTCTAAATCTTTATTGTTGCATGTTTAAAGTAAATGAAGCATGTTTCTCTCGATTGTTCGGTTAGATTTTGTATTTACCTATGTTTATTGCAAGATTTGGTTTCTATTTTATGAACAAGCATGTAATTAGTGTTCTATTTGGTTCCAGAAGCATATGATGAAACTCTAACTCGAAAATATTAGGGATTTTTGGTTAAATTACATGATTTAGTATATGTGTATGGATTTATGGCGTTGATTTCATGAATAAAAAATGTTTGGAGTTGATGTGAGTCAGGAAGTTTTGGCGAAGCCCTAGTTATGAAAATGAAGGGGTTTTAATGATTTTTAACCGTAGCTCCTGCTATATAAAAGTTAATTCGCACTGAAATGAAGCTCCTAGTGTAATTTGTTTTTGAAAATTTTACATGGACTTATACCAATGAATTTTCATGCACTTTTGAAGTAAAACTGAAGGGTTTTTAGACCATCACTATATGTTCTGAACGTTTTGAAGTTAACTGAAGGGAAATTGTGAAACTTTGATTATGAAAGAGGGTTTTCAGTAAAGAAGTTTTTCTGTTACTATTATTTAGGACCTAGGACTGATTACAGTTAGGTTAGGTTTTCTAGCATGCCTTAGAACTTTATGGAGGTGATCGAGGATAACTCTATTCATAGAGTTATATGTGGTCCGCCCTTTCTTGGGGCATTACGATCAAGAGGAAAGTTCTATTTCTGGCCTACCTTTGGATGGCACACCTATATTGATCCCATGGGTCGAGATCTTTTGCTACTATTTATAACCTTCGATTGTGAGGAGATGTACACAATCTATCTTCAATCATTCGTCCCCTTAGCTAGTAGAGTAGGTAGGGTCTTACGCTCACACTCAAGTATCTTGACCGTCTGCACCGCCAAGTATCGTTCTGCATCTGTTCTCACATTCTGCATGATATAAAAGAGAAGTTTCGATTCTCGTCAATTATAATTGACACGATTTCTGATTACTGATTTCTAATTTCTGAATTTAATATCGTCGAATTATGCCCTCTCTATTTTCTAGGTTATATTCTGTTTAACCATTCTGTTTCTACATAGTTTCATGGATTTTTCGCATAACTTCTTTATTGCATAACTTCATGTATCTTGTTGGGCCCCAACTCACTGTTTTATTGTTTGTCCCCTCCAGATGAGACTGTAGAGCTAGTGCCTGACAAGAAAGAGTGACTGAAAGCATTTCCTGAAGATTTTTGAGGATCCAAAGAATTTTGGAACTATTTTGGAGAACCAGTTGGATGTAATAACTTAACTTGACACGTGATTTTGTATATGAATTCTATATCTATGGGCATTCATGTATATGTGGATTTTGCATAGAAATGCAAGTGTTGTATGTGATGGTAAAAAGGAAAACTATGCTTTTGCAGGTTAATAGTTCAGCTTCCGCTCTATACTTCTGGATATTCTGTACAGGTCCTAGATGGCATCTCGTTTATGAACTGCTAGTGTAGTTGACGGTTTTATAGATTAATGCCATGAATGGCATCTGTGATCATGTGTACGCATGTTGTAGGAAGAATTGTGGTATAAATTGATAGTTGTGTGCTTGTTCTGGTTGGTTATACAGGTTCTGTACAGGTTGTATTTTTAGGTTTTCATCCAGTTATAAAGGAGACTGTCGAAATTTCTGCAGAAGTCTTACCTTATATTTTGGTCCTAAAATCCTGTTTCTGTCTTGACGAAAGTTTTTGAGGAAAAAAAATCTGTTCCGTCACATTCTTCCTTCGATAATACCATACCAGGGGACCATTTTTTTATGAAAATTGTATGTCCAGCAACGGCCCATGGCCCCTGGTTTATACACACTTGCAAACAAGAGTCTTTTTTTTTTTTTGGTAAGTAAAGTTGAATTAAAGTAAAGAATAGTACAAAACTATGTTCTAACTCGAAGTATTTTGCCAACTTAGAGGTAGAGTATAGATGACAGGGTTAAACCCCGAGAGCCTCCATGAAGCAATTCATGAAACAAAAAGAAAACATACAAAAGGGAGAAAATTTGGCCAAAAGTAACCAACTCCAAATCGGCCACTTGCCTACGCCTCAACTAGATAAGTACCCAAAACATCCGGCTTTCTTGTACAACGCCAGCTACAGGCAACATCATCAATGCCAAAATCGGCCTCAACTCCACATCGGGCAAACCCAAGCAAAAGCAAATCGGCCAAAGCCCACAAGCCAGCATCTTCAACATACTTTCCAAACCGGCCGAAACAGAACACGAAATCGGCATTTGATCGTAACCCGGGCGAAAGGCCTTCCAGCTTTCAGTTGTAAAACTGCAGCAGGTTTACTAGCCACGTCATTTAGGCCAAATCGGCCTCTACTCCACACCAGGCAAAACCAAATCGGCCATGAGCCTACGGTACAACCGGATAAACCCCTAAACAGCTTTCCAAATCGGCAAATGCTATATACTGCGTGAAAAGCACACACAACCATTTGCACCAAATCGGTCGAAAAGCACATACAGCCTCCTTGTCCATTTGGATTGCAGCACACCTAGCAAAGGTAAACCGGCCAAAAACCACAGTTCGGCATATACAGCAAACTATCCCAACCCGGCCGAAACATAACAGCATTCCAAATCGACAGTTTATTGCATACCAACCGAGATAACCATCCGCCTGACATTTGTTAAACAGCAGCTACAGGCCACGTCAGGTAGTCCAAACCGGCCCCAACTCCACACCGGCCAAACCAATCAAAAGCAAACCGGCCAAAGCCTACTTAGCTACATATTCAACATACTTTCCAATCCGGCCGAAACAGAATAGCATTCCAAATCAGCATTTGATCGCTGCTAAACCTATCCAGCAACAAATCGAGCCACATCAGCCACACCAGCCACATCAGCATTTCAAATCGGCATTTGAACAGCATACTTTTGAAATGAGCCACAACAGCTAAACCTGGAAGCCACAATCTTTAGCAACAAGAAACCGCCAAGCACCAAGACTCAGTAAAATGGAGCCAACATCCTATCCAGCAACTGCTCCCTTAATCAGAGCAAAATCAAATCAAAGTAGGGTCAGAAGAGAGCCCTTTAGCACCGGCACCACTAGGATTTTATCCCTGCACCACGTCAGGAACAACTACTCTCCACAGCAGCAGGGAGAATATCCAGCAGCAACCCCCTTCAGCAGCAACAAAGTAGCACCAACAGTCCCCAGCAAAGTGCAATCTAGCAAAAGGCCTAAATGAAGAGCCAGCCAAGCCCCAGACCTAGAGACACCAGGCTCTCATGTATGAGGGTTCCGAATGTTCTTGGACTTAGATTTTCGCCGTCTCCGGGACATGGCATACTGCCAGGTACCATCGAGCTCGGACGAAACTTGAGGGCTATCCACTTCTATACCTCTTCGATCAGGCTGCATCGGAGAGGTCTTAGAGGCAGCACCATGGAGACCGGCCAATAATTCCACCATATTGCTAAATTGAGATGCCGGGAAAGTCGTTTTCACTTTCAATGGAGTAGACAGGAAACCAAAAACTACTCCATGACAGGAGGCAAGGAAGGAATGTGAATTTGAGAACCTTCACCAACCATTAACAGTCTGAGGGCTTCCAAATAAGCGCTTGAGGAAAAGTCCTGATCCTCCTCATCCAAAGAATAAGATGATTTGAATTCATACTTTGTCTCCTCACTGACAGCGCACCAGCAGCTGTTCAGGAAACCGAGAACAAGGTCATCATGTTCAGGATGTAAGGCGGCAAAAAGTTGTTGAGTGACTTCAATTTCTAGTAATAATTAGAGGGCATCAAACATTGGGTCAGCCTCAACTGCCTCAGCATCCTAAGACATGGAAGACTCCTTCATGGGACAGTTATCCAGGGAGAGATCATCCGAACCTCGAGGGAGCAAACCCTTCCCAATGGCTTCTTGAACCCTGCCCAGCTGATCACCATCCGGTGGACCCCTTGGGCTTACAGATGTAGGCTCAACATGGATAGGATTGGCTAGGGAATACTTGCTGGTGAGCCGATTGATTGATTCGGGTGTTATATTAAGATCAACAGTTGAGTTGATCTTCTTGCACACACACCCATTAAGGCCAGCAAAGCCTTCATGAGAGCTGGATTGAGCTTCTATCAAAGGTCGATGCCTGCAGACTTGAGATGCCAAAATTGTTAATACACTACTGCCTTCAGGAGGAGACTAGACAAGGGCCGCAAATGGTGCCTCCTTCCCAGTCTGCTCAGGGCAACACCCCAAAACCTCCCTGGCCAATTCAAGGCATCCATTAAACCAAAACAGGACAGGTTGGCTCAACAGGAAATTTAGAAACCGGCACATACCTAGTTTTAGTGGGAATGCCATCATTTGTGCTCAAGGCCACAGATTCAAGGGGACCACATTGCAACTTCTGCTCAACTAAATCCTTAGAATCTTGAAGGACTGCGAAGGGGTTGATGGAGTCTTTAACATTCATTACCAATCCCGTATCAATAGCATGAACAAGACCAGGGGGAGTGCAAGAGAACATTTGCTCAAAAACCACCTGACTCTAAGTAGCTAAATCAGCATTCAAAGCCCGCTTCATAGGCTCTGGATTGGCAGCAGAAACCTCTTGTTCAAGACCCGAAGTCTTTGCCTTTAAAAATTGTGATTTATCAGCATCATGAATAGCCTAAGAAGAAAGACTTCCTCGTTTGTCCAAGGTATCACCAGGGGTCAAGTTCATGGGGATAGCACCCTGTCGAGCAGGCATATCCTTCTTGGTGCTCTTCTTGATTGCAGATCGCCTTTTTAAGTGATGCACCGGCCTCCAGTGGTAGGCAACATCAACATGAACGATCCTGGCTGCTTCGATACCACCAGATTTACTCTAATTTTTATAGGAAGGTGAGCCTTTTTACACACTTCAACACATATTCGTGTAAAGTGCAGACGATCCATCCGAACTGTACTCGAATCCAATTTGATGGGTTTACCAACCCCACTTGCGATCCAACTAAGCCCTAATGGAGTCCAGAATTTGATCAGCACGTTGGAAAGGGTGATCCAAATAGGAAAAGTTTGGTGAGCTTCCTTAGACAGTTCCATTCCAGGAAGCCAACGTTTAAGGAAAATGGTTTTCTTGCCAAATGCTCAAGGGCCTTTAGACTGACATAGATTCAGTTGTTCTTCAGACTCAAACTGAAAGAAGAAGAAGCCATTTTCATGTCCAGCAACATGGCAAAGCCCAAACTTTGCCCAAATTTTGCGGGCAATGTTGTTAACCGCCAGAAAGTGTAGAGGAGTTTCATAGAAGAAACCGACTAGCGTAGTACCCCATACTTCCTGGCTCTACCAAACGACCTCATCCGGAGGAGATATGGATACGACATCCCCATCAATAGAATGAAGGGGATAAAATTTTAGTGGAGGACATAAGCTATCTCCATTATTTTGGACGACATCAACCTAGGAGGACGGGGAAGAAGAAGGAGCCACACCTGGATTGATTTTCGAAGAGATGTTCACAAGCCCATATTTGCCAGTGATTTCACTCAAGACCTCTCCAGAAGACGAATGCGAGGAGGTCAGAAATGTAACAATAGCATTAGCTTCAGAATTTGAAGTCAGAAGCCCCTGATTGACCGCACACCCAATAAGCGCAAAATTCAAACACCGATCAGTACTCCCAACAGACGAATTGAGAGGGGAGGGAGACACATTCAGACCTTCAAGGAAGGAGGCATCGGGCCCAGGGGACGGGAGCAGAGAGCCTTGCTGCAAGGGAGGGAAGGAGGGAGAGGGTAGGATGTTAGAAAGCTTGGGGGACGGTGAAGGGGAGGAAACCCTAGGGGGAATCAACGGCAGCGACAGGGGGTCGGCCATAGCCGGCGCTGGGCTCACTGATCTGCCAGATCCCCATTACATGGCAGAATGTCCAAAAAACCAGCAACTAGTTGAAGACCCAGTGCTAGTCACTTTCCAGAATGAACTTCAATGAACTTCAAATGAATTTAATGAACTTCCACTTCAGTTCATTCCAAGCTTCAAAATAATTCGATCATAGGGACCTTAACCTTACTCTTAAATCTCTGGGTTATGGTTTCACAACGCTACTCTGATTTAAACAGTTCTAGGATAGTCATATTATGAAGGCAAATCCCAAAATCCTCATTCTTCGGCTACATTATAGTTATAACGATCACTCGAAGAGTCAACATGACTTTAAACTATTACCCGAAATCTTAAGATCCCAATTCAAGAACATGGCATCCTATTCCCCAATCATTTGGACTTACTTACGTTTCATCTTTCACATCTCCTATGAAAAACATACAAGCCCAAAAATTCGCAGCATAAATTTCCAACCTTGATGCCCGCTTTCTCAAAGAAAACACTGGGGTTTACTTGCTCAACTTTTAAAATACGTCTATCCACATGAGATATCATATGGTCATCCTTTTTAATGGTACAACTATTTTGGCTTTCACAACTTTAGGTAATGACTATCTTCAAGGACAAAGCCATAAGTTTTCAAAGCAGAGATTTTAATTACCACTTTTGACTTACATATGGTTAACACTAATCATGAACTTCTCCCCCACAGAGGCAAAGGTATGACCTTAACGTTCTCAACGACTTCCAAGAATACTTGTCGGATTATTTAATGACTTCGGTTATACCCAAGATGACCATAAGCTTTCAAGACACTAATCGGTCATCCCAATAGCCATCACTTAAAATCTTATAGATCCCAAGATCACGCTATCAAAGAGTTATAAGCCTAACAGGGCATTTCCTCCACAAAACTCGCATTCCTCATTTTGGAAATTCATGAACAACTTTATCAGTCTATCTTATCTTCCTCAAATGTTCTGGGGTATTTCACAATGATACCAAAGCCTATACTTCCATGGTTCTGCCTAGAATTCTCAACGATTTTCGTCGATTTCGACACAACCTCAAATTATCTGTCAACAGATGAGTCAACCTAATCCTCCTTCTATAATCATTCTCAAATAGTCACATGGCTGAAGCCCCTTAATGACCATAAAATAACTTTAAGATGATATACTAATTAATTCTCATTGAATGTTCTATAGGAAGACGTCATCAATCTCTTAATACCTTGATCAATTTTAACTTAAGCCTTAGATCCCACAACTCGATTGCCAGATATCCTCCTTTACCAATTCAACAGTAATAGCACTGCAGTTCACCTGCCAAACTACTATTAAGATCAAATTAAGACTTGGTACCTTAGCAGGCTCAAAAACACCATACAGGCGTGGATTTGGAATCCCTAAAATGACACCAAGTTACAATATTAAGCCCAAGGCCTAACCTCTTAATCCTTGAAAGAACCTCCTAGCCTTCCTCTCCTTGTCCTCCACCGTATAAGGAGCATAACGAGATAACTCTGCAAACTTTGCATCGTACTCAGCCACAGAGCGAGTACCTTACCTTAAGCGAAAAATCCATCCTCCTTCTATCCGTGATGGTTAGCTAGAAAGATTTCTACAAGAATGCTACTTTAAACATTTCCCATGCAATATCCCTATCTGGCACATTGAAAACTCTCTTCTATAATTCCCACCAGTGGTGGGCCTCACCAGCTAGCTTATCGGTGGCAAATAAAACCATATCTCCAGCAAGGCATCTAATCACTGCAAACCCTTCTTTATTCGCTGGATCCAAGTGTTTGCCTTCAACGAGTCGGGTTCTCCTGAGAATTTAGGAACTCGTTCATTGGTAAAGCGATCGTAGGCCGACCTCTCCTGATGGACGGTAATTTGGGTGGTCGCCGGAGTTGATGGAGCCAAAGCTACTATAACTTCAGCCATCCTGTCTTAACAGGTTCAAGTACCTTGCCTCTCGATCCGGAGAGTTGTTAATCGGTACGTTTTGCCTTCCTCTATTAGGCATGACTTCAGAGACGACTTTAATTTCTGAAAAGAACATTTCTGTTAGTCAACTTGCCAAGAGTGGCTATCACAATTTACTTCGTCCAAAACATAAGTAAAGCTAACCCCTCGTTTGTCGTAACTATCATGTCCTAAGTTTCCTTGTTAATTCGAATTTACCTTAAGCATATTAGGTTTTTCTCTGATACCAACTATGACGGCCCGCACTTAAATCCACACATAAAGTCGCCATCAAGTCTTAAAAAGATAATTAGTATTAATTAATGGACATAAAAATTTTACTTTTCATTCTTACATAGGATTGACTGAGGCCGAATTGCATGAGCTGGCCTTCCGATTTTAAATTTCACACCAGGCCGACCAACATTAAGGTTAGCCGGACCTGAAAGTCTGAGATTCTTACTAAACCTTTCATTAACCAAAATAATCACAGAAACATACTAACATCCATAGAGTCATATACAGCGGAATCATATTACACATCTTCACAAAACATCAAAAGGAAAATAAAATTAAATTCTTCATTGATCAGCTCCGGTCATCTACGCCGTCTAGCTACTTCATAAGGCCCTACTCAACTTCGTCCTCCATAAGCCTTTCATCATCTGAAAAGTGATAAGAATGAGCTACAAAGCCCAGCAAGATACTCACATGCAGAAAATAGAAAACATCAACAAGTATATAAGCAGATCAAAACAGAGATTCATAACGTAACTTAGCATACGAAAATCATCATGTCTTTTCTTCTTTACTTCTTATTATTATTATTTTTTCTTCAAAAAATCCATAAAACTATTAGTAATTCTTATCATCTTTAGGGACTGGACGGGAGCGGACAACATCGAGGACGGGTTGTGTGTAACCCCACAACCCAAGGCCGTGTCCCCTCATTATGCTCCTCGGGTCAGGAGGTAATGCCTTTAACCCGGCATACGGGGCCGTAGTCCAAAAGTCTTATGCCACCAAAAGTTTCCTCCCATGGCCCAGGAGGCAATCCTCGAGTGTCACTCCAATATCCTTCATCCATCTTTAACAGCAAGTTTAATGGAGACTCGGTTCATAGTTCATATCTTTTAATGGCCATACATCATAGATCAAAAGCCGGAAGTCATAGAGTTCCACTTGCTGTCCGGATTACATACATTAGCCTTGTTCTTAATTTCATCAATTGAAATCCGTATAACTTTTCCTTTAACCATCGTAAAGCTTAAGTTGTTTTCTTAAAAGCCAGAGTCCATTTTTCCTTAAACCGGAGGTCTTTAAATCCAGAGTTCAAAAGCCAGAGTTCTTTCAAAAGATGGAGTACTTTTCTCAAAAGGCAGAGTTCTTCTTCAAAGGCGGAGTACTTTTCTCAAAAGATGGAGTTCTTCTTCAAAGGCGGAGTACTTTTCTCAAAAGGGCGGAGCTCTTGTTCTTAAATGGGCGGAGTACTTTTTCTTCAAAAATATAAAATTATCAAAGTTCATATAAATTGACAGATAATCATACAAAATCGAACATCATGAAGTCTTTTCCTTAAACATGCAATTATCGACAAATAATCATACTTTAAGCATCAGATATGAAAAGAATAGAATAAACATCATATAAGTTCATATAATATGAAATATACTAGCATAGAAATCATGCATAATCATGAACTTAAAAACAGGGGTGAGTATTCTTGCCTGGGTTTCTTTTACTTTGCCTTGATCTTTTGGCCTTCCTTTACTCTACTTTACCTTGATCTTTTAGCCTTCCTTTACTGGAAACTCCATTGTGTGCCTCTTTCTCATCATTCTAGTTCTTATTTATATACCTTGGGTCTGATGACAGTAATAAATGATTGGCCGTCATTAATGATTGGCAGGGGGAATGTTTCTTATTTATGATTCACCCTCATTAATGATTGGCAAGGGGAATGTTTCTTCTTTATGATTCTCCCTCATTAATGATTGGAAGGGGAAATGTTTCTTATTTATGATTCTCCCTTATTAATGATTGGCAGGGGGAATGTTTCTTATTTATTTCTCAAAAAGTTTCATTATTAATTAGATCATTTATGATTTTATATTCCCAAGGAGTTCATAAATTTCTAGTTAACTGAACCTGACGGAATTTAGATTTCTCATGTAAACACATTAAATTCCTGGTTAACTGAACTTAGAAGGATTTAGCTTTTTCATGTAAACATATTAAATCCCTGGTTAACTGAACTTAGTGGGATTTACCTTTTTCATGTAAACACATTAAATTCCTAGTTAACTAAACTTAACAGGAATTAGCTTTCTCATTTAATCACATTCCGGTCAACTATTGGTGTTGACCGAATTATTCTTACACGACTTCCGGCCAACACTTGTTGACCGGATCATCAACTTCGGCTTTACCAACCACAAGCCACTCCGGACTTCAGGGCCACTTTGGCCTTACATGGCTGGACTTGATTTCATCAAGGAAATCCGGACTTCTTTTCATCAAGGAATATTTCGGACTTCTTTTTATCAAGGAATATTCTGGACTTTTTTTCATCAAGGAAATTTGGACTTCTTTTCATCAAGGAATATTCCAGACTTCTTTTCATCAAGAAATATTCCGGACTTCTTTTCATCAAGGAAATCCGGACTAGATTTTCATCAAGGAATATTCCGGACTAGATTTTCATCAAGTAAGGGCCAAACATGATTTCATTTTAAGGCCGATTTACTTTTCTTATTATATTTTCTAGTCAACTGGCGTTGACCGGATTATAAGGACTTGATGACTGGAATTCCTATGTTCTAGAATCTGGGTCGTTACATTTTTACCTTCATAAAATGTTGAATTGAGTCTAGAATATGAATCCCCGCATCCCAAAAGTGTGTACGTGTTGATCGGACGGCCTATTTTGCAAAATTTGACACATTCGCAGCGTCCGAGCTCTCTAAAAGTGGCTTAACAATGTTCCTCCGAAATTGGAAGGTAAGTATACATGCTTTAGCTCTCTTTAATTGTGATGGAACATATGAATGAATGTTATGTTAAATCGTAAGCTCTAAAATGTGTAATGGTGCACCGGGAGCGAGGGGAATGCGTCTCGGGGGCTTCTAAGGTGGTGTTTGAGCAATGGAGGTAAGTATAATCAAGCTCTCTTATGAGTTGAAAGATCTAAGCTCCAAATGAAAGAAAAGAACCAAATGAGTAAATGGAAGGGAATCCACAAAATTTTAAGTGATGGATTTGGTCTCCCGGTTGGAGACAAGTGATGAGAATGTGATTTCCCAGTTTGAGAATATGTATGGCAATGGTGGATTCCCCTACAAGGATTAAGACTAATCTTGAAACTAGGACAACGGATCATAGGGGTAGTGTACTTTAGCTTACTGTGTACATCACGGTGGGAACCCAAGGAATACTCCGGCCGCTCTTGGGGACGGGGGTGTGTAGGGTACCCTTTAGGATGCTGCTGTTAAAGAACGATGATTGCCTTGGTCCCCAGGGGATATGGGGCGATTGAGATGGCCGAGTGCTGCAGGCCTAAAATGTAGCCGATGGTCGAGTGCTGCAAACCTAAAATGTAGCCGTTCGTCGAGTGCTGCAGTCCTAAAATGTAACCGGCCTTAGAATGTGTGGCAGACATATTCCTTTCATTGTCCTCTCACACCGTTGGTTAGTACGACCTACTAGCCCAAGTCCGCAAAGATTGATGAATGTAATGAAAGTGAATGAACGTAACCAGAACGAACATGTGAACTAAATGATTCTCGATGCTCCCTCTCCTCACATGCTTTCTTTTTCCAAGTTACATGATTTCCCTGACGTAATTACTGTCTTTCCTATATATTATTGTAGTTAGTGGTGTATGATTTTATTTGTTGGGCTGTACGCTCACCCTTGCTATATATATGTCTTTTAGATAAGAGCACACTGTTGCCCGACCAGTCATAGTAGATCATAGAGGTGCGATAGACAGCTGATATTGCACGCGGGGCACAGGACTTAGCTGTTTTTGTATATGGAATAGCAAATTTTGCCATATTTTGTAAACTGTGTAAAACATATATGGTGATGATATATGATGTTTAGCATGGATGAAAGATGAATTAGTTTTGCTTTATATTGTGGTTTCTTTTATGCTTCCGTAGGTCCTTCTTATTGTGTCTATGATCAAGGTTCCGAGTTCGCATCCTTCCCCACCGGCATTATACTGGAGTTATGATGTCAGCGCCGTCTTGGTTGATACAGCGATTAGATACTGTGTAGAATATTGAACAATAAGACTTGTAGTTTTGTGGATGATTGTAGATTGTTGTGCAAGGTTGATTTGCAGGTGTTTTTATTTTTGGCAAATGCTCGATTTAAAAACAAAACTCTGCCCAATTTTCTACAGAATATAATAATTTTTAATTACGAATTCTACTTTATTTTATCCTTGATGGAGGTTATTTAAGAAAAATAACCCGGTCCGTCACAGATTTTGTCTATGGATATATGTATATGGATCTCATATATGAAATGTATGTGATGCATGTGATGAAACAAGAATTTATGCTTCCGCAGGTTTAGAGTTCTGCTTCTACTATATGTCTTCTGGATTTCTGTACAGGTCCTAGATGTCATCTCTTATTCTGGAATATTAATATAGTGGATAGGAAATGTGAAATGTAAGTAGTAGAAAATTATACGGCGTCTGTAATCTTATGTCTGAAATGAGAGTACCTATTAAAAGATATAACGATGTTATTCTATATATTTACAGGTTATAAACATAATTTGTATTTCAATTTAGCTCAATTTTAGGGGAAACTTTGTCTGTCTTTTCTTAGAACTTTAGGTTGATAATTGGGCTTAGGCTTCCGTTTTCTGTAATGACGAAAACTTCTAAGGAAAAAACCCGTTCTGTCACTATATCAGATCTAATGAGAGATGCAATTTAGGAACCTATACAAAACCTAACATTATACCTATAGAAGCATAACTATATCCATAAACATCTTGCAGAAGCATATAATACCATAATGATATTCAACACACCATAAAAAACAACATTTATCTCATATCAATCATTTACATTGTGTTTCATCAACCACATTTAAAATTTTCAAGTCTTCAAGGTCCAGCAATCCTCCTTCAGCTAATCCCTATCTTCACTCTTCTTTATCAAGTATCGGCTCATTGGTATCATCTGGAAGGGGGACAAAAACAACAAGGGGTGAGCTATATGCTCATCAAGGTACCATAAAAACAGGACATGTAAATTTTCATATAAAACATATATATACATATTTATATAAAAAGAAACATCGAAGAGATTAGGAACTGAATATGCATATGGGTGACACAAGAGTATGAAACGATGCTTGAGTATGAACTTGTGGTCAAATCTTGTCTTTGATTATTTTATCTTTTCCTTCAATCATTCCTTCCTCTTATCTTGAGCCAGAAAAATGTGCTAAAAGGAGCCAATATGAAAATGGATAAGGCAAAAGCATAAAGCGATGCATAAATATGAACTTGAAGACAAAATCTTGTCTTTGTTCATTTTATCTTTTCCTTTAGTTATTCCTTCCACTTATCTTGAGTTAGAAAACATGGACACTTGAAATCTTATTTGCCTTTTATAGTAAATCCTTTTATTATCTTGAGGGACTAGGACTAGAAGGCCCTACCAGCTGAGAAAGTGAATAATCGAGGATAAAGTGTGTTCGCTTGACACAATCAAAGGCCTTGGTTGTTAGTCCTTCCTTATTTACATCCCGAAGGTAGGATGATCACATATTCTCAGATTCTTGTCCTCTATAGTAACACCCTGAGAAAGACGAACCACATATCACTCTATGGACGGAGTTATCTTTGATTACCACTGTAACATCTTAAGGCTTGTTAATGAATATTATCTGTAATCATACACGGCAAGGATAATCCTTGAGTTTCCACTGTAATATCCTTGACATGTCAGAGAATGTTACTTGCTGAATATCAATCATTAGTCCAGTTTTTTACTTATTCTAGCTTAACTTGGGGAATCTTGATTCTTGTTCCTTAGTCTTAATTCATCATTCTTTGAGGACCTCTTTAACTTCTCATAATTGAGTTTTTCAGATAGCCTTAGAGTTCTCAGTAATTTTAAATAGCATATCTTTTAACAATTTTTCAGATAAAATCATCCAATAAGCTTAAATAATTCATAATACAATATTTCTATTTCATAACTCAAAATTCACAATAATTATTCCTTCAATTTTTGAGGTAGGGTTTGAGAGAAAATATTTGGAACAGATTTGGCCATGAAACGTGAGCTATACAATGAAATCAAACTCATACATAATAATACTCATGCTTAAACATACTATTTATTCATAAAATTATAAGAGAATTAGAAAACATGTGATCTTACATACAAATCTTAAAGGTGGAGGGTTTTAGAACAACAATACCAAAAAGGAGATAGCTAAAAGCAACAATAAGGAAATTCAGAGTATTGTGTATACTTACCTTAGCCTGATTTATTATTTTTCTTACTCTGATCGGGTTGAAATTTGCAGAGAAATCCTTCCCTTTCTCTTTTCCTCTCTTTCTCCCATCGGGCTCTGCATGGTCATGGCATTCTCTCTCCCACTTTTTCCTATTCAAAACACGAAACAAAAAGTTGGTGGAAAATTTATCGAATTAGGGCTCGAGCGCCAGGCAAGCGAGTGCAGCATGCTCGAGAGCCAAGCAGCGAGCGCAAGCATGCTCGAGCACATGGTGAGTGTGCAGCGAGCGCTCTCGTCACTTCATTTGGTACAGCCATCCAGGCTCGAGCCAATAGTGAGCCAGGAGCCTACTGGAATTGGCGCCGCCTTCTGGGCTCAAGCCAACAGCAAGCCCGATCTTATTAGAATTGGCACCTTTTTCTAGGCTCGAGCGTGCAGTAGGCTCGGCTGTGCAGTTTGTTGCACTAAGGTTAATTTTTCAATTTTTCCAATTTCACTTATCACAAACTTAATTATATCAATTTAATTACTAGGATTTACTCTATTTTAGGAACCCGTACCTTACAATCCTCCCCCATTTATAAAATTCCATCCTCAAAATTTAACGATCCTTAAAATTCCATAGTCGGAGGTAATCTCTCTAAATTCTTCCTAGCAGTCCCGAGTCACTTCCTTGATTAAATAATTATCCAAGAGAACCTTAAGCATTTGAATTATTCTAGTTCTAATTACTTGATACACTCTATCCAAAATCTGAATCTTCCAAGTTCGAAAGCAACCTAGATTTATTAACTACCTCTCTGACTTATCTCAAAAACCACAAGCGGGAAAATAATTCTTATTTCAAGTTACTCTAAGTTAATTAAGCCTCGCAAATGATCATTCATTTTGAACCTCAAATTGAACCTTAAATTATATGGGTTCACTACGTTTCCGTTGCGCAACTCTGATTAGTTATCTAGCTACGAATCATTTTGTTGTAATTCAAAACCATATCTCTTTAACTTAATGACCAAGTTCTCTAATCAAATTCCCACAAGAAATTGGACTTGACTAAGATTTTGACATAAACCTCCAATCACAATCAAACCTCAAAGTCAAAATACTTTATATTCTTATTATTTTGTTCGTATGTCTGTGAGATTTTGATCCCAAAACCTTATAATTATGGTGTGAATAAGTTGAGAATAATCATGATTATGTTCAAGAATAAGGGATAAATGAATACCGAAGCAAAATATGCAAATGTGGCAAAGAGGGAAGAAAAATGGGGTCGGCGCTCGATGACCGCTCGAGTACTAAAGTAGGTAAAAATTTATGAAAGCATCCGCTCAATGGGCTCTTGAGGTGGAGTTGGGGTGAGGAGGCCACAACAAGTAGCGCTTGATGGCCGCTCGAGCGCCAACCCGGGCACAATTTTGCACATGTGGCGCTCATCTACGCTTGAGCGCCAGTCATGTGGCAGCCATGTGATCCTTCTTTTTCTATTTTAAAAGAGAATTTAAGGGGGAGAAGGGGCAGAGCAGTTCGATAGCAACGAAGAGGAAGAGGAAGGGAGAGGAAGAAAAGGGAAGAAAGAGGAAAAATCCACCGTTTCGATCTGATTTGGGTAAAAATAATGGTAGAGTAAGCTAAGGTAAGTGTACCCCGGACGTTACCGTCTTTTTTTACTACTTTTCTATATCTTTAAAAATGTATTTATACTCTAAATTACTGTTTCTCTCCATTTAATGCATATGAAGTATGTTTCTATAAATTAATCAGATAGATTTTAAATTTATCTGTATGTATCACAATATAGGGCTTCAGTTTTATGACTGTACATGCGTAGGGTGTCCGATTATGGTCCAAAAGCTCTGTGCGAAACCCTAGGTCAAAATTTGGGGGTTTTATGTATAAGTTCCCTAAATTTTGAGATGTAACTGTGATTCTATAATATGATAAGGACTACGAGGTAATATTAATCTGAAAAGTCCCACTGGAATATACTATAGAACTTCTGAGATGTTCTGAAGCTATCTGAAGGATCCTCAAATAAGGTTTATTCTGAAAAGTCTCATTGGAATGCACCGTTAATCTTCTGGAGTATTCTGAAGTTATCTGAACGATTACCGAATAAGATTTACCTTGCCGACTAAAATACGATAAGTTAAAGGTCAAAGAATAGGAAGAAATGTATGAATCTCAATATGGAAATGATAATTGGAGGTTCGATGAGGTTTATCTGATAAATTACACTTGAGAAATTAATCTAAAACTATATCATTAAGTCATAGAGAAGCTCTGAAACTGACTGAAGGTTTAATTAAATGAATTGAAAAGGTTTTAGTGGTTAGGAGAATTATGGCTGAGGAAATAAGGATATGAATGTCCTCCGTTAAGTAAATCAGTAGGATTCCAGTGTAGCTAGTCCATGACCTCATCCTTCGGTTACTCTATTGAAACACTGAATAATAGGCATCAGAACTGCACTGAATAATAGTTAATTGAGCTAAAGAAACCATCTTGCCCTTGGGATATAAAGTATGAAAGGTATGTAAGGAATTAAACTGAATAATGAAGTCATCATGCCCTCGAGATGTAAAGTATGGAGGGTATGTAAAGATTAAAAGTAAACAGAAATCATCTTGCCCTTGGGATGTAAATCATGGAGGGCATTTAAAGATTAAAAGTGAATAGAAATCATTCTACTATTGGGATGTAAAGTGTGGAGGGTATGTAAAGATTAAAAGTAAACAAAAAACATCATACCATCGAGATCTAAAGTATGAAGGGTTTATAAATGATTAAACTAAGTAAAAACTATCCTGCCCTCGGGATGTAAAGTATGGAGGATAATAGATTTAAAAGGATACTGAATGTTTTGAAATATGGATTCTGAATCGAGAACTAGGTGAAGGTTCTGAAATATGGACTCTAAATCCAGAACTAGGTTAAGGTTCTAAAATATGGATTCTGAATAAAGAACTAGGTTAAGGTTCTAAAGTATGGACTCTGAATCGAGAACCAGGTTAAGGTTTTAAAATATGTACTCTGAACCGAGAATTAGGTTAAGGTTCTAAAATATGGACTCCGAACCAAATTCTGAATTAGGAACTAAGGATCTAAAATCATAGGTTTTTTGGTATTCTGCACCATAATAGGTTTCCTAGTATTCTGCATTGTATTTATACTTCTTTCTCTCACCTGCATGCATGAATTTCCCTTATCCCTTTTTAAGTTCTCTTCTGAAAATGCATATATGTTTTGTATATATATAATTGTATATTTTTACTATTTTGGGTATATTTGTTGAGTTGTTAGCTCACTCCTTGCTTTCTATTCTCCCCTCCAGATTAAGCAAAACCTGAAATGGATAGAAATCTGATCTAGCTAGAAGAAAGAAAGGCTCGTAAGTTTTGAAGACCTTGGAGGACTTTGGTGGATCAAAGGATTTTGAATTATTTAGCTAGCATGTTGAAATGAACAATGTATATTATGATAATGCAAAATGATGTTATATTATGATGAATGTTTTGTTATTGCTGGGTTGGGTGGGTCTGCTCGTGTTCTGCACGCCGTAAGGAGAGAAGCTCTCTCCTCTCTCTTATATTTCAAATTAGAGCACAGTCTCAGATTTTGATCTCTCTGGCCGCCGCCGACCATGGCCGGCCTCCTGGGGGCCCCCTCTGGTCCTCCCATGGACCTCCCCTCCCCTGCTCTCCCCCCTCTTTTCCCTCCTTTGCGTGATAGCTCTCTGCCCCCCCTCTGGTCCTGATGCTAGTTTCTTAGCGAATGCTAAGGCATTGGGAGTCGACAGATGTAACTCGCAGGCGCCGGCTGCCTTTCCTTACTCTCCCCCTGATGGTTCCAATGTCCACTGTTGCTGCTCGCTGCACTCGGGTTCTATGGATGTTCGCGCTTCTATATTGCCGTCTGTGCCCATACACTCGACTTCTATAGGTGGGCCTACATCTTCAGATGCACTTCCTGATGCGGTTAAGGTAATCCCTAACATCGCCCCTGTTACTGGTTCGCCCTAAATACTGAATTTATTCGGACCACCGCCAATTCCTGGGCTCGAGTTGATCTGGACAAGGGTAATATTTCATCTGCCCCCCTTAAATTTTTCCCTCCACCTACTGAGGCTGGATTCGACACCCCCTGTCTCCTCCTGATGAGGTTTTGCGACAGTGTGCTGAGTTTTGGGGCTCCACATTGGTGGGCCTTTTCCATGAAAAACCTCTCCATTTCTCAGCGGTCAACGCCATCGCTTAAAAAATTTGGGCAAGATTTGGGCTTCGTCATGTTGCTGCGAATGATAAGGGCGTTTACTTCTTTCAGTTTGGTTTTGAGACTCAATTGGAGGCTTGCTTGGTAAAAGGCCCTTGGGCCTTCAGGAGGAATCCCATCTTCCTCAAGAGATCGACTCCAGGTATGACCTTGGATCAAGATTCCCTCAAGTCTTTCCCTGTGTGGATTTCTTTGGTAAATGTTCCAATTGAATATTGGACCCCCTTGGGTTTAAGCTGGATTGCTAGTAGGATTGGTAAACGAACTCTATGTGATCCCAGCACTGCTAAGATGGACCGTGTGCATGTTGCCAGAATTTGTATTGAGGTGGGCAAGGGCGATCCTCTTCTTGCAAAAATTCGGCTCTTATCTGGTGCTGCTGAGCCTGACACGGTTGTGGAGGTTGAGATTGTTTATCACTCGAAGCCGGCTTGGAGTAGTTTTGCACATCTAAGCAGTCAGGAACATGCTTCCAACAGTTTGAAGGTGCAGTCAGTGAAGCCTAAGGTCTCGGCTCTTGGTGATGAAGGGGGTGGGAGTACTGCTCCCTCCATGGACTCCCTCTCTGTTCATGTGTTGGCTGAGGTAAACCAGGAGACTCTTGCATGTGTTGAGCCTTCGGTGTCAGATTCTGGGAATCCTGATGGCTTAGAGGAGTGTTCAACTGATCGAGGTTTGGATGCTACGGTTCAGAAGGTCTCTAGCTCTGTCCTTGATGACTCCTCATCCGGTGGGCTGGGTCTTCTATAGCTTTCCCCTATAGCAGACTCTGATCCTATGCCGGTAGCTGCTGATGCGGGCTCCAAAGATGTTCATTCTACTGATGACGGAGGCTCTCATTGCTCTCTTGAGGCTCCTAATGGGGTTCATCATGTCCTGGGCAATTCCTCATGTGCTCTGGATCAGATCGATGGGTCTCCAGTTGGGGCTCATTCTGCTATGGATTTCTTAGCAAATGGGATTGATGACTCAACTCCTGACTCAATCGCGAGGCTCTCCTGTAAGTACTCCCTGGAAAATTCAACCCATATAGTGCCTAGCACTGTGAACCTGAGGGGTTCACGGGAAGGCAGTCAGCAAGCCGTGGCTCATGTAGCTGATCTGATCCCTGACCCTGCCCCAATGGCTAGCTATAAGTATGTGGAAGCTATGACAACTGTGGCGGATCCAATGCTTCAGGCTCTCTAGCAGGTACTGGACTCTGAAGGCTCTCGTCAACTCTTTGCCGTTTCCCTTCCTGAGCACAAGAAACTTGTGCTCGATTTCCTGAACAGCTGCTGGCACGATGTAAGCATTGAGACCAAGTGTAAGTTCAACTCAGCATTTTCGTTGGCTGAGGAAGATCAAGGATTTTCCTCCGATACTTATTTGGATGCTTTCCGATTTTTAGTGGCGGCTGACATTTCTCAGACCCACAGTGCTTCATTATCTCCCGAGGAGGAGAAGGTAGTATTTGGGTTCCTGACTTCCCTGTTGAAAGCGACAACAAGTTTCCCGGCTATTCAAATTAGCAATCAGGTTGAATTTTTGGCCCGTCTCCACGGTGATGCCTCTAAGATCCCTCCGCAGCGGTTAGATCGGATAGATTCTGTAGTGGATGGAGTTCAAGGTTCGTCTGCGCATGAAGATACCTGGCAACATACCAAGTCTAAGAGACGGTGAAAATCCACATCCAAGAAAAGTCGGACTCCTCATACTTGAGAGTCTGCTGGCTTTGGCTCAGGAGTTGTCTCTTGACTGAGATGATGCTCATGCTAGGAGTTAACGTGGATTGCCAGTTTGTGGAAAGCTACCATACACTGCCTTTGGCAGGTAGTAGCTGCTAGGACAACTTAGTTGGAGGAAATGCTGAACTTGGTTCCTGAAGCGTGCTAAGGCTGCTGAATATGGTTTCTAAAGCCTTGTTGATGCTGCTGAATAGCAGCTCCTGAAGTTGGGGGATTTTTTTCCATGTGGGTGAACTCCGGAAGCAACCATGGATGTGGAAGGCTGCTGGTGCCCTCTCTGATGGGCTGTAAAGTCTGGAGCTATATGTTCCATTTTCATCCTGTTGGTTTGGGCTGTAAAATCTGCAAGGGAGGGCTATTGCTGATGTTGAAGTTGTTGCTGATGCTGCCTCTTGTGTTCCTATTCCTGATGCCGTAGTTGTTGCTGATGCTACCTCTTGTGATGCCTCTAGTGCCGGGTAGATGCAGACTTTGCTGGGAATGAATGAGGGTTCCTGGTACAATGTAGATGACAGTTTTTGCCCTACATCCATGATGACTCCCTATGCCATGATGCAGATGGGGCAGTGGTGACATGGTTATGTAGACTTGGTAGAATGCCAAATTTTTGCCCGAGTGGGATGGGTTTTGACTAGGGTCGATTTGATCGATGTGGTATACATGATCCTATGTATGTATTCTCGATTGTATTTCAATTTTTCTTGACCTGGCTCATGGTCTCAGATTATGACATGTTCATGAGGATTGGGGTACACCCAATTGGTTTTGTTCTAATTTCAAGTTGAAAAAACACTTGGAGTTAGCACAAAATTTTTGTATCCTTCTTTTAAATTTAATGCACTTTACTTACTTTCCAAGAAAAAAAAATTTTGTTATTACTTCCACAGGGTTCTGTTAAGGAAATAGATGCATCCGCTATCCTGTTTCTTTGGATTTTGTATAGGTCCCAAATGGCATCTCTCATATGGATTCTTGTAGAGTAGATTAGAATAGTTGAAGTAAATACCATGGATGGCATTTAAGATCCTGTGAATGTGTGTTGTAGGAAAATTTGTGGTACTTAATTAGATATGTGCTTGTACAGGCTGTTTAATACAGGTTGTTTTTTTTTATTTTGGTCTAGGTGCAGAGGAAACTTTGCCCAAATCTCTACAGGATTTTAATGATTTAAGTTTCTGTATGGATTTGACAGATAGTCCTATAAAGATTAGGATCCATTCCGTCACAATAGGTATCAGAGAAAACAAGATACCTTAGGAATTATCTAAATCGTATGCGAAAGCTTAGAAAATGATTATGATTGATCAAATCAGTAGGGATAGACATAGAATGATTAAATCCTAGGTATCCTAGTTAGCATGAGTAGGTCAGGAATAGACCAAGACTTAATGATTAAGTAGGCTGATATCAATTTTAGGCTTAGGCTAATCGAATTGAATTTTTTAAAAAAATTCATATGGAATTGTTTTAAGTTGAGGAAGGATAGGAATAATCATGGAGACGTCGAGGCACCCCCAAGTGTGGGTGAGGGTATTTTCTTAATTATGGAGTTTTGACTTCCGTTTTGCTTGATTTGGGGATTATGAATTTCAATGTTCAATTTGGGTTTGTGAATAATTAACTTTCATGGGATATTGAGATGATCTAATTGGCAAATTGCCCCAACTGAATCGAAGATTTGAACAGAGTAATCTAAACTGCAATTAGGATTACAGGGTTTAAATTTATCGATGAATTGCAAAAGAAGTAATGGAATTAATGAGCTGTGTGCTAAGTATAGATAACATATTAGACCATATCTGGAAAGTTATTAGGTGGATACAAAAATTAGAGGAACTATTAAAAGAAAAGATTTGCCTGTCCAATTTTCTGATAGATAAATAAAGTTGCTGTTGTGATTGTGCCAAAATCAGCAATGATCTTGAGGACTCAAATAGAATCGATGAGGATATTTTGTGAATTTTGAAAATTTGGTTAACGAAGAAGTTAATAATTTGGTGTTGGGAGTCTTTAAGGTCAAGATATTTATAGGACAGGTGAAAGGTTACTATGAACCGGTCCGACTATCAGAGCAGTGCGGTTATGAAAACATGAAAGGAGAAACCCTGTGATTTTGCTCGAGGTTGACTGAATGGTAAGGTCCTTGGGTTTTAGTAAGATTATTGTGAAAGTTGAGTGGTCAATTGGAATGAATAAATCCGCTTGACCATGGAATATCAAGTTGCTAAATACTGAAATTCCAATGGTAAATGGGGATTTGTGTATTCTTTCCTGAATTGCATATTATATTACATTTGCTCTGTAAATTTTGGATTATCTCCTGATCTATATACATGTTCTTTTGTGGATATTGTGAATTGTGGAGAGTAATCGGCTGTATGTTTGTTGGAGGAATAAATGTAATGTTGATGCAAAGCCACTTGATGATGTCAAATTGTCGGGGAAGGTTAGGATCTTGTTAATTCTGAATCATAATGGGTGAATACCCTCAGCCTAGGTTAGGGAGGAACTTGGGGTTCAAAATTGTATTGCCATAGTAAGGTTTTTGCAATGAAACCTTTGTCATGAGAATTTACTAATACTATTTTGAAGATAATTAGTGTCCTGCAAATCAGTAAGTCAGGAACTGTAAAAAAGAGGAGGATCCCAGTTGTGTTTTATGTAAACAGAGGCCCTTGGTTTAAGAGGGAGAGGAATCCCCACGGGAATTGCTCTTTTATAAATCGGGATTAGAAACTGAAAGTTTTAGTTTAAGAAATTATGAGTAGGCTCTAATGTTTAAGGCAATAGATTGTAGTATTCCTAAATTGGGAAACTGAATCGCGTCTAAAGTGTTGGACTTAGGATTTGAGGGAATCTATATTATTAGTTGTGTAATGAACCAAAAACCACACCGAATTTGTGGTAATTGTGTAATTATAGTTTTCGATTCTGTTGTGGTTTGAGGATTTGAGGGATTCGTTTTCTTGATGTGAACATTTTGAGATAAGTAGAATCATTGCTGTTGTGTAATCCGTGTGTATCAGATAGAGTTGGTATTACAAGAAAATGTCGACTTGGTGACATACCAATGAAATGAGGAGACTATGAAGTACCCTGCCTTAGATATCTGATTTTGATTTGAGATTTATATCAAAATTTTAACAGAGCTTGGTAAAGGAATTGGGGGTGTTAGGTTGAGGTCATGATAGTAAATGGTAATCAGATGACTTAGAGTTAGATGGATTGATCAGAGCGCACAATGGAATAGTGATGAACCCGTGTATATATTAACGTTAAAATTAATGTTCCAAGAAAATGCTCAATCTCGACATTTAGTATGAAATGAAATGAGGCATTTTCGCTTGTTTAAGGTTCAAAATTAAATTAGAAAAGTGGTTAACGAAATATGATTACCTTTAGACTTGGTGAATTTGGATCTGGAAACGACGTCTCAAATAGTGAGGATCAAGACAATTCTGATGTTTATGGTTTTCTAGGATAACCATCCTGATTTAGAAATGAATTGAAAACATTATAGAGGTTCCTTGATTCTAAAAATTTAACGATTATTAAATTTTGAGGATGAAGTTTCTATAAGTGGAATGACCACATTGATGGGATGGATCTTTCTGCCAAATTTGAGTCCATATTGAGATGACCTCATTTATGGGTCCAAAAGAACATAGGAAATATGTACTCCGTTGAAAATTGTGTTATGGATTGAGAGCAGTTGTTAACTGAAGACCTGATCGAGAAAGGAACACAAGTTTAGTATAAGAAAATGCCCTGTTGAGCATATGGTATCTTTGATAGCACGATTTTGAATCTGTAGGACCTTAAGCGGTGACTAAATAGGGAAGGCTGATTAACGTTGAGAAGGGGTATGGTTTTCTTCGGATTAACTGAATTTGATAAGCAATCTAGCAAGTATCCCTTGGGGATTGTAGTGTCCGTGCGTCGTTAAGCTCGAGAAAGATTTGTAATCGTTATGATGAGATACAAAAGGTAATTTCAATGAGTAAAAAGGGTCAATTGATTTCCATGTTATTTGGGATGACCCTTGATGGGTCTAGTAAGTTAACATAGCAGATAATATTTTTGAGGAGGTTAGAATTTTTCTATTCTGGTGTCGTGATAGGTGACTATCCCCATATAAGTGGGGCAAAGGTTCATAGTTAGAATTACTCCACCAGTACGTCAAAATTAATAGTTGGAATCTCCGCTTTGGGAACTTAGGGATATTTCCTTGGAGGTAGCTAATACCGGATAATTTCAAGGGTTATAATAATTGTGTCATAAATAAACAATCTTATGATATTGCGAATGAATAGACCCATTTAAGAATTCCTGGGAGAAACCTTAGCGACTTTAAGAAATTTGGCCTTAATGCTAATAATTGACGTTAACAGTATTTAGACTCAATATGCTTTCGGTGTTTTGTAGGAAATGTGAAAGGAAAAATTGCGAGTATGTTCAAATTCTTGGATAATAGGAGGTCTTTTTCTTAAATTGGGAGATAGAAATGTATTCAAAGAATTAGAGCAATGAAATTTTGGAACGAGAAATCCCTATGGTTTTGTTTCAGGACGATTCACTTATATTATAATTATGGAAAATGTGTTCGGATTAAATTAGGTAGCCAATCGGTATGCAAACGATATTCTGAGGTTTCTAAGTATTTGGGTTTTGAGATTTTGGGTAATGACCTAAAGCTGTAATAAATCTTTCGATGATAATTATAATTGCAGTTTCTAATCTTGTTTTAATTTGAGGATTTGTAGGGATTGTCTTCATGATATGGCTATCTTGGGATTTGCTTTAATTTTGGTTGACGTGTAATCTAAGTGTTTCACATAGATTGTGTACTTTAGGAAAATATCGGTTTGATGATATATCAAAGGAAATAGTGAGGATATTAGGTATTTCGATCTTGAGGTTGTTTACGATTTGAAGTTTGTGCCAAAATCTTAATTGAAACATGATCAGGGAGTTTTTGGAGTTCGATTAAATTTGATATAGCGGCTAATTATAATCAGATGATTCAAAGTTAGATAAATAATTAGAGTAGTGCAGCAGAAATGTGGCAAACCCATATATGTTGAGGTTCAATCTGAGGCTCAGAAGGAATATTTCCCTTCTAGGCTTAGGGTAGGATCAAGTAAGAACTTTCAGTCATTTGAGGTTTTCAGTGAAGTTGGAAAAGTAGTTAATGAATTTGGTGTGTCTTTGAACTCGGTAGAATTAGATTTTGATAGAATGTGTTGGGTAATAAGAACCGAGATAATTCAATGCTCAAGGTTCTTTGAGATAACCGTTTAATCAATGAGGTGATTTGGAAGCGCTAGAAGAATTTAGAAGGTTACCACCGATTATAGGAATTTAAGGTTCGACAAGAATGCTCATAATTGAGACTTAATATAAATTAAAGTAAGAATTTTCAGCCGATTGAGTATTTGAGCTAAGTCGTAGGGAATTAATAGATTTAAGTTGCCCTCAAACTTGGTAGATTAGTGTGAAGTTTTTCCAAGGTATCGTAAATGTGGAAGTAAATAAGTGATTGTGATGAATTATCTTGGGAAATTTAAAGCTTATCCCCACAAGGAGGTTTCAATTTAGGTTTTCATAGAATGAAACAGGTAATAAGGATCAGAACAATTCAATGCTTGAAGTTTTCTGGGATAATCGTCTAACCGAGGAGGTGATTAGGAATGCTTGGGAGATTGCCTTCAACTCGGGGATTTCGAGATTCGTCAAATTTTGCGAATGAAATTTCTATAAGTGGGGAAGAATGTGACAACCCGAGTTTGAAAGATGATAATTGGAAGGTAATTAAGTTAAAATAGATGAATTGTGGTCAAAAGGTACAGGAGGAATCGGATTAAAAAACTCAAAGAATCGGAATTGGTAAATCAGGAACCGAAATTGTAAGCTGTGAAATGTTAATTCGTAAATAAGATTTTGGGTTTTAAATTGTGATAATCATGACTAATTGAGGTTATATAATAAAAAATAAGGTCCAAGGATGTGAAAGATTGGATTATAATGGTCAAAATGGGTCCCAAACGGCGAAAATATGAAATAGGCTTGTTGTAGGCTTGCTGCGGGCCTGACCCAGCCCACAGAGAGCACAGAATCAAGATTGGTTGTGCTCGCTGTGCGCTCGAGCTGGCCTGGGCAGTAAGGCTGTGCTCACCACGCGCTCGAGCGCCAAGCCATTTTAAAACCCTGTGCTGTTTCACAATTTTCATTTTTCCATGCAACCAAACCCTTTTAGAAAGAGAGGGCGACGAACAAGAGAGAGAAAGGAGGAGATCGAGGCCGTGGAGTCTGAATCCGTCTTCGAGCTAGTTGAAGAAATCGTAGAGCACGTTAAGGGAAGTACATCTATACCGTTTTTCTTCCGTTTCTTTGATTTTTGTTCAACTCTCTTTGGGTATTTTTGTCCCGATACCTGACCCCATGCATGTATTTGTAAAACCTATGACTCTAGCATGTATATATATGAATTGCATGTCCAAATTTGTGGAAATATACCAAATTTTGCACAAAAACCCCAATTACGTTTGCGAAACCTTAACCCCACGCCTGGGTGGTTTCGGCCTCCGATTTTTAGGGCTTTTGCATGAATTAGGACTAGAATATGATTACCCATATCCCCCGTAAGTTAATTCATCAGTTGGGTACCCGATTTGGGGGATTACATGAAATTCCATTCGTAAAACCCTAACCCTACGCTCGGGTGGTTTCGAGCTTCGATTTTTGGGGCTTTTGATTTATTTGGGACTAGATTATGATTATACATGACTTGAGTAAGTTGATTTACTGATTGGGTATTCGAAATTGTCGAATTTGGTGCAAATTCGTTCGCTAAGCCCTTGATCCGCTCCAGGACACCGTTTAAGCTTCTATTTGGAGTTAAATGTATAAATTGACTTGGGATTATAGTTACCCATGCCTTGGGTTTGATAAATTACCTGTTGGATGTCCGAAATTTTGAGAATTAATCGATTTGTGTATATGTGCACTATTCACGTGCACTGTTCATGGGTACTATTTTCCCGAGAATTTAGGACAATATTTTGTGTAATGTTTCCATGTTTAAATGCCGATTAAGTGATATGTATTTGTGTAAATTCAATTGTTCAATTTGAAAGTTTTGGCATACCCAATTTCAAAGGAATTTGTATTCGGAAGCTCTTCAATTTAATCTGCTCCTTTCGGAGAGAGAGAACACTTAGGTTTGACAGTAAGCATGAAGAGGAAAAAACAGGGAGAAATCACTCATTCCGATCCTATCAAGGTAAAAATAAGAGTAGTCGGGTTCAGATAAGTGTACTTTGGGTGCTAATTTCCTCTTTTTACAGTGTTTTAATATCTCTGCAACTGTATTTATACTCTAAAAGTATGTTTCTCCATATTCTGCATAAATAAAGCTTGTTTTTATAAATTAATCAGACATATTTCATATTTACATGCATATATTGCAATAACTGGCATCGATTTCATGAAAATGCATATGTTAAGTGTCAGTTAATCATTCGATAATCTTTGCCAAACGCTAGGTACGAAAATGATGGGTTTTAATGATTTTTACACATAATTTCCGTTTTATAAAAGTTAAGTTGTACTGAAATAAAGCTCTTGATGTAATTGGTTTTTGAAAATTTTATACGGACTTATATTGATAAATCAGTGTGGACTTTTGAAGGAAAATTGAAGGGTTTTTAGACCGTTATTGTATATTCTAAACCAATTTTGAAGGGTTTCTAACTGTCTCTATATACTCTGAAATAAATCTGAAAGGTTATGAATTGTTTCTAAACATCCTAAAGTTAACTAAAGGGTAATTGTAAAACTCTGAAGAAAGAGGGGGTTTTCAGTTATGAAATTATTTTCGATACTATTATTTAGGACCCGGGACTGATTACAGTCAAGTTAGGTTCTCCGGTATGCCTTAGAACGTTACGGTGGTAATTGAGGATAACTTTGTCCGTGGAGTTATGCATGGTCCACCCTTTCCTTAGGGTGTTACGGTCAGGAGGAAAGATTCTGAACTTAGCCTACCTTTTGGAGGCATACCTTTACTGATCCTATGGGAAACATTCTTCTGTTTCTGCTTCTTGCCTTTGATTTTGCGGAGTGAACACAATCTATCCTCGATTATTCACCCCCACTGCTGATAGGGTCTACTGCTGGGGTCCTATACTAATAGAAAAGTGGATTTCTATAAGTTATAGAATTAAGATCGATTTCTACTTTATGGAGTCTATTTTACCAATTTATTACTAACAAAGCCTTGCTATGCTTACTTCTGATTTCTGTAACTTGGTTGTTTCTATTTCTGACAGTTCTGTAATCTTCTGCATTATATTTCTGTTATAGTTTTCTCATGAATCACTGCTTTGTAGCATTTATGCTTCAATATGTATCTGTACTCGTCTTACTGCATTTTGTTCTGGATAAAAGTTTTACTGCATGCCTGCATGTACCTTGTTAGGCCTTGGCTCACTGTTTTACTATTTTTCCCCTCCAAATGAGACTATAGAATATGTACCTAACGAGAAAGAGTGACTTAAAGCTTATTCTGAAGACTTCTAAGGATTTTAAGCATTTTAGAGTCGCCAAAGAGGATTAGTTGAATGTAAAGACCTGATTTTGACATGTGGTTTTATATATGAATTTTATACCTATGGATATATATGTATATGGGTTCGGTATAGAAATATATATAATGCATGTAATGAACAAGAAACTATGCTTCTACAGTTTAATAGTTCTGCTTCCGCTTTATACTTCTAGATATTCTGTACAGGTCCTAGATGGCATCTCACTCATGAATTGTTAATATAGTAGATGGTTGTTGGATTAATGCCATAAATAGGATTTGTGGTCCTGTGTACGTATGTTGTAGGAAAAATTTATGGTATAAATTGATAGTTGTGTGGTTGTACTTGTTGGTTATACAGGTTTGTACAGGTTGTATTTTTAGGTTTTCATCAAGTTACAAAGGAGACTCTACCGAAGTTTCTGCAGAAGTTATACTTTATATTTTGGTCCTAAATTCTGTTTCTATCTTGACGAAAGTTTTTGAGGAAAAAAAATATGTTCCGTCATAATTGGTATCAGAGAAAAGAGATGCCTTAGATTTGATTTGAATCGTATGCGGAAGCATAGGATATGTTAAGATTGATCGGATAAATAGATGTAACCTTAGGACAAATCTAGACAGGATAGTCCTAATTATTCCGGTTAGCTAGCAAAGGCCCGAATTAAGCTTGAAATAGATAATGAGTTTAGCTATCTAGTTCTTGCGTCCTAGATAGCGCTTTAAGAATAGTTTAGCTGTGACTTTACCTTCAGATAAGGATATCAATAACCGTTACGATCCTTAGGTGAAGGCCCATTTGTGGTAGTAGTTAGACGTGAGGTCGAGAGAGCCGTGAGGAGGCACCTTGACGTCCTAAATTGATTGGTGTCGATTTAGTGCTTGAGCTAATTGGTATTGATTAGAGGTCTAGGGTAATCAGTTTTGGTTTGAAGTTTAGACTTGATTATTTTGGGTTGAGGTCCTAAAAGGGATAGTGGATCAATCTACTCGGTATGGTGGATAAGTGGAATTGATGGCTTGAGATCTATGTGACTTGGAGTCGATTTAGGGAAAGTAAATTTAAGGATACTGATTTAGGATCAATTCGTAGTGATCAAGTGTATGAATTTTTGGGTAATGCAAATCCATCGGAATTGAGAAATGTGTTCGAAGATATTGATGGGAAAGGTATTGATAGGATATTATACCTTTCAATTAGGTTGTGAATTTTGAATGAGAGGCAAAGATAATCGAACCGAGAATAGGTGTTAAGTCTAATTAGTAACAAGACCACCCCTTTGAGCCAGTTGGTGGATGTTAAGAAATCTAACTATGAAAAGTTTTAAGGATATATATATATTTAGAAGAAAAGTTCAAGCCAACTTGTTTTAATGGGTAATTTGGAGTCGGTTGAAATTGACATTAGCCTCTGAGGATTTTTGTATGGAATGAAAGGAGTATTGGCTAGATACTATCGTGGATACCATGAAACCTCTAGGAAGTAAGATAAACTGATGAGATTGTCATGGTTGGTTGAGTAATTGGTTACTCGAAGGATTAATCAATCGATAAGTGGGCACAATAAATGAATAGGTGATTTCAGGATCGATTCGCATCCATAACATGTCGACTATGGATGATTGAAAAATTTTGCCACGGTAGCATTCGGATAAAGGTATGGTTGCTATGAAGTTCGGAAGCGCTATCTGGTTTTTGAATTTTTGTGGGTGTCCATGAATTTTACGGGATGGATCTTTCAGCCATTTTCCGGTCCACATTGAGATGACATCATTGATGTGTCCAAATGAATGTCGGATATATGTACTCCGTTGGAAATTGTGTCATGCATTGAGAGCAGTTGTTAACCAAAGACCTGATCGAAAAAGGAACACAAGTTTAGTCTAAGAAAATGCCCCGTTGAGCATATGGTATCTTTGATAACATAATTTTAATCCATAGTGTGACGGACTGGGTTATTTTCCTTAAATAACCCTCCGTCAATAAACACATCATTAATGCCTAAAACTAATATTGTAAAATTTCTACAGAAAATTGGGCAGAATTTCGTTTGTAAATTGGACGTTTGCCAAAATACAAACACCTGTAAGTAATCCTGTACAATAAACCACAACATTTAACAACAAACCACAGGATCTCATAGCCACCACACCACCTCCGGTGGCACCGACGTCGTAACTCAGGTACGACGTCGGCCTAGAAAGGATACCAACTAAAGAAACCCAAATAATAACTACAATAAGTAACCTGCGGAAGCATGAAACCATAATACACAAGAAACCAAACTGTTCATCCACATCCACATACACATACATAACATAATATATAAATGGGATTCACCAAATATAATACAAATCCCTGTTCCATACATAATCAAACTAAGTCTTCAAGCTTCGCATAGGAAATCAAGTCGCCTATCTCGCTCATATAGCTTACTCAGTCTCGTCGAGCATCTCATCATTCTCATCTGAAATGAGAGACAACAAGCGTGAGCTAAAAAGCCCAGCAAGTATAAACATACATCACTATCAGAGTACAGATAAACAATAGAAATAATGGTGGGATGGGAAAAACTATATAACTTCAATTAAAAGGGAGCAAAAGAGGAAGGGGACCTTTGGGATTACATGGGTTGCATATTAACATTAGATACGTTTTTATACACTTTTATTATTTTCATTAATCTTTCCGGACCAGAGCCAGTAGGTCGTACTAGCAACGATGCGAGAGAACAAGGAAAGGATCATGATACTCCTCATGATCTAAGGCCGTGAGGGCTTATTCTTAGACCCAGCCGGGGGGTCGTCTGCATATCATGCCAATACATCATGTCAATAATCGCCCCATTCCCCCGGGGTACCAGGGCATTCCTCGTTCTTCCACAATAGTATCCTAAGGCGTGACACGGACATCACTCGCTCACATAAGCGACCAGAATACGTGATCAAAGTATTCCTCGGGTTCCCCACCGAGATGGACGTGTCAAGCCAGAGAATACTATCCATCTAAAAGTCCATGGTCCTAGTTTCATGATTCTATTTCCATATTCATTTGAGGAAAAGTCCACCATATCCAATTTACCATATCTCCCGCCATTTGGGAGATTCCATCATTCACATATGACATTGTGGACTTCCCTCCGATTACTTGCTCGGTTCTTAATTTTCTTTGGATCTTAAGCTTTTTAAGCGATTCAACAATACATATAATTATCAAGGTTCATGAGAGATCGGAGTTGCTTACCATCGATGAGCCAATCACATTGGGGTCCTCCGGAGCCCGTTTCTGAATCTTGTAATTTCAAATGCACATTAGTCATAGCTTTCATAACAATGGAATGGGGGTAAAACATGCTCATTTTCCATTTATTTCGTATGAACAGTAACAGGGATCGTTTAATGCTTCCGGACGCCCCAAACGGGCAGATTCTTGTCCAATCGGATGTCCGGTCGATATACATACATCATTAGGACATGATGATTCATATCTTGAGATCAATTTAAGATAATATAAAGGTGAAAGCATGTAAATTTATTTGTTCACCTCGGGTGAACAGTGTCAGGAAGCATTTAGAGGTCTCGAACGCCGTGTACGGGTCGATTCTTGCGAATTCAAACGCCCGGCCGATATGTATACATATTTCGGACATGGTGATTCATATTTTGAGGTCAAATTAACATAATTTGCGGGGAAAAACAGTGAACCCGAATCCGGGCGTGGGTTAGGGTTTGGTGGTACCAAACCAATCGATTCAGAGCTTGTTTCGGTCAATAAATTATGGATTCCTTGATCTTAAAGCATGGGTTACCAATTTCTCACAATTTGGGTGGGTATCGAGACAATAATACCCGATGAAGAACGAATAAAAATCATAAGAGGGCAAATAGTGAGTATGAGAACACTTGCCTCGACGTGCTCTACGTTTTCTCCAACTAGCTCGAGTTCGAAATCGGACCCGAAGGCCTCCATTTTTCCTTTTTCTCCTTCTCGAGCTCTTCCTCTCACCGGGCTCCCACGGGTGCTGCCGCCGCTCCACCGCGACGCCCAGCCGACCACAGCCTTGCACGGCCGTCTCCAGCCACCACCGACGCCGGCGCTGCCTCCACCGGCGCCGCTCGCCCCCCTCTCTCTCTTTTTCTCTTCCTCGCCGAAACCCTCGCCCTCACGCTGCTCTCTCTCTCCCGTTTCTGCCTTCTGCTTCTTGTTTTGTTAGCATTATTATTATTATTATTAGTTGCCTCTCGAATCTTCTTGAAATTTCCCCTCTTTTTTTTTTAACTTTATTATTATACACACACACACACTCACACGTTACACACACACACACACATTGTATATATATTATATATATTATATACACACACACACATTATATATATATATATATATATATTTTTTTTTTTCTTAAATCACAAAAACTCAAAATCGATATTCGGGCAGCCGTACGGGCTAACTTCGGATGCCTGCCCATCAGATCCAAATATTTAATTAATTTTTTCTCAAACCCAATTTACCCAAAATTACCAAAAATAATAATTAATCTCAATTTAATCCGATATAAATATTTCGGGATTTTGGAATGTTACACGTAGGACCTTAAGCGGTGACTAAATAGGGAAGGCTGATTAATGTTGAGAAGGGGTATGATTTTCTTTGGATTAACTGAATCTGATAAGCAATCTAGCAAATATCCCTCGAGGATTGTAGTGTCCGTGAGTCGTTTAGCTCGAGAAAGATTTGTAATCGTTATGATGAGATACAAAAGGTAATTTTAAGGAGTAAAAAGGGTCAACTGATTTCCATATTTATGGATGACCCTTGATGTGTCTAGTAAGTTAGCATAGCAAGTAATATTTTTGAGGAGGTCAGAATTTTTCTATTCTGGTGTCATCATAGGTGACTATCTCCATATAAGTCGGGTAAAGGTTCATAGTTAGAATTACTATTCCAGTACGTCGAAATTAGTAGTTGGAATCTCTGATTTGGAAACTTTGGGATGTTACCTTGGAGGTAGCAAATACTGGATAATTTCAAGGGTTATAATAGTTATGTCATAAATAAAGAAATAATCTTACGATATTGCAAATGGATAAACCCATTTAAGGATTGCTAGGAGAAACCTTAGCATCTTTAAGAAATTTAACCTTAATGCTGATAATTGACATTAAGAGATTTTAGACTCAGTGTGCTTTCGGTGTTTTGTAGGAGATGTGAAAGGAAAAAATGCGAGTATGTTCAAATTCTTAGACAATAGGAGGTCTTTTTCTTAAATTGGGAGATAGAAACGTATTCAAAGCATTAGAGCCATGAAATTTTGGAATGAGAAATCCCTATGGTTTTGTTTCAGGATGATTCACTTACATTATAATTATGGAGAACGTGTTCGGAATAAAATAGGTAGCCCATCGGTATGCCAATGAGATTCTGAGGTTTCTAAGTATTTAGGTTCCAAGATTTCGGGTAATGACCTAAAGCCGTAATAAATCTTTGGGTGATAATTATAATTGTAGTTTCTAATCTGGTTATAATTTGAGGATTTGTAGGGATTGTGCATAATATGGCTAGCTTGGGATTTGCTTTAATTATGGTTGACGTGTAATCTAAGTTTTCTCATAGATTGTGTATTTTAGGAAAATATCGGTTTGATGATATATCAACGAAATAGTGAGGATGTAAGGTATTTCGATCATGAGGTTGTTTACGATTTGAAGTTTGTGCCAAAATCTTAATTGAAACTTGATCAGGGATTTGGAGTTAAGTTAAATTTGATATAGCGGCAAATTATAATCGGATGATTCATAGTTACATCAATAATTAGAGTAGCACAGCGGAAATATGGCAAACCCACATATGTTGAGGTTCAATCTGAGGGTCAGAAGGAATATTTTCCTTCTAGGCTTAGGGTCAGATCAAGCAAGAACTTTCAGTCGTTTGAGGTTTCGAGTTAAGTCGGAAAAGTAGTTAATGAATTTGGTGTGTCTTCGAACTCAGTAGAATTAGATTTTCATAGAACGCGTTGGATAATAAGAACCGGGATAATTCAACGCTCAAGATTCTTCGAGATAATCATTTAATCAATGAGGTGATTTGGAAAGTTTAGAAGAATTTAGAAGGTTACCACCGATTATAGGAATTTAAGGTTCGGAGAGAATGCTCATTATTGAGACTTAGTATAAATTAAAGTAAGAATTTTCAGCCGATTTAGTATCTGAGCTAAGTCATAGGGAATTAATAAGTTTAAGTTGCCCTCAAACTTGGTAGATTAGTGTGAAGTTTTTCCCAGGTATCATAAATGTGGAAGTAAATAAGTGATTGCGATGAATTATCTTAGGAAATTTAAAACTTATTCCCATAAGGAGGTTTCAATTTAGGTTTTGATGCAATGAATCAAGTAATAAGAATCAGAACAATTCAATGCTTGAAGTTTTTTGGGATAATCGTCTAACTGAGGAGGTGATTGGGAATGCTTGGGAGATTGCCTCCAACTCGAGGATTTCGAGATTCGTCAAATTTTGCGAACGAAATTTCTATAAGTAGGGAAGAATGTGACAACCCGATTTCTGAAAGATGATAATTGGAAGGTAATTAAGTTAAAATAGGTAAATTGTGGTCAAAAGGTACGGGAGGAATCAGATTAAAAACTCAAAGAATCGGAATTAGTAAATCGGGAACCGAAATTGTAAGCTATGAAATGTTAATTCATAAATAAGATTTCAGGTTTTAAATTGTGATAATCATGAATTATTGAGGTTATATAATAAAAAAATAAGATCCAAGGATGTGAAAGGTGGGGTTAGATGGTCAAAACCTGTCCCGAACGGCAAAAACGCGAAGTAGGCTTGTTGCGAACCTGACTCGTGCCCTGCGTGGGCTAGAGCCCACAAAGAGAACAGAATCCAGATTGGCAGTGCTCGCTGCACGCTCGAGCCGGCCTGGGCAATAAGGCTACACTCGCCGCGCACTCGAGTACCAGGCTTTTTTAAAGCCTTATGCTGTTTCGCGGTTTTCATTTTTCCACGCAGCCAAACCCTTTTAGAGAGAGAGAGGGCGACGAACAAGGGAGAGAAAGGAGGAGATCGAGGCCATGGAGTCTGAATTCGGCTTCGAGCTAGTTGGAGAAATCGTAGATCCCGTCGAGCCAAGTACTTCTATACCATTTTTCTTCAGTTTCTTTGATTTTCGTTCATTCCTCTTTGGGTATTTTGGTCCGGATATTCGACCCCATGCATGTATTTATAAAACATATGACTCTAGCATGCATATATATGAATTTCATGTCCAAATTTGAGGAAATATACCATATTTTGCACGAAAATCCCAATTACGTTCGCGAAACCCTAACCCCACACCCGGGTGGTTTCATTCTCCGATTTTTGGGGCTTTTGCCTGAATTGGGTGGTTTCGGGCTTCAATTTTTGGGGATTTTGATTTATTTGGGACTAGATTGTGATTATACATGACTTGGGTCAGTTGATTTACTGATTGGGTATCCGAAATTGTGGAATTTGGTGAAAATTCGTTCACGAAGCCCTTGACCCACTCTCGGACACCGTTTGAGCTTCTATTTGGAGTTAAATGTATAACTGACTTGGGATTATAGTTACCCATGCCTTTGGTTCAATAAATTACCTGTTGGATGTCCGAAATTTTGAGAATTAATCGATTTGTGTATATGTGTACTATTCATGCACTGTTCATGGGTACTGTTCACCCGAGAATTTAGGACGATATTTTGTGTAATGTTTCCATGTTTAAATGCCGATGTAGTGATATGTATTTGTGTAAATTCAATGGTTCAATTTGAAAGTTTCGGCTTCCCAATTTTCAAGGAATTCATATTCGACAACTCTTCAAGTTAATATGCTCCTTCTGGAGAGAGAGGAATCTGAGGTATGACAGTAAGCACGAAGAGGAAAAAATAGAGAGAAATCACTCGTTCTGATCCTACTCAAGTAAAAATAACAGTAGATCGGGTTCAGGCAAGTGTACTTCGGATGCTAATTTCCTATTTTTACAGTGTTTTAATATATCTGTAACTGTATTTATGCTCTAAAAGCATATTTGAGGCGAAATAGATTTTTTTTTTACTCCACTATTCGCAACACAGGATCGCAGATGCCATCTAGGACCCGTATAATTTAATCATAAAACGAATAGCAGAAGCCGATCTAACATCTTGCAAAAACATTCATACTCATTCCATAACATTCATTTCCGAATAGCCACAAATGTCTAATTACAAAAGTTTATGGAATCTAACATTTCATTACACTAATTGATTCTCCACTGCAATCCTCAAAAAGGTGCTCCTAAATCCTTACGAATCCTTCAAGTCAACTTTAATCACTCCGTCTCGTCAGGCACAAATTCTAAATTCATCTGAGGGGGGGGGAAACAGAAAACAGTGAGCCGGAGCTCAACGAGGTACATGCAGATTTTTCATAAAACGTTCATGCGGTCAACAGTTACATATATATATATATACAGAATATCATTTGTTCGGAATCATGCAAAACACTTAGGACAGTTAATGAAGGAATTCAGGCATCATATATACACATAGCATTTGGCCGAACAAAAACAAATCGGTAAGTAAGAACAGATAATATTTGGGATAACACAATGCAAATCATAACTTTAACTTCTTTTATTTATTGCATAACAGAAGGGGGGGCTTTAATCGAGGATAGATTGTGCACATCTCCTCACATTCAGGCAATACCTCCTTATACAAAGCCCCGAGGACGGATCTTACTTCCTCCTTGTACAAAGCCCCGAAGACGGCTCTCACTTCCTCCTTATACAAAGCCCCGAGGACGGCTCTGACTTCCTCCTTGTACAAAGCCCCGAGGACGGCTCTCACTTCGGTTATCCTCGATTATCACCTTAAGGTCCTAAGGCATGCCAGAGAACCTTATCTCCCAAAGCTAGAGTCAAAACTTATTTGTCTTATCATAAGACCGGTTTCAACTTTCATAATAATATGCCAGGCTGGTCTTAACTTTACATACAAAAAGGAACCAAACTTGATCTCACATGCAAGGGTAAAACGGATCTTGATTTCACATGTAGGGGTAAAACTGAACTCAATTTCACATGTAGGGGTAACCGGTCTCATTTTTATAAAAGGGAAGGCCGGTTACATTTTATTACATAGGAAAGTTGGTTTCATTTTCTTACAAAGGTGGGCCGGTTTCATTTTCTTACAAAGGAAAGCTGGTTTAGATTTCATGCTTAAAGTGGCTGGTTTAGATTTTCATGCTTGAAGTGGCTGGTTTAGATTTTCATCAAGGAAGGGCTGGAGCTCTTTTCACATCAAGGGAGCCGGTTTCATTTTTTTCATCATGCAAGGGCCGAACTTGATTTCATGCAAGAGGCTATGACAAACTTGATTTCAACATGCAAGAGGGGCCTGTTTGGATTTCATCTTAAGGCCGATTTGGATTTCACCTTGAGGTCGGTTTCAAACACAAGGCACACATGGCCGAACTTGATTTATCATGCAAAAGGGGACCAGTTTGGATTTTTCATCAAGGAAGGGCCGGAGCTCTTTTCACATCAACGGAGCCGGTTTCATTTTTTTCATAATGCAATGGCCAAACTTGATTTCATGCAAGAGGGTAGGACAAACTTGACTTCATCATCAATAGGGGACCGGTTTGGATTTCATCTTAAGGCCGATTTGGATTTCTCCTTGAGGCCAGATTCAAACACAAGGCACACATGGCCGAACTTGATTTCATCATGCAAAAGGGGAGCGGTTTGGATTTCATCTTAAGGCCGATTTGGATTTCTCCTTGAGGCCGGTTTCAAACAAAAGGCACACATGGCCAAACTTGATTTCATCATGCAAAAGGGGACCGGTTTGGATTTTTCGTCTTACAAGGCTGGTTTGGATTTTTCATCTTACAAGGCCGATTTGGATTTTTCATCTTATAAGGCCGGTTGTGATTCATGAAGAAGGGAGGGCCGGTCTTGATTCAGAAGGATGGAGCCGGACTTGTTTTGCACTAAGGGAAGGCCGAACTTCTTTTACACTAAGTGAAGGCCGAACTTGATTGAGGCTTAAGGTGGAGGCTGGTTTCAATTTTATCAAAGCCGAGTTCACATTATGCATGCCGATTTCATATCATGCCGGTTTCGATTAAGGCTGATTTCAAGATGAAAGAGAAAATGCCGGGTTCAAATTACAATGCAAAGCCGATTTCAATTATTCTTTAAGGCCAATTTCAAATCAAAGAGCTTAGACGTCACTTTTCAAAGTCGGTCTACTTTTTCATAATTAAATGACTGGTCGTCATTTAAATCATGCAATAATTAAACTTCATGCGTACGAAATAACTCAACATCATTAGTTATACTTGCATTAAAAAACATGAACTTAAAAAGGGTGAGTACACTTGCGGCATTCTTAAAAACAAACTTAAAAGAGTAACGTCCGAAGTACGCTTACAATATTATGAAGTTAAAAATAGAGTGTACACTTGCCTGACAGCCGTTTGTTCACCTTTATTGACTGGAAGCTTTCTCTCCTCTACACCTTACCGTTCTTCTCGCTGGTTGTTCGTGCCAACTTCATTGGTCGAAGCTGAGTATTTATAAAGGAGAGGTTAGGTGGAGTAAGTGGGGTAAGTCACTTGCTTCGGTGCCTCTTTTCAGATGGTAGGTGGGAGTAAGTAAGTTGGTTCACTTACTCGAGTACTTCTCCTCAGACTGTAACGGGGTAGTTTACTTACTCCATTTAGTCGATGTTTGGTTGGATTCTAACTAAATAGTAAAGTTGGATTTTGGCTTTAGTTGCTATTAATTTATTTAGGTCAACTTTTCGGTCAAGGCTCCTCATTCTAATTAAGCCATCTTCCTTGAAGATCGGTCAATAATTTCAACCCTAACCTTGAGCCACTTAATTTTTTTTGGACCTCACAATATTTCTCCATGTTCTACATAAATAAAGCCTATTTCTGTAAATTAATCGAACACATTTCATGTTTACATGTATATATTGTAATATATGGCATCGATTTCATAAAAATTCACATGTTAAGTGTCTATTTATTGTCCGATAATTTCGGCCAAACCCTAGGTACAAAAATGATAGGTTTTAATGATTTGTATTGATAATTTCTGTTGTATAAAAGTTAATCTGTGCTGAAATAAAGCTCCTTATGTAATTGGTTTCTAAAAATTTTATACGGACTTATACTGATAAATCATTGTGGACTTCTGTTGTTGACTTCCAGAGTTTCAAATTCAATCACATGAGTAGGGTCGTAAACTTATTTCTGGAGCATGGATACATGGAATATGTTGTGAACTTCTGACAAATTTGGCGGCAGTGCTAATCTGTAAGCAACCTTTCTGATCCGTTCTAGTATCTCAAAAGGGCCAATAAATCGTGGCTTTAGCTTACTCTTCATTCCAAACTGTGACGTTCCCTTGGACAGTGAGACCTTTAGAAAGGCAAAATCTCCGACCTCAAAACTTAAGTCTTTACTCCTTTTGTCCGCATAACTCTTCTGCTTGCTCTAAGCAACCTTTAAATTATCATGGATCAGTCTGATTTTCTCCGCCATTTTTTTAACGATTTTTGGACCCAAGATTCGCTTATCTCCAATCTCCTCCCAGTGAATCGGCGATCTACATTTCCTTTCGTACAAAGTTTCAAAAGACGTCATGTCGATGCTAGCCTAATAGCTGTTATTATAGGCGAATTCTGCCAATGCCAGGTAAGTATCCCAATTTTCCTTCATTTTCAACACCGAAACTCTCAGCATATCCTCAAGAATTTGGATGGTACGCTCAGACTGGCCATCAGTCTCGGAGTGATAAGCAGTACTAAATTTTAATTCCGTTCCCAATTCCTTATGTAAACTCTTCCAAAACCTTGAGACAAAACGGGGGTCCCTATCAGACACGATGGTGGCAGGGATTCCGTGTAGTCTCACAATTTCGTTTACATAAAGCTGTGCCAGCTTATCACGTGAATAGGTCATCTTGATTGCCAAGAAGTGGGCTGACTTTGTTAGTCAGTCAACTATAACCCAAACAGCATCATGATTTCTAGGAGTCCTTGGCAAACCCGACACAAAATCTATAGCAATATCTTCCCATTTCCAGCTTGGGATCGGCATTGGTTGTAACAGCCTGGACTATTTTCTCCTTTCAGCCTTCACTTGTTGACATACGAGGCATTTCTCCATATAGGCCATAATGTCTCTCTTCATATTCCTCCACCAAAACGTTTTCTTTAAGTATTGATACATTTTGTTCGTTCCAGAGTGGATGGTATATTTAAACCGATGGGCTTCCTTTAAAATTTTCTCTTTCAACTCCTTATCATTAGGCACGTATAATCGATCTCTAAACCGTAATACTCCATCCATTAGGACGCCGAATTTAGCTTGGGATTCCTTATTCAAGTCGCTTGCAATTTCCATAAGGAATGGATCATTGACTTGCATCTCCTTAACTTCGCTAACAATCTTCGGTTGAATTTGAAGATATGACAGGAGCATCCTATTTCCCTTGGCATAACGCCGGACATCACATTGCTTCAGATATTCTAACATCTCCATTTGTTTGATTTGTAATTGGGCGACAAATCCTGACCGTCGACTTAAAGCATCTGCAACCACATTAGCCTTCCCAGACTTATATTGAATCTCACAGTTGTAATCCTTTAAGAAGTCAAGCGACCTCCGTTGTCTCATGTTAAGCTCCTTTTGGGAAAATAAATACTTCAAGCTTTTGTGATCAGAATACACCAAAAACTTTTTACCGTATAGGTAATGTCTCCAAATTTTCAAGGAAAACACCACAGCCGCAAGCTCCAGATCATGGGTAGGGTAGTTCTTTTCATGAACCTTTAGTTGCCTAGACCCATAAGCTATTACTTTACCGTGCTGCATTAGCACGCATCCCAAGCCTGCCTTAGAGGTGTCACAGTATACCTCATAGCCTCGTGAACCTTCTGGAATTACCAACACTGGAGCAATAGTTGGGTGATTCTTTAGCTCCTGAAAACTCCAATCACATTCTTCAGTCCACTCAAATCGGATTTCCTTCACGCCACTCCTTTGGCCAGAAGCTAGCTGCTTCGGCTTCTTAAACGATCCTCCCGAACTGGCCTCGGAGCCAACACTTGCCCCACTTTTACTCGACGACCTCTTCTTGAAAAACTACTCTTTGGCATGCTCTTGCTCATAGATCAAAGCTCGATCTAGTACCTCAGCATAAGTAGTCAATTTGTGGGTCGCTAATTGCTTACGGATATCATCCCGCAAGCCTAACAAGAACTTCCTAGCCCTTCTCTCCTCGTCCTCCACCAGGAATGAAGCAAATCGAGACAACTTTGAAAACTTAGCATCGTATTTCGCCACAGATCGGTTGCCTTGCCTTAGCCTGAAGAACTCCTCCTCTTTCTGAACACAGAGGCTATGAGGAAAATACTTCTCGAGGAATGCATCCTCAAACATTTTCCGAGTAATTTCGGTCTCTAGTACCCCCAAAGCCCTTTTCTTCATTAGCCACTAGTGATGCGCCTCACCCTGCAACCGGTAAGACGTGCACAATACTCGATCCTCCTCGGGGCATCTAATCACAGCAAACACCCTCTTCAACCTCTCAAGCCATGCATCGGCCTTAATCGGGTCGGGCTCCCCCAGAAAGGCTGGCACTCACTCCTGAATGAAGCAGTTATAAACCAATGGCCCCGGATTAATAGGAGCCTAGACAGGAGCCGAAATAGGAACGGGGGCAAGGCTTCGCTACTCCATGTTCTCTATGGCATTTGTAAGATGCCCCAATAAATTAAGATACTCTGCCTCTCAGTCTCGAGGTGGATCATCCCTTGACATACTTCGACGTCTGGGCGGCATGGTCAACTTTAAAGTCCTCACTAAACGGGAAACAATAGCAGATTGAGTCAAAAGTTAAACCCTTGCTGCAATATCCTTAGACATGCTAAACACATATGCAATTAAGAGAGCGTATACTCGAGTAGGTCATCCTGTGCTCACTCATTCGATCCCAAGCTTCCGCGTAACTTCAGATCCATCCTAAGGCATCCCCTCTCTGATACCAACTGTGACGGTCCAAATTATTCTCCATCGAATAACCTCCGTTAGAAAGATAAAGACAAGTAGGCAAAATGACAATAATGAATTTCTATAGAAAATTGGGCAGAGTTCCATCTATAAATTGGACATTCCCAAAAATATAAATACCTGAAATACAACCCTGCACAATAATCCAAAAAAATTCACAAGAAAATCTATAAAGTCCAATGACAAACCACACAGGATCTAAATACCACAACAACCGAGGTGGCTCCGGCGACGTGATCCAGACGACACCGGCAAAGAAGGATGCCAACTAGGAACCCCGAACTCACCACAAGGCAAGACCTTTGGAAGCATATAAAAATCAAAACACACTGCGGACTGATACATATATAAGTCATCCATCATCCACTATCATTAGATATCGCCATACAATTTTTATCAGTTACAAAAGTCAAACCCAAAAGATCCCTGTCATACATCTAACAAGTCTAAATCCAAATCTTGAGCCCTGCACGTAAAATAGCTATCTACTAAGCTTCTATGATCTACTCGGCCTCGTCAACCATCAAAGCGTTCTCATCTAAAAAAGATAAAGCAAGGGTGAGTATAAAGTCTAGCAAATGAAATCATATACCACTAACTAACAATAGGTAACGATAACCAATAGCTAGAACGAAAGAGAACACAGAAACAATACAAGGGACGCAAGAGGGAGAAGAACACTTGGGATTGTCCGATTCACTTACTTATATCAGTTACATTTTATTCATTTTCATTTTAACATTTATCTTTGCGGACCCCGGAGCTGGTAGGTCGTACTAGCCAACGAGGCGAGCGAATGACGAAAGGAATGTGTTTGGTACACATTCTAAAGCCACGGCTATATTTTAGGTCTGCAGTACTCGACCATCGGTTTCATCTCTACCATGTAACATCCAAACAGCTACATTTTAGGCCTGCAGCACTCGGCCAACAAGCCCCATATCCCCCGGGGACCAGGGCAAATCTCGTTCTTTCACCGTAGTGTCCTAGAGAGTGCCATGAAAGCTAGCCACCCCCATGGGTGGCCAGAGTATTCCTTGGGTTCCCATCATGACGTACATGGCAAGCTAGAGGACACCACCCCTATCAACCATGGTCCTAGTTTCAAGGTTCAACTTTCCAGGAGGGAGGACCCACTACTCGGCATACTCATTCACAATCTGGGAAATCCCATTCCCAACACGTATCTTCATCCGGGAGATCACGTTCACCACGACATACGTAGTGGGTTTCCCTCCATTTATTTACTTAACTTTATTCCTTCTTTGGAAGTAGTTTTCATAACAATTTAGTTCGAGTTCTCAAGGAGTTTGAAATTCCTTACCTCCGGTTTACAACCACCACCTTAGAAGCCTCTGGAACACCTTCTCATGCTTCCGATGCACAATTATACATTTCAAAACTTACACTTTTACATCAACACATAACATGAGTCTCATCAGAATTAGATAGGAGCAAAATGTGCAATTTCACATTTTAATCACGGATGAACAGTAACAGTGCGTCTTTAGAAGACTCAGAGGCCGCAAACGAGTCATAACGTGCGAGATCACACGTGCGGCCAATATATATATACAATAGGGACGTGGGGATTCACATTTTGAAGTCAATTTAACGATTCACTGGCAGAAAAGGGGAAAACCCCAAAATTTCATGGGTTAGGGTTTCACGAAGCTCCACCGGACGAATCGGTGAGCAAATCAACAAACAAACCATACCATCCTTGGTCTCAAGACATAGGTACTACATTTTCTAGGTTATGGGTGGGTATGAAGATGAAAATACCCGATAATTAACAGAAACCAACAAAAGAGGAAAGTTAGTGGGTATGAGAACACTTGCCTCGATCCGTGCTTTCACTTTAATAACTGGCTCTCGGACGAATTTGGACTCCCGGGCTTTGTTCTCCCCTTTTCTCACACTAGGATCACCCCTCTCTCTCTAAAAAACCCTAGGGCCGTGAGAAAATGAAGAGGAGAAGGCAGGGCGCGACTTTATAATGTGCCACCACTCGAGCGCGGCTCGAGCGAGCATCAGGCGATGCCTATTCTGGAATTTCCGCTCGAGCAGAGCTCGAGCGGCTAGCGGGCAGGGGAGGTTCTGGAATTTCCGCTTGAGCGAAGCTCGAGCGGCCTGCAGGTGGGCACAAGCTGCTGGCCCCGCACCTCAGCCGAAGAAATTCTGAATTATTTTCTAATTTTTCACCAAGTACACATCCCCCCATCGATCAATACGTCTATTATTAATTACCAATACGACGATTACCCCTTAACTACCATACCCTTAAACCCGAAACCTCACAACTCTCCCCCACTTATAAAATTTTGTCCACGAAATTTTTAACGAATCTAAAGGATTAAATTAGCTCACTTACTGCAAAACAGATGAGGATGTCTTTCCCGCATTTTGTCCTCTCTTTCCCAAGTCGCTTCCTCGCTAGAGTGGTTCCTACACAAGACCTTCACGAGAGGAATGACTTTTGATCACAAGATTTGTTCCATTCGATCTAAGATTTCCACGGGCTCCTCAAGATAACATAAATCTTTATCGATAGCCAAAGAACTGAAATCGATCACATGAGATGGATCATAAACGTACTTCCTTAACATCGAGACATGGAAGACGTTATGCACCTCGGCCAAGCTCGGGGGTAAAGCTAGACGGTAGGCCACTTCACCAACTCGCTCAAGGATCTCAAATGGCCCAATAAAGCGCGGCTTCAGTTTCCCCTTAACTCCAAACCTGGAAATTGCTTTCCATGGTGATACTTTAAGGAAGACAAAATCTCCAACTTTGAATCTAAGCTCGGACCTCCTTTTATCAGCATAACTTTTCTGTCGGCTCTCGGCAACCTTCAACTTTCCAAAGACAACAACGATCTTATCCGATGTCTCTTGAACAACATCTAGGCCCAGTAACCTCCTGTCTCCAGTCTCTTCCCAATGAATGGGAGATCGACACTTCCTACCATAAAGTGCCTCGAAGGGAGCCATACCGATACTCGCCTGGAAGCTATTGTTGTAGGCGAATTCGGCGAGTGCCAAGTGATCATTCCAATTCCCTTGGAACTCCAACACCGAAGCCCGAAGCATGTCCTCCAGTACCTGAATTGTCCGCTCAAACTGGCCATCGGTCTGAGGATGGTACGTTGTACTAAACTTTAGGCTCATACCTAATTCGCGATGCAAACTCTCCCAAAATTTAGAGACAAACTGCGGGTCATGATCAGACACAATAGATGCTGGCACACCATGCAACCTCACGATCTCACTGATGTACAGTCATGCCAGACGATCACGGGAGAATGTAGTCCAAATGGCTATAAAATGAGTAGATTTCGTCAATCAGTCCACAATAACCCAAATTGTATCATGATTTCTCAAAGTTCTAAGCAATCCAGATACAAAGTCCATTGAGATATCTTCCCACTTCCAGCAAGGAATGGGCAAAGGCTGCAACAACCCAAAAGGCTTCCTCCTCTCGGCCTTCAGCTGCTGACAGACAATACAATGGTTAACAAAGGCCACAATCTCTCTCCATATGTTCCTCCACCAGAACATTTTCCTCAAGTCTTGGTACATTTTGTTTATGCCAGGATGAATTGTATACCGGGTTCTATGCGCTTCCTTCATAATCTCCTCCTTCAAATCCTTAACATCCGGCACATACAAGTGCTCCCGAAACCTCAATATCCCATTGGAACGCACATCAAAATCAGCTTGAGAGTCTCTATCAAGATCTTCCACAATACTCATCAAAAATGGGTCACACACCTGCCCTTCCTCGATCCTTTGAAGGATCTTGAGCTGCACCTGAAGAAAGGATAACATCATTCGGTTACCCTTGACATAACGCTGGATATGACATAACATTAAGCAGTCAATCAACTCCATCTGCTTGATCTGCAGGGACACCACCCAACAAGTACGACGACTTAGCGCATCAGCACCACGTTTGCTTTCCCCTGTCGTTATTGTATCTCACAATCATAGTCCTTGAGGAACTCAATCCAACGCTACTGCCTCATGTTCAACTCTTTCTGCAAAAACAAATACTTGAGGCTTTTGTGGTCAGAATAGACAAGAAATTTCTCGTCATAAAGATAATGCCTCTAGATCTTCAAGGCAAAAACCACAGCGGCTAACTCCAAATCATGGGTCGAGTAGTTCTTCTCATGAGTCTTCAACTGCCAAGACCCATAAGCAACTACTCTCCCCCTCTGGATAAGAACACATCCGAGCCCCAACTGAGATACATCACAGTCACCTCAAATCCGCCCATACCATCGGGAAGGGTCAGAATTGGAGCTGATGTCAACCGATCCTTTAGCTCTTGGAAACTTCGATCACACTCCACGGTCCAGATAAAGTCTACCTCCTTCTTCGTCAAATGAGTGAGAGGTAAGGCTATCTGAGAGAAATTTTCTACGAAACGACGATAATAGCCGGCCATCCCCAAAAAGCTTCGGACTTCTGTCACGGTCATCGATCAATCCCAATCAACCACCGCTTCAATTTTCTGTGGATCTACCGAGACGCCTCCTCCAGCAATTACGTGGCCTAAAAATACAACTTCGTCGGGCCAAAACTCACATTTCTTTAATTTTGCAAACAACCGATGCTCCCGAAGGGTCTACAGCACAAGCCTCAAGTGCTCCTCATACTCGGAGTAATCTTTAGAACAAATTAGAATGTCATCAATGAAAACCACGACAAACTTATCCAAGAACGGCTGAAAGACCTAGTTCATCAGGTCCATAAACACAGTTGGAGTACCAGTCAATCCGAACGGCATCACCAAGAACTCATAGTGACCATATCTTGTACGAAAGACCGTCTTCGCAACATCCCCTTCTTTAATGCGAAGCTGATGATACCCCGACTGAAGATCAATCTTGGAATACACTAAGGATCCCTGCAACTAATCAAAGAGATCATCAATCCGCGGAAGAGGATACTTATTCTTAATCGTGATTTTATTCAGCTCGCGGTAGTCTATACATAACCTTAAAGCCCCATCCTTCTTTTTAACAAAAAGAACTGGAGTGCCCCACGGCGATACATTGGGTCTAATAAAACCCGAATCGAGCAAATCCTGCAACTGCTGTTTCAACTCCTTCAAAACAGCAGGAGCCATACGGTAGGGGGCCTTTGATATGGGTGCCAATCCCGGCTCAAAGTCAATCCAAAAATAAATCTCACGACGTGGTGGTAGAGTGGACAACTTGTTGGGGAACACATCCCCAAATTCACAAACCATCGGAATGTCTGCCACGGGCAACCCCCGACTCTCCACCACACTAACATAGGCCAAAAAGGCTTCACACCCACTACTTAACAAGTGGCGAATCTGTAGAGCAGAAATAAAATGAGACTGCTCCACCCTTCGTACCCCTTGAACATAAAAGGGGTCACAATCTGGAAGGGTGAAGTCCACCCTTTTGTGGAAGCAATCAATAGTCGCGTGATACTTGGATAGCCAATCCATACCCAAAATAACATCAAAATCACTCATATGTAGCAGAACCAAATCGGCTACTAAAGGAAACCCCTTCACCTCCACAATACACCCAAGATAGGCTACATCGGTCACAACGGAAGACCTCGTGGGCGTAGCCACGACCAAAGAAAAATCAAGGGTCACGGGAGAGGGTGTAATACAGCAAGCCAATTGGGGAGAAATAAATAAATGGATAGACCCGGAATCAAAGAGCACTGAACAAGTTATACCACATACAGAAATTATACCTTCCACCACCTTATCTGATACTCTGGCCTCACTAGCAGAAGCTGTAAAAACTTTACCCTGAACCGCCAGCTTCAGAACTCGAACCTTCGAAGCCTGAAGGCACTCCCTTTCCCTATGCCCCACTTGACCGCAAGTGAAACAAGCACCCGTCAATAGAGGACACAGTTTACCGTCATGCACCATTCCACAGAGCCGATAAAAACCCACCGAAGCTTGAGAAGATGATGATGAAGTCTGGCTGCTCCTTCGGCCAGAAGCTAGCTGCTTCGGCTTCTTAAACGATCCTCCCGAACTAGCCCCGGAGCCAACACTTGCCCCACTTTTACTCGACGACCTCTTCTTGAAAAACTCCTCTTTGGCATGCTCTTGCTCATAGATCAAAGCTCGATCAAGTACCTCAGCATAAGTAGTCAATTTGTGGGTCGCCAATTGCTTACGGATATCATCCCGCAAGCCTGACAAGAACTTCCTAGCCCTTCTCTCCTCGTCCTCCACCAGGAATGAAGCAAATCGAGACAACTCTAAAAACTTAGCATCATATTCCGCCACAGATCGGTTGCCTTGCCTTAGCCTGAAGAACTGCTCCTCTTTCTGAACACGGAGGCTATGAGGAAAACACTTCTCGAGGAATGCATCCTCAAATATTTTCCAAGTAATTTCGGTCTCTGGTATCCCCAAAGCTCTTTTCTTCATTAGCCACCAGTGATGCGCCTCACCCTGCAGCCAGTAAGACATGTACAATACTCGATCCTCCTCGGGGCATCTAATCACAGCAAACACCCTCTTCAAGCTCTCAAGCCATGCATCAGCCTTAATCGGGTCGGGCTCCCCCAAAAATGCTGACAGTCGCTCCTGAACGAAGCGGTCATAAACAGATGGCCCTGGATTAATAGGAGCCTGGACAGGAGCCGGAATAGGATCAGGGGTAAGGTTTCGCTGCTCCATGTTCTCTACGACATTTGTAAGATGCCCTAACAAATTAAGATACTCTGCCTCTCGGTCTCGAGGCGGATCATCCCTTGGCATACTTCGACGTTTGGGTGGCATGGTCAACTTTAGAAGTCCACACTAAACGGGAAACAATAGCACATTGAGTCAAAAGTTAAACCCTTGCTGCAATATCCTTAGACATGCTAAACACATACGCAATTAAGAGAACGTATACTCAAGTAGGTCATCCTATACTCACTCATTCGATCCCAACCTACGCTACCCTAGGCTTCCGCGTAACTTCAGATCCATCCTAAGACATCTCCTCTCTGATACCAACTGTGACGGACCAAATTATTCTCCATCGAATAACTTCCGTCAGAAAGATAAAGACAAGCAGACAAAATGACAATAATGAATTTCTACAGAAAATTGGGCAGAGTTCCGTCTGTAAATTTGATATTACCAAAAATACAAACACCTAAAATACAACCCTGCAAAATAATCCAAAGAAATTCACAAGAAAATCCATAAAGTCCAATGACAAACCACACAGGATCTAAATGCCACAACAACCGAGGTGGCTCCGGCGACGTGATCCAGACGACACTGGCAAAGAAGGATGCCAACTAGGAACCTCGAACTCACCACAAGGCAGGACCTGCGGAAGTATATAAAAACAACAATACACAGCGGACTGATACATATATAAGTCATCCATCATCCACTATCATTAGATATCGCCATACAATTTTTATCAGTTACAAAAGTCAAACCCAAAAGATCCCTGTCATACATCTAACAAGTCTAAGTCCAAATCTTGAGCCCTGCACGTAAAATAGCTATCTACTAAGCTTCTATGATCTACTCGGCCTCGTCAACCATCAAGTCGTTCTCATCTGAAAAAGATAAAGCAAGGGTGAGCATAAAGTCTAGCAAATGAAATCATATACCACTAACTAACAATAGGTAACGATACCCAATAGCTGGAACGAAAGAGAACACAGGAACAATACAAGGGGACGCGAGACGGAGAAGAACACTTGGGATTGTCCGATTCACTTATGTCAGTTACATTTTATTCATTTTTATTTTAACATTTATCTTTGCGGACCCCGGAGCCAGTAGGTCGTACTAGCCAACGAGGCGAGAGAATGACGAAAGGAATGTGTTTGGTACACATTCTAAAGCCACAACTACATTTTAGGTCTGCAGTACTTGACCATCGGTTGCATCTCTACCATGCAACATCCAAACGGCTACATTTTAGGCCTGCAACACTCGGCCAACAAGCCCCATATCCCCCGGGGACCAGGGCAAATCTCGTTCTTTCACCGTAGTGTCCTAGAGAGTGCCATGAAAGCTAGCCACCCCTATGGGTGGCCGGAGTATTCCTTGGGTTCCCATCATGACGTATGTGGCAAGCTAGAGGACACCACCCCTATCAACCATGGTCCTAGTTTCAAGGTTCAACTTTCCAGGAGGGAGGACCCACTACTCGGCATACTCATTCACAATCTGGGAAATCCCATTCCCAACACGTATCTCCATCCGGGAGATCACGTTCACCACGACATATGTAGTGGGTTTCCCTCCATTTATTTACTTAACTTTATTCCTTCTTTGGAAGTAGTTTTCATAACAATTTAGTTCGAGTTCTCAAGGAGTTTGAAATTCCTTACCTCCGGTGGACAACCACCACCTTAGAAGCCTCTGGAACATATTCCCATGCTTCCGATGAACAATTATATATTTGAAAACTTACACTTTCACATCAGCACATAACATGAGTCTCATCACAATTAGATAGGAGCAAAATGTGCAATTTCACATTTTAATCACGGATGAACAGTAATAGTGCGTCTTTAGAGGACTCGGAGGCCGCGAACGGGTCATAACGTGCGAGATCACACGCGCGGCCAACATATATACACAATAGGGACTTGGGGATTCACATTTTGAAGTCAATTTAACGATTCACAGGCAGAAAATGGGAAAACCCCAAAATTTCATAGGTTAGAGTTTCATAAAGCTCCATCGAACGAATCGGTGATCAAATCAACAAACAAACCATACCATCCTTGGTCTCAAGACACGGGTACTACATCTTCTAGGTTACGGGTGGGTATCGAGATAAAAATACTTGATAATCAGCAAAAACCAACGAAAGAGGAAAGTTAGCATCTAGGAAAGTTATCAGCAAAATACCTGATAAAAATACATTTTCTCCCCTTTTCCCTCACTAGTATCGCCCCTCTCTCTCTCTCTCGAAATACCCTAGGGCCATGAGAATATGAAGAGGAGAAGGCAGGGCGCACGGCTCGAGCGAGCATTAGGCGGTGCCTATTCTGGAATTTTCGCTCTAGCAGAGCTCGAGCGGCCAGCGGGCGGGCAAGGTTCTGGAATTTCTACTCGAGCGGAGCTGAAGCAGCAAGCGGGTCGGCGCAAGTTACTGGCCCCATACCTCAGCAGAAGAAATTCCGATTTATTTTCTAATTTTTCACCAAGTACACATCCCCGCATCGATTAATAGGTCTATTATTAATTACCAATATGACAATTACCCCTTAATTACCATACCCTTAAACCCGAAACCTCGCACTATTCATTAGATCCATGAAGGCAGCAGGGGTGTTTGTAAGCTCAAGTGCATGACAAGAAATTCATAGTGGTCGTACCTTGTCTGGAAAGCGGTCTTGGCCACATCCTCCGGCTTAATCCTCAATTGATGATAACTGGACCTCAAATTGATCTTTGAGAACACCCGAGATCCTTGCAATTGATCAAACAAATGATTAATTTACAGCAGAGGATATTTGTTCTTGATTGTGATTTTATTCAACTCACTATAATCGACACATAGCCGCAACGACCCATCTTTCTTTCTTACAAATAAGAGTGGTGCTCCCCAAGGAGACACACTTGGCCTAATGAAATCCTTGTCCAATAGCACCTGTAATTGCAACCTTAATTCTTTTAACTCAGCCGGAGCCATTCTATAAGGGGTCTCAGAAACTGGACTGACGTGAAAAACAATGGAAATCTCAAACTCAATTTCCCGATGTGGAGACAATCCAGGTAGCTTCTCAGGAAATACATCCTCAAATTCACAGATGACTTGGATGTCCTTAGCCGATAGCTTATGACTCCCAGTGGTGCAGGCATAAGCCAAGTAAGCCTTACATCCACTTTTCACCAGATGTTTAGCATGTAAGGCCGAGATTATTACAGGCATCTCCTTTTTCTTAATGCCTTGGAAGAAAAAGGTTTCTATCCCAGGGATATTAAAATAAACCTTTTTCGTAAAGCAATCAATGGTGGCATGGTTTTTGGCCAGCCAATCCATCCCTAGAATCACGTCAAAACCTCCCATGTCTAATACCAAATCCACAATCAAACATTTTCCATCTACTTCCATCACGCATCAAGGGTATACATTATCAATAATGACGGGAAATCCAGTAGGGGTGCATACTGATAATTCATAATTTAATAAGCAAGGGGTAGTATCAATATGGCTTGCAAACCATGGAGAAATAAATGAGTGAGTAGACCCTGAATCAAATAAGATGGATGCAGGAACGCCGCAAACAGAAAGGGTACCTTCCACGACATTAGGTGATGCCTCTGGTTCCTCGATAGCTACTACGAAGGCCTTAGCCAGAATAGTAGGATTTTCTCCCTCTAGTCTCGGGCAATCCTTGATTAGATGGCTTTGCTGCCCGCATTTGTAACAAGCTCCCGTCATTCGGTGACACTCCTGCCCCAAATGTATTTTTCCGCAGGATGTGCAGTGCGCAGCCGATGTTTTAGAATCAGACATCGACTGAGCTAGCACGATACTCCTTCCTTTTACCACCATCCTCGTCCTCTTGGATGTTTCAGAAGATCCTCCAGCAGATCCAATATTGACGTTAGTCTGACTAGCTGCGCTCTTCGCGAAAAATCTCTCCATCTCTAATTCTCTCTTGTAGATGACTACCCGGTCTAGTATGTCGGCATATGTCTCGAGCTTCAAGGTGGACAGCTGCTTTCGGATATCATCCCGTAGTCCCTATTGAAATTTCTTCACCTTTCTAAGTTTGTCTTCTATATAATAAGGCAAAAATTTGGACAACTCCGTAAATCTAGCGTCGTACTCCATCACAAACATACTCCCTTGTCTTAACTTCATGCACTCCATCTCCTTTTGATCTCGGAGGCTGGGTGGGAAGTATTTCTCTAGAAAATCTTCCTCAAACATTTCACAAGTGATCAGTTCATTGGGCACCCCCAGTGCCCTCTTCCTCATGTCCCACCAACTGTCTGCCTCGCCTTCTAACTTGTAGACGACGAAGGTGACCTTCTCTTGGTCCGAACACCCAATTACCGCAAATATTTTCTTCATCCTCTTTAGCCATATATCAGCTTCTGTCGGGTCAGGTTTCCCCAAGAAGCCCGGTGCGCGCTCCATTGTAAACCGGTCATACGTAGTTGGAGCTACGATAGCCGGAGATGGCTCAGTCGCAAGGATTGTCACCATATGCCTATGCTCGACGGATTCCACCATGTTGGTCATTCTTTCCAGCAAATCTATATACGCAACCTCCTGATCATAGGGCATATTTCTGCTATTTCTTCTGCTCCTTCCACTAGCCATCCTAAAATCAAGATAGGCACAATATTATAATCTTAGCAAAAGAAAATATCCTTCAATCCTGAAAATTTATACTTGGTCTAGAAGCCAGGTTTTTCCTAGGGCCTCTAATTGCCTAAGTTATCCTTAGCCTACTTCTCTTAGAGTTTCAGTATGAAGATTCAAACCTATGCTTCTGCATCCTAATCGATCAATTCCTAAGGCATCTCACCTCTCTGATACAAATTGAGGCGGAACGGATTTTTTTCACTCTGCCATTCGCAACACAGGATCGCAGATGCCATCTAGGACCCATATAATTTAATCATAAAATGCATAGCGGAAGCCGATCTAGCATCTTGCCAAAACATTCATACTCATTCCATAACATTCATTTCTGAATAGACACAAATGTCTAATTATAAAAGTTTATGGAATCTAACAATTCATTACACTAATTGATTCTCCGCTACAATCCTCAAAAAGGTTCTCTTAAATCCTTACGAATCCTTCAAGTCAGCTTTGATCACTCCGTCTCTTCAGGCACAAATTCTAAATTTCTATCTGAGGGGGGGAAACAGAAAATAGTGAGCCGGAGCTCAACAAGATACATGCAGATTTTCCATAAAACGTTCATGCTGTCAATAGTTACAGATATATATATACAGAATATCATTTGGCCAGAATCATGCGAAATACTTAGGATGGTTAATGCAGGAAATCAGGCATCATACATACACATAGCATTTGGCAGAAGAAAAGCAAATCGGTAAGTCAGAACAGATAATATTTGGGCATAACACAATGCAGATCATAACTTTAACTTCTTTTATTTATTGCATAACGGAAAGGGGGCTTTAATCGAGGATAGATTGTGCACATCTCCTCACAATCATGGCAATACCTCCTTGTATAAAGCCCCGAGGATGGCTCTTACTTCCTCCTTGTACAAAGCCGCGAGAACGGCTCTCACTTCCTCATTGTACAAAGCCCCAAGGATGGCTATCACTACCTCCTTGTACGAAGCTTCGACAACGGCTCTCACTTCGATTATCTTTAATTATCACCTTAAAGTCCTAAGGCATGCCGGAGAACCTTATCTCCTAAAGCTAGAGTCAAAACTTATTTGTCTTATCATAAGGCCGGTTTCAACTTTCATAATAATATGCTAGGCTGGTCTTAACTTTACATGCAAAAAGGAACAAAACTTGATCTCACATGCAAGGGTAAAACGGATCTTGATTTCATATGCAGGGGTAAAACTGAACTCAATTTCAAATGTAGGGGTAGCCAGTCTCATTTTTATACAAGGGAAGGCCAGTTACATTTTGTTACATAGGAAGGTTGGTTTCTTTTTCTTACAAAGGTAGGCCGGTTACATTTTATTACAAAGGAAAGCCGGTTTAGATTTCTTGCTTAAAGTGGCCGGTTTAGATTTTCATGTTTGAAGTGGCAAGTTTAGATTTTCATCAAGGAAGGACTGGAGCTCTTTTCACATCAACGGAGCTAGTTTCATTTTTTTTATCATGCAAGGGCCGAACTTGATTTCATACAAGAGGGGAGGACGAACTTGATTTCGTCATGCAAGAGGGGCTGGTTTGGATTTCAGCTTAAGGCCGATTTGGATTTCTCCTTGAGGCCGGTTTCAAACACAAGGCGCACATGGCCGAACTTGATTTCATCATGCAAAAGGGGAGTGGTTTGGATTTCAACTTAAGGCCAATTTGGATTACTCCTTGAGGCTGGTTTCAAACACAAGGCACACATGGCCGAACTTGATTTCATCATTCAAAAGGGAAGCGGTTTGGATTTCATCTTAAGGCCGATTTGGATTTCTCCTTGAGGCCGGTTTCAAACACAAGGCACACATGGCCGAACCTGATTTCATCATTCAAAAGGGAACTAGTTTGGATTTTTCATCTTACAAGGCCGGTTTGGATTTTTCATCTTACAAGGCCGGTTGTGATTCATGAAGAAGGGAGGGCCGGTCTTCATTTAAAAAGGGTGGCCGGACTTGATTTATAAGGGGTGGCCGGTCTTGATTCACAAGGATGGAGCCGGACTTGTTTTGCACTAAGGGAAGGCCGAACTTCTTTTACACTAAGGGAAGGCCGAACTTGATTGAGGCTTAAGGTGGAGACTAGTTTCAATTTTATCAAAGCCGAGTTCACATTATGCATGCCGGTTTCATATCATGTCGGTTTCAATTAAGGTTGATTTCAAGATCAAAGAGAAAATGCCAGGTTAAAATTACAATGCAAAGCCGATTTCAGTTATTCTTTAAGGCCGGTTTCAAATCAAAGAGCTTATTCGTCACTTTTCAAAGCCGGTCTACTTTTTCATAATTAAATGACTGGTCATCATTCAAATCATGCAATAATTAAACTTCATGCGTATGAAATAACTCAACATCATTAGTTATACTTGCATTAAAAAGCATGAACTTAAAAAGGGTGAGTACACTTGCGGCATTCTTAAAAACAAACTTAAAAGAGTAACGTCTGAAGTACGCTTGCAATATTATAAAGTTAAAAATAGAGTGTACACTTGTCTGACAGTCGTTTGTTCACCTTTACCGACTGGAAGCTTTCTCTCATCTAATCCTTACTGTTCTTCTCGCTGGTTGTTCGTGCCAACTTCCTTGGTTGAAGCTGAGTATTTATAGAAGAGGGGTTAGGTGGAGTAAGTAGGGTAAGTCACTTGCTTCGGTACCTCTTTTCAAAGGGTAGGTGGGGGTAAGTAAGTTGGTTCACTTACTCGAGTACTTCTCCTCAAACTATAACGGGGTAGTTTACTTACTCCATTTAGTCGATGTTTGGTTGGATTCTAACTAAATAGTAAAGTTGGCTTTTGGCTTTAGTTGCTATTAATTTATTTAGGTCAACTTTTCTGTCAAGGCTCCTCATTCTAATTAAGCCATCTTCCTTGAAGATCAGTTAATAATTTTAACCCCAACCTTGAGCCTCTTAATTTTTTTTGGACCTCAAAATATTTCTCCATGTTCTGCATAAATAAAGCCTATTTCTATAAATTAATCAAACATATTTCATGTTTACATGTATATATTGTAATATATGGCGTCGATTTCATAAAAATTCACATGTTAAGTGTCTGTTTATTGTCCGATAATTTCGGCCAAACCCTAGGAACAAAAACGATGGGTTTTAACGATTTTTACCGATAATTTCTGTTGTATAAAAGTTAATCCGTGCTGAAAAATAGCTCTTGATGTAGTTGGTTTCTAAAAATTTTATACGGACTTATACTGATAAATCACTGTGGACTTCTAGAGCAAAACTGAAGGGTTTTTAGACCGTTATTGTATATCCTGAACCAATTCTGAAGGGTTTCTAACTGTTTCTGTATATTCTGAAATAAATCTGAAAGGTTATGAAATGTTTCCAAATATTCTGAAGTTAATTGAAGGGTAATTGTGAAACTCTGAAATGAAAGAGCGTTTTCAGTTAAGAAGTTATTTCTGATACTGTTATTTAGGACCCGAGACTGATTACAGTTAGGTTAGGTTCTCCGGTATGCCTTAGAACGTTACGGTGGTAATAGAGGATAACTCTGTCCGTGGAGTTATGCGTGGTTTTCCCTTTCATTGGGGAGTTACGGTTAGGATGAAAGATTCTGAACCTGGCCTACCTTCGGGAGGCATACCTGTACTAATCTCATGGGAAGGGATCTTCTCTTTCTATTTCTAGCCTTTGATTGTGTGGAGTGAACACAATCTATCCTCGATTATTTACCCCTCTACTGGTAGGGTCTACAGGTGGGGTCCTATACTGATAGAAAAGTGGATTTCTATAAGTTAAAGAATTAAGACTGATTTCTGCTTTCTGGAGTCTGTTTTACCAATTTATTACTAACAAAGCTTGGCTAGGCTTACTTCTAATTTCCGGCTTGATTGTTGCTTTTTCACAGCTTCGTAATCTTTTGCACACGTTTCTCGCTCTGATTTTCTTGTGAATCAGTGCTTTGTAGCATTTATGCTTCAATATGTATCTGTATTCATTTTTCTACATTCTGTTCTGCATAAAAGTCTTACGGCATGCCTGCATGTACCTTGCTGGACCTCGGCTCACAGTTTTGCTATTTTTTCCCCTCCAGATGAGACTGTAGAATTGGTACCTGATGAGAAAGAGTGACTTAAAGCTTATTCTGAAGACTTTTGAGGATTTGAAGCATTTTGGAGTCACCAAAGAGGATTAGTTGGATGTAAAGACATGATTTTGACATGTGATTTTGTATATGGATTTTATACCTATGGATATATATGTATATGGGTTTGGTATAGAAATGTGTGTAATGCATGTGATGAACAGGAAACTATACTTCTACAGGTTAATAGTTCTGCTTCTGCTCTATACTTTTGGATATTCTGTATAGGTTTTAGATGGTATCTTACTCATGAACTGTTAATATAGTAGATGGTTGTTTGATTAATGCCATGGATGGCATCTGTGGTCCTGTGTACGCATGTTGTAGGAAAAATTTGTGGTATAAATAGATAGTTGTGTGCTTGTACTAGTTGGTTATACGGGTTTTGTACATGTATTTTTAGGTTTTCATCCAGTTATAAAAAATACTGCTAAAATTTTTGCAGAATTTATACTTTATACTTTTGTCCTAAATCCTTTTTTTGTCTTGACAAAAGTTTCTGAGGAAAAAAATCCATTTGGTCACATGACTGGTGCTTGAGCACCAATCATGTGGCAACCATGTGATCCCTCTTTTTCTGTTTTAAAAGAGGATTTGAGGTGGAGAAGGGGGCAGAGTAGCTCGACAACAACGAAGAGGCGGAGTAAGGGAAGAAAGAGGAAAAATCCACCGTTTTTGTCCAATCCGGGTAAAAATAACGGTAGAGCAGGCTAAGACAAGTGTACCCCAAACATTATCCTCCATTTTTATTACTTTTCTATATCTATAAAAATATATTTGTACTCTGAATTGCTGTTTCACTTTGTTTAATGCATACGAAGCATGTTTCTATAAATTAATCGGATAGATTTTAAGTTTATATGTCTGTATCGCAATATAGGGCTTTAGTTTTATGACTGTACATGTGTAGGGTGTCTGATTATGGTCAAAAAGCTCCATGTGAAGACCTAGGTCAAAATTTAAGGGTTTTATGTATAAATTTCCTAAATTTTGAGATGTAATTGTGATTCTGTAATATGATAAGGATTATGAGGTAATCTTAATCTGAAAAGTCTAACAGGAATATACTGTAGAACTTCTGAGATATTTTGAAGCTATTTGAAGGATCCCTGATTAAGGTTTAGTCTAAAAAGTCTCACAGTAATGCACCACTAATCTTCTGGGATTGGGCACGACCATACTAGCACTAATGCACCGGATCCCATCAAAACTCCGAAGTTAAGCGTGCTTCGGCGAGAGTAGCACAAGGATGGGTGACCTCCTAGGAAGTCCTCGTGTTGCACCCCTTTTCTCTTAAAGTATTAAAAGGCGATTCTGGTGTAGTGGTATCATAGTACCCTCCCACGGTACTGACCAGGGTTCGATTCCCTGGATGCACATAAACTTACTTACTTGTTTATTGAAGACATCCTTGGAAGATGACAGGTATACATCTCAAATGCACATGATTCGCTGGAACTTATAAAAAAATAAAAATAAAAATAAATTAAAATTAAAATTAAAAAAAATTCTCTATGCTTGGGCTCCCTTCTGGTTGCCAGCCTTTTGGATTAGCCCTTTCCCCCATTTGTTATTCCATTTTGTTGTATTTTTTTTTGCTTTCGCTTTGGCCTGTATGTTAAGGTCTAGCTCTTGTCTGGATTTGTATTGATGCTCGAGGCTTGCATCATGTCTATGGTTTTATATTCAAGTCGGAAAAACACTTGGAGATTTCATAAAAAAAAAATTCTTCTGTTCTTAGCCAGGTTGGGCTGATTGTGTGGGATTTATATTCCTTGTATTTTGCTTACACACACACGTATAAAAAAAAAATCTTCTTTGCTTAGCAGGCTGGGCTGATTGTGTTGGATAAATATTTCCTAGTATTTTGCTCTCACACACACACGTATTTGCCAAAAAAAAAAAAAAACTACATTTCTAGGCTTTCTGGCTCGATGTTTACTAAATTGTAGGTTGCTGTTGCAACTTGGGGTTTTATACGCTAGTTGAAGAAGCTTTCGTTTGCTTATGAAGATGATTGAATTGCCTTTAGAGGTGGTCCATTATGGTCACAGGTTACTGATGCTGTCTAGTCTTGCAGTTCCCATTGTTCGTGCCCGTTGAGTTTGAGTTGTCTGTTGTGCAAAAGTTGATTAGGGGCTCGATACTTTAGTATTGGCCGAGAGCATATGGCCGGTTGAGGATGTGGATTCTTTATGCCGGTTTTTCCTTTGGTTACGTTTCTTCAGTCTCCTGATGTGTGGATGTTATGGAGATGGTTTTTTTTGCAGGGTTTCTGTAAACTTTTTTCAGTCTCATGATTTGGTTCATGATGGTGCTCAGGGAATGCCCTAGCATCTATGTTCTACCTCTAGGTCAGCAAAACACTTGAAGTTAGAACATAATTTTGTACATCTCTTTTTCTTTAATACATCTTTACTTACCAAAAAAAACTAATCTTCTGGGATTTTCTGAAGTTATCTGAAGGATTACCGAATAAGGTTTAACTGGCCGACTAAAATATGATAAGTTAAAGGTTAAAGAATAAGAAGAAATGCATGAATCTCAAGATGGAAATGCTAATTGGAGGTTTGATGAGGTCTATCGGACAAATTGCACTTGAGAAATTAATCTAAAACTGTATCGTTAGTCATAGAAAAGCTTTGAAACTGACTAAATGTTTAATCATATGAATTGGAAAGGTTCTAATCGTCAGGAGAATTATGGTTAAGGAAATAACAATAAGAATGTCCTTCGTTAAGTAAATCAGTAGGATTTTGGTATAGCTAGTCCATGACCTTATCCTTAGGTAACTGCATCGAAACACTGAATAATAGGTATCAAAATTGCACTGAATAATAGCTAATTGAACTAAAGAAATTATTCTGCCCTCGGGATGTAAAGTATGGAAGGTATGTAACCAATTAAATTGAACAAAAAAATCATCCTGCCACCGGGATGTAAAGTATGAAGGATATATAAAGATTAAAAGTGAACAGACATCATCTTCCCCTCTGGATATGTAAAGATTAAAAGTAAACAGAAATCATTTTGCCCTCGGGATGTAAAGTATGGAGGGTATGTAAAGATTAAAAGTGAATATAAATCGTCCTGCCCTTGAAATGTAAAGTGTGGAGGGTATGTAAAGATTAAAATTGAACAGAATTCATCCTGTCCTTGGGATGTAAAGTATAGAAGACAATAGATTTAAAAGGAAACTGGGTTAAGGTTCTGAAATATGGACTCTAAATCGAGAACTAGTTTAAGGTTCTGAAATATGGACTCTGAATTGAGAACTAGGTTAAGGTTCTGAAATATGGATTCTGAATCGAGAACTAGGTTAAGATTCTGAAATATGGACTCTAAACCAAGAACTAAGTTAAGGTTCTAAAATATGGATTCCGAACCGAATTCTGAATCAGGAACTAAGGATTTAAAATTGTATGTTTCTGGTATTCTGCACCATAATTGGTTTCCTAGTATTTTTCATCATATTTATGTTTTTGTTCTCTCACCTACATGTATAAATTTGCTGTATCCCTTTTTAAGTTCTTTTCTGAAAGTACGTATATGTTTTGTATATATATAATTGTATATTTTTACTGTTTCGAGTATATTTGCTGAGCTGCTAGCTCACTCCTTGCTTTCTATTCTCGCCTCTAGATAAGAAAAAACCTGAAAAGGATCGAAGTCAAATCTACCCAGAAGAAAGAAAGGCTCATAAGTTTTGAAGGGCTTGGAGGACTTCGGTGGATCAAAGGATTTTGGATTCTTGTAGCTAGCATTTTGAAATGAAGTATGTATATTATGATAATGCGAAATGATGTTATATTATGATGAATGTTTTGTTATTGCTTCTGTAGGGTTCTATTAAGGAAATAGTTGCTCTACTATTCTATTTCTTTGGATTTTTTATAGGTCCTAGATAGCATCTCTCGTATAGATTCTGGTAGAGTAGATTAGAATAGCTAAATTAAAGCCATGGATGGGTGGAAATTTTGTGGGCGGGATTAGGGTTGCTTGCTTATTTCCACGCAGGTGCAAGCCACAGCCGGTCCACTGGAGCACCGATAAGCTTCTGTGGTCACTTGTAATCCTTTGTTCCTGCAATCCCTTGTTTGTGGATGAGCTCTGCTCATCTCATTGCCCATAAATCTCCTCCCCCCTTCCCTCCCTTGCAGAGAAATGCTCTGCCCTCTTCCCCAGCCCCAGATGCAAATTTCTTAGAGAATCTGAGGGCTATGGATCTCGACAAATGTCACCTACAGACGCCAACTGCTTCTCCTCTTTCTCCTTCTACTGGTAAAGCCGACTAGTGTAGGAGCTTGCTGCAAACTGGTTCCTTGGCTGTCCTGGGACCTGAGCCGTCGTCTATGGCAGTTCCCTCTGCTCTTGCTAAAGGTCCTACTTACTCGGACGTGATTCCTGATGTGGTTCAAGTAAACCCTGCCAATGGCCCAGATGCAGTTTCGCCTTTTAATTTTGGAAATTTTCAGACCAATTCCAACTCCTAGTCTAGAGTTGTTCAGGGCAAAAGTATCAATTCTTTAGCTCCTCTCAAATATTTTCCTCCCCAATCTACGGATGGAGATAAAATCTCTATTTCTCCTCTTGCTGAGGTTATTCAGCAGTGCCAGGAATTATGGGGATCCATGTTGGTGGGTTATTTCTATGAAAAACCATTACATTTTTTAGCGGTCAACACCATTTCACGGAAAATCTGGGCAAAATTTGGGCTCTGTCACGTTGCTGAGAATGATAAGGGTTTCTTATTCTTTCGTTTTGGTTCTGATGCTCAATTGGATTCCTGCTTGGCTAATGGTCCCTGGGCCTTCGGAAGGAAATCCATTTTCCTTAAGAGGTGGACACCGGGTATGGCCTTGGATCAGGAATCGCATAATACATTCCCAGTTTATATCACTTTGGTCAATGTCCCAACTGAATATTTGACCCCCTTAGGCCTAAGTTGGATTGCCAGTAGGGTTGGTAAACCTATCCAACTTGATCCTAGCATAGTTAGAATGGATCGTGTGCAATTTGCATGGATTTGTGTTGAGGTGGGACGGGATGACCCTCTCCCTGCAAAAATCCGATTAACATCTTGAGCTTCTATGTCATCCAAGATTGTTGAGGTTGAGGTAGACTATCAATGGAAGCCGGCACGTCATGTGAGTGGATGTACTGCCAACCAGAGCAGTCATGAACGGGCTTACAATGGTATGAAGGCTGAGCAGATTGCTAAACCTAAGAACCTGGCTCCTGGTGTTGATTGGGTTGGGAGTGGGACAACCTCCCTGGATTCCCATTCTGCTGACCACAAAACACTAAGTGTGAAGCTTAGGCCTGAAATCGAACAATCTTCTTGTCAAACCTTTGGTTTTGATGCGCATTCTCTTGAGTCGGTAATGGATAATCAGGAGGAGAGGCTGTCGGCTGTTGGCATGACTGAGGCATGTCATGTGGCACCTATGAGTAAAGATTACCTTGCTGAAGGGGACCATAGCCTACCTTCGCAGGATCTTGCTATTGATGAGCAAATGGTTCTAGCATCTGGAATTTTTGGCGGCATAGAGGCACCTTCATCTGTTCGGGAACTGACAGTGAAGGCTCAGGAGGTCACCTGTGTTGCTCCTGTTGATAACTCAACTAGCAGGCTTGGGCTGGATTCACAGTCTCCCCTTGATGATGCGGTAACTACGACAGTTCTAGTTGATGGTTATTTAGATGCTAGTTCAATTGGTGTGCCAACTGAAGCTAAAATGGATGACACTCCTGCAGTTGGCTCTACCCTCAGCTCTCATGCTGCCCCAGCTGACCATCATGGTAAGGATTCAGATAGGGCTCAAATTATCCTTTGAAATCCTATGTTTGATTTAGTTCAGATTGAAGGGTTTCAAGAAAAGTGACCCTCATATGTGAAGTACTCAGCTATTGGTGTTGATCTTGATCTAACACCAAACTCAATGACGCAACTTTTAAGCAAGTACTCCCTGGATGATTTAGTCCATGTTGAGCCTATTTCAGTGAGCCCGAGGGGTTCACTGCATGGTGGCTGGGAGGACTGGGCGCAGGATGCCCCTAGGGAGGTGCAGATCCAACCAGCATCAGGCTACCAATTGTTCCTGGCTAGCAGTCCCATGATTTGTCTTCTCAGACTGAGGAGGTTGCGGTAGTTGAGGCTGTTTGTCGTGAACCAATGCTTCATGCCCTCCAGTTGTTAGTGGAGGTAGAAGATTCTCTACAAAATATTGCCTCCTTCACTCCGGAGCAAAGGTACATTGTACTTGTTTTCTTGGAAATCTACTGGTACGCTGTAACTGAAGAGATAAAGAATGAGTTCAAATCGTACTCTTCTTTTGTTGCGGTGGATCAGGACTTTTTTTTTTGTTGCCTCTTTTGAAGCCCTCAGACTTTTGGTGGTTGCCAAAACTTCTCAACCATACATTGCTACCTTATCTCCCGATGAGAAGAAGGTAGTATTTGGGTTTCTTAATACTCTGTTGAAAACGAAAACGGATTTTTTGACTTATCAATATAGCAATCTGGATGATTTAGTGGCCGGCCTCCATATATTTGAGGCCTCTAAGTTCTCTCCGCCGCTGTCTGACCAAAGAGTAAAGGATGTGGATCACAATCAGTTTCTTCCATGCAAGATGGAACCTGGCAGCATGCCAAGTCCCGGAGATGGCAAAAATTTGCTTCCAAGAACTCTAAGGGCTCCTCAAACATAAATGTCAACCTAAACGCCTTCTGAGAGCAAATTTGGCTTGAGGGTTTGGGGTTTGGCAGGAATAGGAATCTCTTTCGGATTGACATTTCGCTGCTAAAATATGCTGCTGGTTCTTGGGTTTTGCTTTTGCCTAAGTGCATTCCCAATGCTACTGGGGTCTGTTTGGAGTTGTTGCAGACCTATTTGGCTGATGCTGTGGGTGCTGTGGGTGCTCCTTTGCGAGAGAAATAGGCTGGTGCAAAGAGCTGGTGTGAATTGACCAAGATACCTGCTTTCAAACTGAGGTACATCCTGGTCGAAGTGTAACTTTGTCTGAAGTGATGCAGAAAGTCCGAGTTCTGCCTGTATAGCTGAAATGGTGGCTAATTTTTACTTGGACTTGGGTTTGTAGCTCTTTAGATTTGGGTGCTGAACGGATCCTCACTTTTCAAATTTCATTTTGAAATTTGAACTGCGTATTCTGGTCTCCCCTCGGCGTAGCCTGCACCAGCATGGCCGGACCTCAGGTGCCTCCGACGCTCCCCCCCAGGACTCCTTTTCCTTCTCCATTCCCCAAGCTTTCTCCATAGACGTCGGTTCCATCTTCAGCCATCCTACCCTCTCCCTCCTTCCCTCCATTGCAGAGGGACTCCCTTCTTCCGTTCCCTGGGCCTGATGCCCTTTTCCTTGAGAGTAAAGCCCCCCGCTTTCCCCACTGTGGCCGGTCAGGGAATTCCGTCTACAGATTCTGAAGCTCAAGCCATTGCTGCTAAGCTGTCTTTCCTGCTTTCGGCTTTTGATGAGGTCAAGAGCGAACGCGCTGCCAAATGTGGGTCCATGCCCATCTCTTCGCAAATAAATTTAGGTGCAACTCTCTCTATGCTACCATCCTCCTGGGTTGATATTGTCCAGAACTATGGTCTCTGCTCTTCTCTTAAATTTTATCTCCCTCAATCAATTGATGGGGATATCGTCTCCATATCCCCTCCTACTGAGGTCATTCAGCAGAGCCAGGTGCTCTAGGGCGCCACACTGGTGGGATATTTCCACGAAACTCCACTGCATTTCCTTGTGGTTAACAACATTGCACGCAAAATTTGTGCTAGATTTGGGCTTTGCCATGTGGCTGGGAACGAGAACGGATTCTTCTTCTTCCGGTTTGCTTCTGAAAAGCAATTAGACCACTGTCTGTCAAATGGCCCCTGGGCATTTTGCAAACAAACTATTTTTCTTAAATGATGGCTGCCGGGGATGGAGCTGTCAAAGAACTCTCACCAATCCTTCCCAGTTTGGATTATCCTATTCAACATCCCGATTGAATACTGGACCCCCTTGGGCCTAAGCTGGATTGCTAGTGGGGTTGGGAAACCTCTTCATCTAGACCCGAACACAGCTCGTATGGATCAGAAGCAATTCGCTCAGATTTGCATTGAGGTGAGTAAAAATGCTCCTCTCCCGAAAAAGATCAGGGTTAAAACTGGTGATAATGAATCGGCCATGGCTGTCGATGTTGTGGTTGATTATCAATGGAGGCCGAGGCATCATGCTAACGGTTGAGCTACTACCCAAAAAAGTACCAGAAAGGTTATGCCTGCCCATCAAGATGTAGCCCCTAAGAATCTGTTTTCTGGTTGCTCCTCGAAAGGTAGAGGGACTCTTCCTTCTATGGAAGGTCTCAATGCATTTGACAACTCTCAGAATGTGTTTCTTGGGAAAGCTGTTATATCTGCCTCTAAACAAGAGTCTTCTGATGCCATTCATAAGGTGCCTTTGGAGCTGGCGATGCCTTCTGAGTTTGCTAAGGAGGATCCTACGAGTATGGAATCCATGAATTTCGGATATGCAGAGACAAATACAAATGGATGCATGACCCTTATAGGGTCTGGAGATGGTGATTTGAAGGATAATGTTCAGAGGTCGGATCTGCCTGTGAGGGCTGTTGAGGAAAGTGCCGCCCTTTTAGTTCAACAATTGCTTGACAGGATGGGGCCGAATCCTTAGCTTTCTCCCTCTGATGTTGAACTATCATCGCCTGATCTGAATGGCAAGCAGGGGACTTCGAAATCCATGGGCCCTGGTACTACATCCCATGCTAACAACCTCAGTTTGACTGCTTTTGTCGATGTGTTGCGCCAGGGTCTTATGGCTTCTGATGCAGACCTACCAAGCAGATGTGCTGCACCTTTTCCAATCTCTGAGGAAGATCGGCTAGCTGTCCTTGACTCGTCCCCCTGGGTGGCAGATCGCTCTGGTCCTTCCCCGTGTGCCAATCAACAAAATATGGAGGCAAGGACGAGTTCTAGGATTGGTGAATTGAGGAGGAATATTGCCGAGATGCAATCGCAGTTCGAGGCCATCAGATCTCGTTCTGCTTCACCCCCCCTCCCCCTTCCAGTGACCTCGATTCTGGGAGTGGGGTTTCTAAAAACCTTCGGCGATCCAAACGGCGGAAAAAGAAGCGTCTGCCCAACCCATACAATTAGGGGGGTCTCGGATGTGAAGGCAACTGCTCCTGTTGGATGTAGATTGCCTTCTATGATGGTAGGGGTGTTCATAACACTAGAAGTCTTATGCTGCTGCAATTTCTTTTACCAAAATGTTGGTATTCTAGATTGGAGTCCTATAGGCTCTCTATTCTGATGATGCAAATTGGTGCAGCTGGTTTGCTGTTTATGGATCTTGAGGCTAGTTTGCTGGAATCAGACGATCCCGCTGTGATGATGGGATGTGATCCTGATGGTCCATGTTGTTATGCTCTTGTTTTGTGTTAAAGGAACAATTGCTGTTTACAGGCTCCCTGATTGTATCTGTTCTCCTCCTGAGGATTTGTGCTGTGATGGAAGTTGGCTGGCGGTGGTATTGACACTATCCTACTGAGTAGGTGCTAATGTGTATTGTTTCTTAGGGTCATGCTAGATGATGTTGCATGCCGGATGATTACTATTGGCACAGGAGCTGGCTGCGGCATCTATCTCTTGCATTCTGTGAGTTGCTACTACCGGATGCTGAAGATATATTTGATGACTTGCTGGCTTTGAAGTAATCTTGTCTGAGAAGAATACTTGGTTCTGATTGAGCCCGTGACCCCTTTGCCCATGGTGCTAATGCTTGAGGCATGTTGTAGTCGGCTCTAGTGGTCCTGCCTGAGTTACCCACTTAAAGGTGAACATGTATGTTGCTGTTGTTTCTCTATGCTGAAGGCGGGTCTTGGTCCTGTCCTGAGGTAGGATGATGTTGCTGCACATACGCCCTGTGAATGCCGGAGTGCAACTGATCCTGGTGTGGAGTTGGGTGGTTTGTATTGCTGATGCTGCAAATTTGTGTTGGTGCGCCTATTCTGACTCTGCACCGATGTTTCATTTCCTTCTTGGCTGGTGCTATCCTATCTGGAAAGAGCAGCAGCTGCTACTGCATAATTTCCTTGATAGTATGGCTATTGGTAGCTAGTTGATGAAAGCATTTGAAGCTGTCAGGTGATGACACAGTGCTTGCTGTTCAACATAAGACAGTTTTTGTTTCATCCTAGATGACCCCTTTTTGTGTTAAATTTTGGTGTCATCTGATATACCAAGCTGCTCGTGGTATGCCCTAGCATTCTATGCCTTAACCCCAAGTCAAAATACTTGGTGATAAAACATAGATTGTGTAAATTTTTTTCTCCCTTTAATCAAAATTTACTTGCTTACCAAAAAAAAGATTAAGGTGCTGAAGTCGGCTCTCGTGATAGGATATTGGCCGAGATGCCTACTCACAGGCTTCCTACTATTGGGGTAGAATTGCCCGAGATGCTGTGGGCGTGCTGCTCTCGACCGAGGTCAGAAGGATGAGTCTGAGACCCCTGTGCACATGGATGCTACTGCCTGTGCCGAGGTGGTGGTTTTGTCTGACTGATGTGGAAGCAATGCACGCTTAATGGCGTGTGTAAATCCAGTCCGAGGACTTTGCTACTTGCATTTGCAGTTGCTACTGTTGTTTGGTTCTTATTTTGGAATGGTGGAAATTCAGTTTGCTCTAGGTCTGATGATGAAAAAAATCTGTTGCTGCTGATTTCTTGTGTGTGTGTTTTTAGGGCTGGGTTGTATATCTTAGTAGTTGACTGTGACCAGCTTAGCTGATGCTCATCTAGATGATTTTTGTGTTTTTTCATCCGGTTTCATGACTTGGTTCATGGTGGTGCTCGGGGAATGCCCTAACTTGTTGTTCTACCTCTAAATCGGCAAAACACTTGGAGTTAGAACATTGTTTTGTACTTTCTTTTATTTTAATTTCAATTTACTTATTTACCAATAAATAAATAAATAAATAAAGCCATGGATAGCATTTGAGATCCTGTGAATGTGTATTGTTGGAAAATTTGTGGTAGTTGATTAGATTTGTGCTTGTATGGGTTGTTTAGTACGTGTTGTATTTTTTGTTTTGATCTAGGTGCAAAGGAGACTCTTCCCAAATCTCTGTAGGATTTTAATGATTTAAGTTTCTCTATGGATTTGACGAAGAGTCCTATAAGGATTAGGATCCATTCCGTCACAATGTCAATAAACTGACATATGATGACCGGAGTTCCGGAATACGATAATTAGGGTGAAAAAAAGGAGGCTTGCGGTATAGAGAGAAGCTCTCCCTTCTCACTAAATTTTCAAAATTGTGCAGGCAGTTTTAGGGTTGAAGACTAATCATCACTTCGTCGTCGCCGGCCATGGCCAGCCTATTGGGGGCACCTCTTAGTCCTCCCAAGCCAGCTTGTCCTTCTCTATTGCCTGATATATCTTCTTCGAAGCCTCTTGCCACCTCACCCCTCTCTTTGCCTTTGGAATCTACACTTCTCTTTGAAGCCTCCTCGGAGCTCTTCCCCCATGGTGTTCTCCCTGGGCAAGTTGAAGATGCACAAATGCCCCCTTAGAGCGGTTCATGTCCCTCTAGTCTACAATCCGAGGATTTGGCAGCTACACCCCTTTCTTCCCGGTCTGATGTTGTCCAGTCTAGAGGTATGCATCCCATCTCAAATCTGAAATTCTCTCCTCCGAAAAGTGCAGATGGAGAGATTGCTTCGATTTCTCCTCCTCCTAAAGTTACCCAACAATGTAAGCAAGTTTGGGCATTCACATTACTTGGTTACTTCTCTGTCAAAACATTGCATTTTCACACTGTTGACCACATTGCTAGACTATTATGGGTGATTTGGCATCTGTCATGTTGCTGAATATCCTAATGGATTCTTCCTATTCTGTTTCCCCTCTGATGCTCAATTGGAAGCTCGTTTTGCCAGAGGTCCTTGGGAATTTAAAGGCCAACCATTATCTCTTAAACGTTGGCATCCGGGATTGCCCATGGTTAAAGAGGATCTCAACTCTCTCTCAGTTTGGACAAACCTAAGGAAGGTCCCTGCTGAATACTAGACCCCTTTGGGGCTCAGTTGGATTGCAAGTGCGATGGGAAAACCACTTCACTTGGATGCTAAAACGGCCAAGATGGATCGTCTACATTTTGCTCGGGTTTGTGTTGAAATGAGGCTAGATGTGGTTCCCCCCACAAAAATTAGATTATCATCTGGCAAGTTTGCTGCCACTTAGGAGGAGGCTTCTGTTGAAGTCGAGGTTCAATACCCTGGTAAATTTTTGAATAGCAGCAGTGGCAGGCTAAATGGGCATAAAATTGGCCTGAGTAAGGAATCATGCCCTACTGGAAGCATCCTGGAAGGCCCCCATCCGAGAGTGGCTCATCCTTCTCCTAAAAGGATTCAGCCGAAAGAAATTTTGCAGAATGCACTAGGTGAAGATTCTGTGGTGCGGTTGTTAACTCACTCACTATTTTGCAATCTGATGCTGTAATCCATATAAAAACCCCTGGCGAGATTGACTGCAATCAGGTGACATTAATATTGAGCCACAAATTGCTACATCCTATGAGCAAGTTTACTGTTGTGGCCGGCCTGACCAGGCCCCTTCTCCTGTTGAGGTTGCGGTTAGCCTTGTGGTTCCTGCAGTCCAAGATGATCAGATTACTCCAGACAAGCCAAAGCATGAGACTGTCAAAGTGGATGGTGAGCATTCGAATTCTCCCCATCAGATGAAGTTGGTTATGAGGGATGGTAAGGAAAACTACTCAGCTCTATCTAAATTCAGCAGGATTAGGGATAATTCTGAACTACACCAGCCTCCATCTGTTGATGCTGTGACATCAAAACCATATATGGAGGAGGCTTGTATTAGCCAGGATGCTAAGGATAGCAAGCTACTGCGTGTGCAAGATTTACTTCAATCAGCTTCGTATGCTGCCAGCGCCCCCGAGGCCATTGGCCTTTCTGATAATATGGCATCCTGTAATGGCCCCTGCAGCTGCCTTATGAAGGTAGTACCTATTGGTAGCAGCAGCACACAATCTGTTGCGTGCAACTTTGACACTACGATGGAGACTTCTAGCTCAATTGGGATGCCTTTATCAGATGAATTACCCACTGTTGCAGGTTTGGGGAATGTGCCTATTGATGCTGGCCCAAATGCGAGGTCTGAGCAAATGCTTTCCTCATGTTCTGAGTCTCCCCCGGATTCACTGGAAATGCAAGAATCTGTATGCATTCTCCCAATGAAGCAGTGCCTTTTAAATAAAATTGAAATGCAGCACCCTGTTGTCGACTTTATCACAGTCTCTTACGCTGATATCACAAGGCATGGTATAGATACTTACCAGAAAAAAGCATGGTATAGACTCTGCTACAGATGACAAGCCTGGCAAATGTGCAGGCCCTGTTTCCATACAACCCATTTTCGATGAGGACCGGCTGGCCCCTCTAGGCATATCATATAGTCATGATGTGGATGTCGAATCTCCTATAATAGGCTATTATGACCATGTCGTCCCAGCTGACCAACTTGGTGGTGAACAAAGGCCATGCACAAGTATTGCCACACTGAGAAGAAACATTGTGTAAATGCGGAAGCAATTCGATGCTCCTAGAGCTAGATTAGATATTCCCACTCTCGTCCCTACGGATGGGGTGTCACCTTCTTCTGAAGGAGGGGGACACTCTGGCCTCCAAAAACCTAAAAGGCGCAAGAAAAAACATTCTCCAATCCCGTCTATTTAGCGTCGTTGCTGTTGTCGTTTTGCTATTTATGAATAGTGTTAGTGTCTGTGAGTGCATATGGACGAGATGATGCAAATAGCCGAGGAGGCTATTTTGTTGTCGTGTTCTGTGTGTCATGGTGCACCAGGGGTGCCCTTGCTTCTATGCTTTTTACTCCAAGTTAGCAAAACACTTGGAATAGAACTTAGGTATTGTAATTTATTTTCTTTTTAATGAAATTTACTTACCAAAAAAAATGATGAAACTGAATTAATAATAATCAAGGATTAGGTTTAGAATGTGAGAAATTGAGTTCAGAAGTAGAAAGAGGAAGTTGAGCCCTATAAGGTATCGGTCTCAAAGATATCATCAATATGGGTGGTAATGTTTTAGAATTTTAAAATATGATAATTAGAAGGTAATTAAGTTGAGATAGGAAAATTGTGGTCAAAAGGTACGAGAGAAATCAGATTGAAAAGCCCAAAGTTCCAAAATTGGTAAATCGTGAACAAAAGTTGTAAACTAAGAAATGTTGATTTGTAAATAAGACTCCATACCTTAAATTATGATAATCATGGCCTATTAAGGTTATATAATCAAAATTAGGGTTCAAAGATGTGAGAAATTAGGTTAGAAGGGTCAAAATGGGTCCCGGATGGAGAAAACACAATGTTTCAAGGATACAGGCTCGATGTGCACCTAATGAGTGCCTGATGGATGTTCGAGGCAAGGCGGGAGCGAAGTGTGTTACAAGGAGGGCACTCGAGCACCCCATCGAGCATGATTTTGCACAAGAGACCACTCGACTGGCGCTCGACTAGCGCTCGACAAGTGCTAGAGCGCCAATCATGTGAAGCCTCATGTGCCTTCTTTCCCTTCGATTTTTAAAGGGATTTGGGGGTTGGGGGAGAGTAGAGGAATGATAGCAACATGATAGGGAGAAGAGAGGAAGGAGAGGGAAGAGAAGAAAAGGGAAAAAATCTTCCGATCCGCTCCGATTAGAGTAAGAATAATGGTAGATCGGGTTCAAGTAAGTGTACTTCGGATATTATATACCATTTTTACAGTGTTTAAATATCTCTGCAATAGTATTTATGCTCTAAAAGTATGTTTCTCCATGTTTTGTATAAATAAAGCCCATTTCTATAAATTGTTCGGATAGATTTTATGTTTATCTATATGTGTGACGATATATAGCTTTAATTTCAAGAAAAATCATGTATTTGGTACTCGATTTATGTCCGAAAGCTTGACTGAAACCCTAGATACGACAATTAAGGATTTGGTGCTTCAAATCTATGGTTCTACATGTTTACTGTAAATTAACCGGATAGATTTTATGTTTATACATGTGTTTGGTATCCGTTTTATGTCCAAAATATTTATCAAAACCATAAGCACGAAAATGAAGGGATTTAATGTTTAAAATTCATAATTTCTGATATGTGACAATTAATTTGTAAAACAGTACTGTTCATGTTATGATTTATAACTAAGAATTTACATGGAACTGCACTGTTAAGTTTCTGTGGATTTCTGAAGCATTCTAAAGGATTAATGGTGAAATTCTTACTGACTTTTTAAGTTTGATGAGTTATAAGCTAAGAAAACAAGAAGAAACTGTTTTTTATTCTATCAATTAGGACCCAGGATTTATATATGGTCATGTGAGGTCTCTGACATGCCTTAGGACATTACGGTGATAATCGGGGATAACTTCGTCCATGGAGTTATATGTGGTCTGTCCTTCCTCGGAGTGTTACTAGAACTGACACTGGAGGTAAGAAATCCTCTATTGGCTTTGAATTGTGTGCCCAAAAACACAATCGGTCCCTATTATCGTTACTGTTCCTAGCCTTTGATTTTGTGGTGGAAACACAATCTATTCTCAATTACTCGCCCCCTAGGCTAGTAGGGTACACTAGTTGGGTCCCTAGAATATCGAGCTAGAATTTCTAAATAAACACATAAGTTTTGGAACTGTTTTATGAAACTATTGCATGTTTAAATAGAATCAAGCTTTACTCCTGTTTCCATGAACTGCTTTTGTTCTTCCGACCTAATATTAACGTGGTTTTCTACCCTAACATGATTTATGATTTTTGAGACCTTTTTATATAAAAATTATGCTTCTCTCATAATTATTATACATGCTTCTGCTCATCTGCACTCATGTTCTACATAAAAGCATAATTAATGATTTTCGAGACCTATTACTGTAGAATCATGCTTTTCTCATACTTTTGTATATGTTCTATTCTTTGACAGTTTCTAGAACCCTCTGCAATATCTTCTGCTAATATTTTCATAATTATCATCTTATTACATTTATGCTTTAAATATAGCTGTATCTACTTTACTGTATTATATTCTGCATGTGAGCATTATATTTTGCATGTTTTAGTAACTTGCTAGGTTTCGACTCACTATTTTATTTTCCCCCCTTCAAATAAGGATATAGAGAAGATAATTGATGATAAGACCAAGCTAGAGCTAGTAAGAAAGATCATGTGCCTTGGAGTTTTTGAAGACTTGGGACTGTGATGATATTATCGTAAATATTTGAATCTTGAAGGAGGATCATGTATAAATAATTAGACATGTATCATATTCTGTCAGAACTATATTTATGCTTCCGTAGGTTTCTATTAAGGATATAGATGCTTCCACTATATGTTTCTTGGATTCTGTACAGGTCCTAGATGGAATCTCTTATATGTTTCTGATTTAGTGGATAGGATTATATTTGAGCCATGGATGAGATGGCAAATTAGTGGTCCTATGTATGTGCGTTGTAGGTTAAAATGTGGTATTCAAATAGTTGTGTGTTTGTACAGGTTATAATATACAGGTTGTATATTTGGATTTTCGTCTAATTTTAAATGGAATTCTGCCAAAATTTCTGCGGAATTACTAATCTAAATTTATGAATTCTGTTCTAAATTTGTCTAATAGAGGGTCCTATGGGAATTAGGATTCGTACTGTCACAAATGGTATCAAAGAAAATGAGATGCCTTAGGAACGATCTGAATCGTATGCGAAAGCCTAGGAAATGATCCTGACTGACTGAATAAATAGGTATATGCATAGGATGAGCTAAGTTTTAGGTATTCCAGTCTGTCTAAGTTTGAAATTGACTTGAACCAGGACTTAGTGATTAGGTTAATCGATACTGAAGGCTAGGCCAAGACTGATCGATGTAGGTCTAAGGATTCATGTTGAATTATTTTATATTGAGGTGAGATGAAATAGATAGAATTAGAGGGAATGTTTAAGTTTTGGCCCTACGGATTTAAATTTTAAATTGCATCGATCCTAACCCCTCCCTCTAACTTGATTATTTGAGGTTAGTGATCTTGAGATGTTTGTGGATGTAGGAAATAGCACGACTTTTAGACAGAAGCTTTCCTCGGGGTGTTGATTGACCGCAAGGATAAGAACTAGAAATTGTTTAGGAACACCTCAAGAATTCAAATCTAATCAATGCCAAGTCAGTGATGAACGCTCGTGGTTCTCGCCTGTTTTTTGTCGTCGCCGACTTTGTTCATCCTTTGAGGCCTCCACTTTGTTCATCCCTAATGGCTCTTTCCTCCACCCCCTTCCCTCCTTTGCGTGTAAGTTCCCTGCCTCCCTCCTCTAGTCCAGATGCTGGCTTCTTAGTGAATGCGAATGCATTGGGATTCAACAAATGTCTCTTGCGGTGGCCGGCTGCTTCTCCTCATACTCCTCCTGCTGGTTCCGGTGACCAATGTTGTTGCTCACTGTGCTCGGGTTCTATGGATGTCCTCCTACCTGTGCCGTCGTCTACGGCCATCCCTTCAGCCTCTATAGTTGGTTCTGCTTTTTCGGATGCGTGTCCTGGTGTGGCTCGGGTAAACCCTGACTTTGCCCCTATTGCTGGTTCACCCGTAAATACTGAAATTTTTCAGACCACTGCCAAATCCTGGTCTCGGGTTGTTCAAGACAAGGGTAACATTTCCTTTGCTCCTCTCAAATATTTTCCTCCTCCTTCTGTGGCTGGACTTGACACCCCTCTGTCTCCTCCAGCTGAGGTTATTCAGCAGTGTGCCGATTTTTGGGGCTCCACATTGGTGGGCTTTTTCTACAACAAACCTCTCCATTTCTTGGCAGTCAACTGCATCGCTCAGAAAATTTGGGCAAGATATGGGCTTTGTCATGTTGCTGCGAATGATAAGGGCCTTTTCTTCTTTCGATTTAGTTCGATGCTCAGTTGGAGGCATGTTTGGCAAATGGCCCCTGGGCCTTTAGGAGGAATTCTAATTTCCTCAAGAGATGGTCACTAGGAATAGCTTTGGATCAAGATTCCTCAAATCTTTTCCCTGTGTTGATTTCCTTGGTCAATGTTCCAATTGAATATTGGACCCCCGTAGGATTAAGTTGGATTGCTAGTAGGATTGGTAAACCAATTCAACTTGACCCTAGCACTGCTAGGATGGACCGTGTGCATGTTGCCAGAATGTGTATTGAGGTGGGTAGGGGTGATCCTCTCCCTGCAAAAATTCAGCTTTTGTCTGGAGCTACTGTGTCTACCATGGTAGTGGAGGTTGAGGTCGTCTATCAGTGGAAGCCGACTCATCGTGGTTCTGCAAACTTTGAGCTGTCAGGATCTTGTTTCTAATGGGTTGAAAGTGCAGTCAGCAAAGCCTATGGACCCAGTTCCAGGTGAAGGGGTTCGGAGTAGGGCTCCCTCCAAGGACTCCCCTTCTGTTCTTGAGTTGTCTATGGAAAACAAGGAGGTTCTTGCTTTTGTTGAGCCTTTGGTTCCAGCATCTGGGAATTCTAATGGCTTGGAGGAACTTTCAACTGACCGAGATTAGGCTACATTGGCTCAGAAGGTCTCTAGCTCTGTCCATGGTGAAAACTCATCCAGTGGGCTGGGTAGTGTGCAGTTTTCCCTTGATACAGTTACTGATTCTGTGCCGGCTGCCGTTTCTGCTGAAGCAGGCTCATTTCAAGCAGGCATTGCTGTCCGTAAGGGATGTGAGAATAATTTGGAATTCCCCTCTTTGGATGTGGATTTTGTGTCAGCTCCTGATTCAAGCTCAAGAATCTCTTATGAGCCCCCCTGGTGAAGCCTGGCCTCAACATGAGGACCTGGGGCGAAGAGGCTCTTCTAGCCGGCGACAAAAGGGTCCTTGATAGTGGCCTTGATGATGTTTTATCTCAGTCCTCTGAGGAAATGGTTGCTGAGGATATTGAAAAAGATCCTATGCTCTTTGTCCTCAAGAACTTGCTTGAGGAGAATGATACTCGGCTACATGTTAACTCCCTCGCCTAGGATCAACATGGCTTTTTGTTTGATTTCTTAGATTTTTGTTGGAGCGATGTGACTGAAGTGACAAAGGAGAAGTTCAAAACATCCTTCTCGTTGGAGAAGGATAATCTGAACAGCTCCTCGGGTGCTTATTTTGAAGCCCTCCGTTTGTTGGTGGTAGCCACATCTTCTAAACCACACATTGATTCCTTATCTCCTAATAGGAAGCAGATTATCTTTAGCTTTCTTTGTTTCCTGCTGAAATGGAATACGGCTTTTCCATTCGGTCAATATAGCGATCTGGACGGATTAGTGGCGGGCCTTCAGGTTTTTGATAACTCCAACCGTTCTCAACGGATGTATGACTGTTGCATTGAGGAAAAGCTTCACAATATTGATTGTCTGGTGCATGAGGGAACCTGAATTCAAGCTAAGTCAAGGAGAAAGCGAAAAGCTGCCTCCAAGAACTCTAAGTCTTCCTCAGGCTCGAAAGCCGTCCTTTAGCCGTCTGTAGGCCAGCTTGGCCTGAGTGGTGGTTGTAAGGGTGCTGCTGCGATTGGAAGGCTAAATAGTGTCTTCTTTTTGGTGGATTATTATCTTTGTTGATCGATGTTTTTTCGGATGTATTTTTCTAATTTATCTGGTATTTTCATGTATGTTGGGGTACTCCCCTTGATGTTTGCTCTAATTTCAAGTTCGCAAAACACTTGAAATTAGATTAAAGTTGTAATTTTTTAAATTTAATGCAATTTACTTACCAAAAAAAAAGAATATGATTGTATCGAAATAATGTCGAAATAGTCAGTTTAGTTTAAGATAAGTTCAATCGGCCTTGGGATGAGGTCCTCAGGGTTAGATATGACGGATAGGATAGAATTGATGGCTTAAAGATAAGATGTGAATCCAATGGATTCCGAAAGTATTGGCGGTATTGACAATAATAAGATACTTGAAAGAAGATAAGTTAATATTGCCTCAGATAAGATAAAAGGTGAAGATTACCTTGGGTATGAATTTCAAAAATAAAAAGATATTTTAGGGAATGTTGTGCTTTTGATACGGACAAAAATTTTGTTGAAAAGAAGTCTTTAAGAGAATGCTTTACTTGGGATAATTTTATCGCATGATAGAGGATTTCTTATGTTCTCTTGGTTCGGATAGAAAGGAAGTCCGGTACCTAAAATTGAGGTTTTGCAGTGCTAAGTAAAGATGGCATATTAGGTCATACCTGGAAAATTATTAAGTGGATGAGAAAATTTGAGGAAATTGTTAAGGAGAAGATTTGCTAATCTGATTGACGAATAAAGTTGCTGTTGAGGTTGTACCGAAACCGGCAATAATCTTGAGGATTCGAATAACATCAATAAAGATATTTGGCAAACTTTAAAAATGTTGTTAACTAAAGAGTTATGATTTGATATTAGGAGTCTTTGAGATTAAGATATTCATGAGGCAGGTGAAGGGTCACTGCGAACTAGTTCCGCTATTGGAACAAGCATGGTTATGGAAGCCTAAAAGGAGAACCCTTGTGATTTTGTTTAAGATTGATCGAACGGTAAAGCCCCTGTGTTTTAGTCAGAGTTTTATGAAAACTGAGTGGTCTAATCTGGAATAAGGGAATTAACTTGACAATGGAACATTAAGTTACTAAATGTTAAAGTTTCAATGGTAACTGGGATTTATGTGTTCTTTTAAATCCCGAATGATTTGCATGATATGTCTCCATCACCTTGAAGATCTTTGATTATATTTGTGTTCTTTTGTGGATTTTATGGATTGTGAATAACTGTTAACTTAGTGCCCAAATGAGAAAAGTAATAGATTGTGTATGGTTAGGAAAAGAAATGTTCAATTTCTTTAGTTGGCGTGGTAGATAAGTGAGATCGTTGATTTGGAGTCAATTTTTGGGTTATGCTGATCTTCTCGGAATTGAGATGGTGCTCGAGGATATTGGTGTGAATCTTGTTATGAGTTCGGAATTCGTGAATCCCTGTAATTAGGTTATAAATCCTGAACGAAAGACAAAATTGATCGAATCTAGAATAGGCCTTGTGTTTAATTAGAAAATAGGATTGCCCTGTGAAAGTTTTGAGGGTATGTATTTAGAGGAATAGAATCAAGCCGGTTTGTTTTAATGGGCGATTCAGAGATGGATCAAACTAGAATTAATCTCTAATGATTTGGGTAAGATTGAAGGAGTATCGGTTAGACACTGGATAAAGATACTTTGAGCCTCCGGAAAGAAGGATTTAACTAATGGACTAATAAGTTGGCAAAGATGGTAATGCCTTAAAGAAAGATTTGAATGATGTCATCCTACATCAATAAATAATCACCCAGAAGCAAAGCAGGAGAGATGTTCGTGCGGTAAAATTGCTCCACCTATAATAAAAAATTTTGTGATGAGATTTTTGAGGATTTAGAGATAATTTCTTAGCAGAAATTAAATGCTTGTGATCCTAAAAGTTGAAGGCTGTAATAGGTAAATCTCAGTATGATTCGGGGAGAGTGAATATTGAGATCGATAACCAATATCAGAAATTTCCATTTAGGAATATGTGAAATTGTTTCGGAGATAACTCTGAACCTAATAAACTCAAGGATTAAAAGTAGTTGTGTTGTGACAGAAAGGTAACCTTAGGAGATCATGAGCAAAGCAATTTGTTAAAGGATTATAATGATAGACTCTCATATTGTTAAGAAAACTCTAGCATTATGCTTTCCTGCATCGCTTGTGTATCGATGTCCCTGGGTTAAGTGGAAAAATGAATCTCTTGTTAGAGTTACCCTTCCATGGTTCGAATCTAGCCATTGGAAGTTTCTGTTTAGAAAATTGTGGATTTTGTTTCGGGAGATAGTTTTATCTGATAAATTAAGAATCAGAATAACTATCTTATGACGAAGGCTAACCTTGGGATTTTATAAGTGGATAAGTTTGTCTAAGGATTATGTAAAGGAACTTCGGTATCTTGAGGAAAAGTGAGCATTAGTACTGGTAATGAATGTTAAAGGTTTATAGGCTTGGTGTGCTAAATTGTATCAGAAATATGGAAGATATAAAGTTGGAAATAAGAAGTCTTATGGTCATGTTTTAAGAAAATCAAAACGATACGGGTTGATCTAATTGGCTCATCGGTGTATCAACAAGAATCTCGAGGTTGTTATGTATTAAGGTCTTAAGGTCTTCAGCAACGGCCAGATACTGTATTGAATCCGTGGTGACTGTTACAGTTAGGTTTTCTTATTCTACGGTGAATGGAGGATCTATGAGAATTATTTCTACGGCATGGATATCTTAGAATCAGTTTTAATCAAGGCTATCGCATAAGTTGGGTGTTCAGAATGGAATATGTGTCTTATGAAAATGTCAAATTGAGGACATACCAACGAAATGAAGAAGATGTAAGGTATCTTGCTTTTGAAGTCTAATGGTACTTTGAATTTTATGTTGAGATTTTAGCAAAACTCGGTAAAAGAACTAAGAAGCTAGGTTGTCATAGTGACAGTGAGCCTTAATCGAACAATTCAAAGCTAAATGATTGATCAGAACATGCAGTGGAAGAGTGATTAACCTGTGTATATGATAAGGTTTAAGCTAATGTTCAGAGAAAATACTCAATTTCAGGGTGTGCTATGAAATGAAATGAAGCATTTTGCTTATTTAAGGTTCGGAATTAAGTTAGAAAAGTGGTTAATGAAATAGGTTTGCCTTTGAACTTAATGAATTTGGATCTGGAAAGGACGCGCCAAATGAATGAGAATCAAGGAAATTATGATGTTTATGATTTTCTAGGATAACAATCCTTATTTAGAATGAATTGGAGACATTAAAAAGGTTCTTTGATTCTGAAAATTTAAGGATCGTTAAAGTTTGAGGATAAAATTTCTGTAAATTGGGGAGAGTGTGATGATAATTATGGTGAAACTAAATTAATAATGATTAAGGATTAAGTTTAAAATGTGAAAAATTGGATTCAAAAGTAGAAAGAGGAAGTTGGGCCCTATAATGTATCAGTTTCCAAGATATGGTCAATATGGGTGGTGAGGTTTCAAAATTTTAAAATATGGTAACTGGAACGTAATTAAGTTGAGATAGGTAAATTGTTGTCAAAAGGTATGGGAGGAATCGGATTGAAAAGCGCAAAGTTTCGGAATTGGTAAATCGGAAACAGAAGTTGTAAACCGAGAAATGTTGATTTGTAAATAAGATTTCGGGCTATAAATTATGATAATCATGGCCTATTAAGGTTATATAAACAAAATTAGGGTCCAAGGATGTGAGAAATTGGGTTAGAAGGGTCAAAATGTGTCCCGGATGACGAAAATGCAACGTTTCCGTGCTACAGGGTCAATGTACGCCTAGCAAGAGCCTGATGGCCGCTCGAGGAAAGACAGGGGTAGAGTGTGTTACGAGGAGGGTGCTCGATGGGCGCTCAAGAGCCCCATCGAGCGTGATTTTGCGTAAGTGACCGCTCAATTATCGCTTGGCTGGTGCTTGAGCGCCAGTCATGTGAAGCCTCACATTCCTTCTTTCTCTTCAATTTTTAATGGGATTTGGGGGTTGGGGGAGAGCAGAGGAATGATAGCAACACGAGAGGGAGAGAAAGGAATGAGAGGGAAGAGAAGAAAAGGAAAAAAATCTTCCGATTCACTCCGATCAGAGTAATAATATAGGTAGATCGGGCTCAGGCAAGTGTATTCGAACATTATTTACCGTTTTTACAGTGTTTTAATATCTCTGTAACTGTATTTATGCTCTAAAAGCATATTTCTTCATATTCTATATAAATAAAGCCTATTTTTGCAAATTGTTTGAATAGATTTTATGTTTATCTATATGTGTGACAATATATATTATTGATTTCATGAAAAATCATATATTTGGCACTCAATTTATGTCCGAAAGCTTGACCGAAACCCTAGATACGAAATTTAAGCATTTGGTACTTTAAATCCATGGTTCTGCATGTTTATTATAAATTAACCGAATAGATTTTACGTTTATGTATGTGTTTGATATCCGTTTTATGCCCAGAATATTTATTGAAACCCTAGGCATGAAAATGAAGGAATTTAATGTTTAAAATCCATAATTTCTGATATGTGACCGTTAATTTGTAAAAGAGTACTGTTCATATTATGATTTATAACTGAGAAATTTATACTGAACCACACTGTTAAATTTCTGTGGATTTCTGGAGCATTCTGAAGGATTAATGGTGAAATTCTTACTAATTTCGAAAGTTTGATGAGTTATAAGCTAAGAAAACAAGAAGAAACTGTTTCTGATTCTGTCAGTTAGGACGCAGGATGATATACAATCATATGAGGTTCCCCGGCAAGTCTTAGGACGTTACGGTGGTAATTTGGGATAAGCCTGTCCATGGAGTTATACGTGGTCTACCCTTCCTCTGAGCATTGGAACTGACTCTGGAGGTTAGAAATCCTCCATTGTCTTTGAATTGTATGCCCCAAAACACAATTGGTCCCTGTTATTGTTACTATTCCTGGCCTTTCATTGTGTGCTGGAAACACAATCAATTTTCGATTATTCGCCCCCCTCGACTAGCAGGGTACGCTAGTTGGGTCCCTAGAATATTGAATTAGAATTTCTGAAGAAACACATAAGTTTTGGAACTATTTTATGAAACCGTTGCATGTTTAAATAGAATTATACTTTACTCCTGTTTCCATGAACTGCTTCTATTCTTCTGACCTGATATTAACGTGGTTTTCTGCCCTAACAAGATTTATGGTTTCTGAGACTTGTTTATATGTAAATTATACTTTCCTCATAATTATTATACGTGTTTCTGCTCATCTGTACTCATATTCTACATGAAAGCATAAATAATGATTTTCGAGACCTATTCCTATAAAATCATGCTTTTCTCATTTTTTTTGTATATGTTCTTGTTCTTTGACAGTTTCTAGAACCGTTTGCATTATGTTCTGCTAATATTTTTGTAATCATCGTCTTATCATATTTATACTTTAAATGTAACTGTATCTGCCTTACTGTATTATGTTCCACATGAAAGCATTATATTCTACATGTTTTAGTACCTTGTTGGGTTTCGGCTCATTATTTTATTTTTTTCCCTCCAGATAAGGATATAGAGAAGATACTGGATGATCAGGTCTAGTTAGAGATAGCAAGGAAGGTCTGGAGCCTTAGAATTTCTGAAAACTTGTGACTGTGATGATGTTATTGTAAATATTTGAATCTTGAAGGCGGATCATGTATAAATAGTTATGATATGTATTATACTATATCAGAACTGTATTTATGCTTCTGTAAGTTTCTGTTAAGAATATAGATGCTTCCGCTATATATTTTCTGGATTTTGTACAGGTCCTTTATAGCATCTCTTATATATTTTTTATTTAGTGGATAGGATTATATTTGAGCCATGGATGAAGATGGCAAATTGGTGGTCTGGTGTATGTGTGTTGTAGGTTGAAATATGGTATTCAAATAGTTGTGTGCTTGTACAGGTTATAATATACAGGTTATATATTTGGGTTTTTGTCCAATTTTAAATAGAACTCTGCCAAAATTTCTTTAGAATTACTAATATAAATTTATGAATTCTATTCTAAATCTGTCTGACGGAGGGCCCTGTAAGAATTAGGATTCGTACCGTCACATGACATATCCTTGAAACACAAAATCCAAATCGACAATGAATGGGCAACTTATCAGCTAATAAGCAAAGACCTATATTGTAAACATGGTCATTTACTTTTAAGCCTCAGTCATATCCTGAGACCTGTGGAAATTGTGAGCCCTACACACACTTTTGCTATTTTGACTAATCTTTCATTTGCATATTAAAAATCTTCTTATAGCTGACATTATTTGATTTATATTGAACATCTAGATTATACAGCAACCATAATAATAAAATTTTTTTGAGATATCCATACCACGGATGCAAAGCCCACAAATCCTCAAATTATAGCCAGATTAGAAACTACAATTGTAACAATCACCCATAAATTCAATATAACTTTAGGTCATCACCAAAACCTCAAAACTCAAATATTTAGCAACCTCAGGATCTCATTAGCACACGGATGAGCCAACTGATTTAATTTGAACGTGTCATCCATAATCACGATGAGTGGGTCATCCTAACAATCCTAAAACAAAACCATAAGGATTTTTTTTTTCATAATTTCATAGCCTTAATCTTCGAATACGATTCTTCCTTCCAGAGCCAAAAGTAAAGCACCCCATTTGCTTAAATGTTAGTATCTACTCTAGATTCACTCTACAGCTCCTCCTGTGAAACATCAAAGACATACTAGATCTAATGACTTCCTCAAAGGATGTCAAAATCCACCTTTACTATTCTCAAATTACAGCCTGCACTAATGCATACTTCTTCTTTATGACACAACTCCTTAGATCTTTTGAATCATTGGACAATAACTATCTCCATAAGCAACACCTATAAATTCTCAAAACAAGGACCTCGTCGCAAACTCTAACTATGGATGAAGCAATTTCAAATTATGGGCTTTTCTCTCACTTGATTCGAGGGTAGCCACCTACTACGATGCAAGAATAACATAATTCTAACCTTCCTAAAAGATATTACATTCTATTATAACTTACCAGACCCATCAGTGGTCAACCCAAATAATAAGGTCAACAATTTACCCTTAATTCCTCGAAGGCAGCCTTCACATGCCCCATTTCTATGAATACTAATCGCTTCTAAGCCAAATGCCTCACAACTCTACAATCCTTTGCGACATTAATCAATCTTCTCAATAAGCCACTGCTTCGATGGTCTACCGACCAACAATCATACTATTGAAGAAGCCTCATGCCCAACATGACATTCTTCCTTAACTAGCCCACATTCCTTCCTCCATTGAGCTCATGACTGACTACCTTTCATAGTTCATGAAGTCCATGAGATGCCATCAAACCCAAATGGAATCACCAAAACTGATAACAACCCTATTTTAATCTTAAATGCTCCATGGGAATAACCCTCAATTATTCACAATTAATAATATTTTGGATACAGACTGATTTCTGATATCATCAAGTCTTTGCATTTGATCAAACATATCACTTATTTAAATCCCAATGCCTTTTTATTAAATCATTAATCAATCAAGCAACCCAATTTTTAATCATCCACATGCAACTTCATCAGTTCATCTTACTACCCCAAAGGCTTTAAAGTATCTTGTAACAACACCTGACCCATGCTCCTTCGATTCCATACAAAATCCTCAAAATTTAGTGTTGATTCCAACACAACCTCGAATTACCTATCAAAAGACAAATTAGCCTGATCTTTTCCTCCAAGGAATATCCTCAAGGGCTTCCATATCCAAACTCCTTGGTGACCACTGAATGACCTCAAGGGGTGGTCTCATTTGCTAAATAGGACTTGGCACATTTCCTCATTAAATGATTCGCAGGCAAGACGATGCTAATTTCGTCCCCCCTCGGTCAATAGTGCCCCATAATGAAAATTTCATAACCTGATTGCAAAGTATAATATCTTACCAACACAATTCACACCAGCAACCATGAGCACCATTTCAATTTCAACAGGAATCGTATCACTCAAAAATTCAAGCGCTCAATCACTGCTAAATCAATCATAAATTGACATTTTCAATTTACTATACCAAAAATTGGCCCCAAGTTACACTGACCTCAAGCTATCTGTTCCACCTTATCCGTCTTACTTGCTAGGTTGACCAAGTATCCCTTCTTAACAAATTACTAGTCTGAAAATCCTCAACCTATAATAGATTAAACCTGAACTTTAAACTGAAATCAATTAACCTAAGCCTTGAATCGATGGCAATCAACTTAAACACTGAATCAGTATCAATCAGATTTAAACCTCAAGACGTTTCCTTACCACTTCTTTATTTATGTATTTCTAATCTCCAAATCTCTAATATTTGGTATAGGCTTATCTATATTTTCTAGAACTCCTTCTTCATAAATAGATGCCCTAGGATTAGAAGGAGCTTAAACCAGTGCTGAAACTAAAATTGGAGCTAAGTTTTGCTGCCCCATAGCCTCCATACAATTTGCTATCTTTACAAAAATATCCAAACACTCTGCCCCTTGATCCTGCAGTTGGCCACAACCACGCATAGCCCTCTTTACAGGCGGCATTTCTATTGTTACTATTCTTCCCTAAATATGAACAACACAGATTAGCTCATAACTCAGACACTAACTAGGATGACATAGGTAGAACAATAAAACTAATCCACTAATCCCAACTTAATTCTAGCCTAAGTTATACAAATTAGGATAACTAGAACTATCTAATCTAATTTAATCACCCTGTCCTATTTTATCCTGAGCTTTCACATAAGATTCAAATCAATCATAAGGTATCTTTTTTCTCTGATACCATTTGTAACAGGACGGGTAATAATCTTTTATAACTTTCCATCAATTATCATACTTAACCAAATAAAAACTAATATGCTTTTATTTATAAACAATAAATTAATTTCTGTAGAAAATTAGACAGACTCTTCCCTGAATATAGGGAAAAACCATGCGTATAACCTAAATAATGATCCTGTACAAAAAATATATATATCCATAGACCTCAAAGTTTCAACCACAACACATACACAAGATCACAATCAAATACCATTTCATCTGTGGTTCCAACACAGTAATCTCAACTACTACATTGGATCTAATGAGAGATGTTATCTAGGAACCTATGTAAAACCTAACATTATACCTATGAGAGCATAACTATATCCATAAACATCCTGCAAAAGCATATAATACCATAATGATATACAACATGCCATAATAAACAATATTTATCTTATATCAATCATTTACATTGCATTACATTAACCACATTTAAATTTTCCAAGTCTTCAAGGTCCAACAATCCTCCTTTAACTAATCTTCATCTTCACTCTTTTTCATCAGGCATTGGCTCATTGGTACCATCTAGAAGGGGGATAAAAACAGTAACGGGTGAGCTATTTGTTTAGCAAGGTATTATAAAAACATGACATACAAATTTTCATATAAAACAAATATATACATATTTATATAAAAAGAAACATTGAAGGGATTAGGAACTGAATATGCATATGGGTGATACAAGAGTATGAAACGATGCATGAGCATGAACTTGTGGTCAAATATTGTCTTTGATTATTTTGTCTTTTCCATCAGTTATTCCTTATTCTTATCTTGAGCCAGAAAAACGTGATAAAAGAAGCCAATATACAAATAGATAAGGCAAAAGCATGAAGCGATGCATAAACATGAACTCGTAGACAAAATCTTATCCTTATTCATTTTATCTTTTCCTTTAGTTATTCCTTCCACTTCTCCTGAGTTAGAAAACATGGACACTTGAAATCTTGTCTTTTAGAGTAAATCCTTTTATTAACTTGAGGGATCAGGGCTAGTAGGCTTTACCAACTGAGGGAGTGAATAATCAAGGATAGATTGTGTTCACTCCACACAATCAAAGGCCTTAGTTCTTAGTCCTTCCTTATTTACATCCCGAAGGTAGGATGATCACATATTCTTAGATTCTTGTCCTTCCTTATTTACATCCTTCCTTATCACTCTATGGACGGAGTTATCCTTCATTATCACTGTAACATCTTAAGGCTTACCAAGAAATATTACTCGCGACCATACCCGGTCAAGATAATCCTTGAGTTTTTACTAAAATACTCATGGCATGCCCGAGAATGTTACCTACAGAATATCAATCCTTGGTCCAGTTTCTTACTAATTTTAGCTTGACTTGGGGAATCTTGATTCTTGTTACTTAGTCTTAATTCATCGTTCTTTGAGGGCCAATTTAACTTCTCATAACTGAGTTTTTCAAATAGCCTTGGAGTTCTCAATAATTTTAAACAGCATATTTTTTAACAATTTTTTTAGATAAAATCATCCAATAAGCTTAAATAATTTATAATACAATATTTTCATTTCATAACTCGAAATTCTCAATAATTGTTGTGGCGGAATAAAAATTTTACCAAAAATCCGGCAGAATTCTGTCTATAAAATGGACATTTGCCAAATATAAAACCCTTTTTTTGGTAAGTAAGTAAAATTGAATTAAAATAAAAGAAAGTATAAAAAGAATGTTCTACCTCCAAGTGTTTTGTCGACTTAATATTAGAACATAGATGCTAGGTTAAATCCCGAGCATCATCATGACACATTCATGAAATCGAAATAAACCATACAAACAAACCGGCCAAATCCAATGCCGGTCAAACCGTTGACTGGAAATTAGACCCAAAGGCTGTATGTTCCAGTAGCCGGAACCTAAGTTGATCCATGCCACTATGTCCGGTCAACCCTTTGACCGGACTTTCCTTCTTTTCATGCAAGTCATGCACCCCACAGCCTCAAAAGCAAGTCAAACATTGACCGGAAATTAAGCCAAAAATAGGCCATATAAAACCTGTACGAACCCTATACAAATATAAAACCTGTACAAACCCTACACAGACAGCCACAAAATACATATGACATGCACACAAGATCTTATTTGCCACAATGACTCATAGGTGGCAGCAATGTCGTATCTCCGATACAGCACTGACTCTGAAAGGATGCCAACCTTGAACCAATACAACCACAATAACCTGTGAAAGCTACTATGTCCATTAAACACAGCGAAAACGAAATCATACATCCATCATCATCACCAAATATATGCATACATGACCACAAGAACCAAAATAATTATACAGCATCCATGCCTTATACAAAATAACAAAACTAAGTCCTCAAAAGCCTTTTAATCTGATTCAGCCTCTTATCTAGCTCTCATAGCCAAATCGGTCTCGTAGGGTATAAAGGCTTGCTCATCTATAAAGAAAGAGAAGTAAAGGTGAGCTAACAGCTCAATAAGTACATCATAAATCAAGACGATAAACAATATAATGAAGATAGGCAGGGGGAGGAGACATAATTCATAAGAGAGATGCATGAACACGAACATCATTAATTATACTTGAAATATGATTTACTTCTCTTTGGATATAATTTGCATGATTATTCATCTTTGCGGACAAGGGTCAGTAAGCTTTACTAACTAAAGGTGCGGGAGGACGAGGAAAGGATCATAATACTCCACATGATCTATGTGAGATCCCGATATTGAAATATAATGATTATGGATTAATTATAGTGATAATAATCATGATTGGGATTAAATATAGAATAGATTTGGTACCAAAGCAAATGAGGTGAAATGGACCAACGAAGCGCTAGGTGCTTGAGCACTGCTCGAGCACCAGGTGGGCACAAATTTGTGTGAGCGCCGCTCATGGGCCACCTGAGGCGAGGCGGTTAGCAGCATCGGGTTCCAACCAATGCGCTCGAGCATTTTACAAGAGCGGGTGCTCGAGCACCACTCGCTTGATGTGCACATGACTCCTTTTTCCTTTGATTTTTAAGGGGATTTGGGGGTTTCCTTTTTGCTAGCCAACGACAGAGCCAAGCGAGAGAAGAGAGGAAGGAGAGAGAAGAGAAGGGAAAGTAAAAAAATCGATCATCCAGTCTCGAGCTGAGTCACAGTAACTGTAGATCGAGCTCAGGCAAATATATTTCAGATGTTATTATTTATTTTTACGATGTTTTAATGCCTCAAATGTTGTATTTATGCTTTAAATACATGGTTATGCATGTTTACTATAACTAGAGCTTGTTTCTGCAAATTAATCGGATAGATTTCATGTTTACATGTATATACAACAATATCTTACATCGATTTTATGAAAATGCACGTGTTAAGTGTCCGTTTATCATCCGATAATTTTGTTGAAACCCTAAGCACGAAATTGAAGGGATTTTAACTATTTTTATCCAAAATGCCTGTTATATAAAAGTTAACCTGTATTGAAATGAAGCTCTTGGTGTAATCTGTTTCTGAAAATTTTACACTGACTTATACTGATAAATCACTGTGGACTTCTGAGGCAAAACATAAAGGTTTTAGACCGTTACTGTATATTCTAAAACTGGTTGGAGAGTATTGTGAAACTCTAACCAATTTCTGAAACTGAAAAGGATTTTCAGTTAAGAAAATGAGAAAAGAACTGTTACTGACCTGCTAATTAGGACCTAGGACTGATATATGGTCAGGTTAGGTTCTCCAGAATGCCTTAGAACGTTATGATGGTAATCAAGGATAATTCTGTCCATGGAGTTATATGTAGTTTGCCCATCCTCAGGGCGTTAAACTAGAGAGTAGTTACTATTACTTGCAAGCATTACTGCACTAATCCCATGAGAAGGGATGTCCCATAGAAGGGACTACTGTACTGGCCTTGGATTGTGTGGAGTGAATATAATCTATCCTTGATTATTCACCCCCTCTACTAGTAGGGTTTACACTAATATAAAAGAAATTTTCTAGAATTTATAGAACTGATACTATTTTCCTGATTACCAAAGCATGTTTTACTGATTTATGATTATCGAAACATAGTTACACCGATTCATGATTCCAACTCATGTTTATGCTTTATCCTTGTTTCTTGAATGCTCCTGTTTTCCTAATGATACCATAGTTTCCTACTCTAATGAATATATGTTTTGCATGAAAGCATAAATGATGATTACGGAAACCTGTTTGTACAGAATCATGCTTTTCTCATGAACTACATGCATGTTATTATTTATCGGTAATTATGTTATGCATAAGAATATTATATTCTACTTGTTTTAGTACCTTGCTGTGAGATCCCAAAATCAAATGGCTCAAAGTGTTGACCGAAATACGAAATCTAAACCGGCCGCCTTAAGCCTCAATCAAGTTCGGCCTTTCCTTAGTACAAAATAAGTTCGGCACCACCCTTGTTAAATCAACTCCAGCCATGTGAAATGACTGGCCAGTTTTGGAAGTGCAAGAAGCTGAAGTAAAATTTGACCGGATTGGAAGAGTTGACCAAATTTGAAGATCGGAGTGAATTGTGTGAAGAGAGGCCGAAGTGGCCTTGAAGCTCGGAGTGATTTTGTGTGTTGGTGAGGCCAGAGTAGAATTGTGGAGAAGAAATCTGAAGTTATGAAAAAGTGATGGACAGAGTGAATAATAAGAAGAAGTTGACCGGAATGGAAGAGTTGACCGAATTTGAAGATGTTGACCGGAATTGAAGAGTCGACCGGCAGCATTGGCAATAAATAAGGAGCAGTTGGCCGGAATAAATTAATACAACTAAAGAAAAAAAGTAAACTTTAGGATTTAGTTAGAATTCAACTAGGCGGCGACCAAAAAGGAGTAGGTAAACTAATTTAGTTACTCCCACCTACCGTCTGCAAACAAGTACGAGAGTAAGTTACGTACCCCACCAAACTCCTCCTCTATATAAACCGGCGCTGGTTGATACAAGAAGATGAAAGAGAGTGAACCTGGCGCTGGTTGATGCAAAGGCAAACAGAAGGAATAATAAGGAGCGAAGGAGGGGAGAACTTTGAGTCGGCTAGAGAAGGCAGTCAGCCAAGTGTACCTCGGACGCTGTTTTTAAGTTCATGTTTTAAGAATATTGTAAGACGTTGCTCTTTAAAGTTCTATTTTTAAGAATACTACAAGTGTACTCTGTTTTGAAATTCATGCTCTGTTTTGAAGTTCATGTTTTACTGTAAAGAGTACTTCGGACGATTACCCTTTTAAAGTCTCGTTTGCAAGTGTACACCCTTTCCCCCTGCTTTTAAGATCATGATTTAATGCAAGTATATGCATGTTTCAGTGCAAGTATACTCAGCTCTGTTTTGAAGTTCATGCTTTACTGCACGTGTACTCTGTTTTAAAGTTCCTGCTTTCTACATTAAATAATCGACCTTCTGCATTGTAAAATGAACTTGGCTACATAAAAATTGAACTCAGATTCCTATATATGTAAAATGAACTCGGATTCCAACATATTAAAAGAACTCTGGCTTTTTGAACTCCGGCCTTTGAGAAAATGAGCTCCGTCCTTCGAGAAAAAGCACTCCATCCCCTTGAGCGAAAAGTATTCCGTCTGAAAAGCTCTCCGTCCGAAAAGCACTCCGTCCAAAAGTACTCCGGTCTTAATGTGAAATGAACTTCGACTTTTAATGAACTCCGACCTTTATGAAAGAAAGAACTCCATCTTTTAAGTTTATGCACTCCAGAACTCCGGCTTTAAGAAGAAAACGAACTCCGGTTTTTAAGAAGGAAATGCACTCCGGTTTTAAAGGAATGTCACTCCGTTTCTAAGAAGGAAATGCACTCCAGTTTTAAAGGAATGTCACTCTGTTTTTAAGAAGGAATGTCACTCCGGTTTTTAAGAAGGAATTTGCACTCCGATTTCTGAGCACTCCGGCTTTTTTGAGAAAAGGCCCTCGGCTTTTTGAGAAAATGAACTCCGGCTTTTTAAGCACTCCAGCTTTTAAACACTCCGGCTTTTAGTAAATAGCGCTCCGTCCTATTAGTAAAAAGTACTCCGTCCAGTTGTGAAAAGCACTCCATCCCTTTTTATAAAAAGCACTTCGTCCTTTGAGTTTTGAACATTCCAGCTTTTGAGCACTCCGGCTTTTTGAGAAAAAGCACTCTAGCTTTTTAAGCACTCCGGCCTTTAAGCACTCCGGCTTTTCAAGCACCCCAATTTTTGAGGAAATGCACTCCGGCTTTGTTAAAAGAGAACTCTGGCTTGTATTGAAAGTGAATTCCGACTCCGAACTGAAAATGAACTCCGGCTTTACTGAAAATGGCTTTTAAGAAGGAAGTATTTTTGTTTCTGTTATTTTGGACCCTGGACTCACTCAAGTTCGGATAGGTTCTCCGGCATGCCTTAAGACTTTTCGGTGGTAATCGAGGATAACTCTGTCCATGGAGTTATTTGTGGTTCGCCCTGCCCTCGGGGCATTACGGACAGGAGGGATTCTGTTACCGGCCTTCCTTCGGGAGACACCCTGTTCTGATCCCTTGAGATGGGATACTACTGTTACCGGCCTACCTTCGGGAGGCATCCTATTTTGATCCCTCGAGATGGGATACTTCTGTTACTGGCCTTAGATTGTGTGGAGTGAACACAATTTATCCTCTATTATTCGCCCCCTCAACTAGTAGGAGATATCGACAGGTCTATCTTGTTTTGTTGAGATACCGTTCATTCGATTTTGTTCTATTCGCTATACCGCTCGCTGGATACCGTTCTATTGTGATTCTCGTTCGCATTGCATTATATTCATTCGGATACCTTTACCTTCTGCATTGCATCGCACGTGTTCTATACCGTTATTATTGTGCGATTTCTGTCCCATACCACCAATTCATCGTCTTTTGAATAAAAGAGGAGTTTTGATTACGCTTTCTTGATTATAATGATTACTGATCACCGATTTCTATGATTTTCTGATAACCGTTCTGTTCATGCATAGTTACATGACCATTCTGTATCATCATTTTACTACCCATGTGCATGTACCTTGCTGGGCCTCGGCTCACTGTTTTATGTTTTTTCCCCACATATGAAGCTTTAGAGCTTGTGCCTGACGAGTTGGAGTGATTAGAGCTTGTCTGAAGGATTAAAGTCCTCGGAAACTTATTCTGGAGAAATATTATTGTAATGTCTTGATGGACTTCTATGGTTAAACATTTTGGCTATGTACTCGGAAATAAATATCTTGGAATGAATATGAATGCTTCTGCAAGTGTTAGAATAACTTCCGCTATACTTATTATGGTGAAAAGTATATGAGTCCTAGATGGCATCTGTGATCCTGTGTTGCACTCAATCGGTTTAGTTGGGTTTTCAATTGTGTTATGAATGACAGAATCAAAAAAAAATCCGTTCCATCACACTTGCTGGGTTTTGGCACACTATTTTACTATTTCTCCCCCTCCAGATAAGAGATAGAGAAGATACTAGATGATCAAGCCTAGCTAGAGTTAACAAGGAAGGTTCTGGAGCCTCGATGAAGTCTTAGAGATTACCTTGAAGTAATGCTTTGGGGAGATTCTAATAGTTTTAATTGTAAACATCCGAATTGTGGATGGAATTATGTATAAATGACTGTAGTATATCCTGCAAATTGTTAAAATAGTATTTATGCTTCCGCAAGTTATATCTTGGATATAGATGCTTCTGCTATATGTTTTCTGATTTTCTGTACAGGTTCTAGATGATATCTCTTGTCTGAATTCTGGTATAGTTGATAGGGATGTTAAATTAAGGCCATGGATGACACTTGTGGTCCTGTGAATGCGTGATGTAGGAAAAACAGTGGTATTGTGGATAGTTTTTGTTTGGTAAGTAAATTTTATAAATGAAAGTGGAAAAAAGATACAGAAGTAATGATCTATCTCAAAGTGTTTGCCCACTTGGATTTAGACCAAAGACGCTGGGGCATACCCCGAGCACTGTAAAATATTTCACGAAACTAAAAAAATAAAATAATAGAGTAAACAGAATTACATCCAAAAAGGCCAACAACAAGAACAATCAAAAGGAAGATAGGAACATGACTGGGGACTTGAACATCAACCCGTCACAATGCACTCCAGCCCTCTGAAGCATGGGCCAAACCGCTAGCTCGGCCAAACTGGGTCTCGTAGGGAAAAGAGGAGAACACCTCAGTCAGAGGGCTGCAAATCGTCCATGTACAACGGGATCACAGGTTCATCCACGTCATCACAGCAACAAACAGATCAGTCTTCTGAATCTCAGCCAATCAACCAACACGCCCGACAAGGATCAGGCGGAGATAGAAAAATAAATAAGAAAAATATATAAATATAAATAAATATATATATATATATATATATAGATTTTATTGGGAATTTTTTTTGGATATATAAATGAAACCATTTCAGGACAAGAGCACAGAGCAGCCACTCCAAGCTCGAGTGTGATGGCACAGCTGTCCTTCGGACCCTGCTACAAGAAGGGAGCTCAGCCTGCGCCACAGAAACAAACGAACCTCCTTGGGTCAGAGAAGTAGCTTCCAAAATAGTCCAATCCAGCACCTTCCAGATCAAGGGGCGGAAGCATACAAATCCGCGCTACCAACAAAATAGCCAATCATGACAATGTAGTAACCTGGGCATGGCACTGACAAAAAACGCCAATGCACCAGCTCCATCAAACCGCAGCACCAGAACTGACATTCACATACACAGAGGTCAGCTCCCAGCATTAAGAGAAACTAACCTCTGAACCAAAGGGCGGGCTATAAAATAGCAGAACAGAGCATCCAGGATGCGCATTTTTTTTTTCAACAACAACTAATCCATCGGATGAACCAAGAAAAGACCCAAGTCGGGCAACACCAGTAAGGATTTTGTTTTCTCTCCAATAGCTAAACCATCGGATGAACCAATAAAATAACCCGGGTCAGGTGACGAAAGTAAGGATTTTTTTTTTGGTATCCACTATAGGTTCCAATGAATTCGGTGCGTTCGGTCCACACTTTTGGTATCATCAATAGAGGTTGTTAGTTTGGACCTTACGACAATGATGACAAGAAAACATAGATGAAAGGTGTCCTATGGGGGGCAGTTTTGAAAAATGCGATTGTTGCGCTCCTTCTAGACAAAATAGACTATAGCCACAAGAGTGAGCCGTTTAGAGAGGGCCTGGAAAATTTTCCCTTTCCATTTATTTGTAGCCCAGCAAATGTTCTGGGACCAATCAGGGTAAGGCCAACGAATTGCAGCACGACCTTGAATCATGCGCCAAAGGGATTTAGAAAAGGGGCAGGAGAAGAAAAGGTGCTCATGATCTTCGTCGCTTGTCGTGCATAAAGAGCATGTGGTGGATAGGATGGGAACTCCATGAATTCGTTCAAGGGTGGTAAGTCAGCCTCTAATTGCCAACCAAAGAGAGAAGGCGTGGGACGGGATATGGGATGGGCCCCACACTAAAGCAGCCCAACTTATTTTTGCTCTAGGTGGGTGGATGAGGAAATAGGCAGATCGGGTTGAAAACAGGCCATCAGTGTTGCCATTCCATCGCACTGAGTCCTTATGGTAGACATTAGGGAGATAGTCGAGCATGTTTTCCATAAGACATGAAACCTCCAAGTCAAAGGGGTTAGGCCAAGACCATTGATCATCCCGAATAATGTCAGAGACTTTTGCGTCCCATGGGAGGACAGAGACCAACCGGGTACAGTCAGTATTCACATCTCTCAGTGGGCCAAGAGGGTGCCAGTTATCAAGCCATAAGAATGTTTCGAAGCCATCTCCAATGGAGTAGGTGGTATGGGTGCACATAAAAGACCGTAACTTCATAATTTTCCTCCAATACCATTGGGTTGAAACAGGGACTTTAAGGGTCCAGATACAACGATCCTTGATCCTGTTTTGGTGGATCCAAGAAGACCAAGCCAATGCCAGATCCTTAGTGATGAGACGCCAAAGCAGTTTACACATCATTGCTTTATTTTGGGCCTGCAGGGTTTTTAATCCCAAACCACCTTCACACTTCGGGTAGTAGATATCACTCCACGCCACCTTTGCATTCACCTTTCCATCAAGGGTTCCATTCCAAAGAAACCGACGAAGATGGCATTCAGTCATATTGTGGATAGTTGTGTGCATGTACAAGCTTATATGCAGGTTTTACACAGGTTCATATTTCTGTTTAGCCCAATTTTAGGGGAAACTTTGCCCGATTTTTCCTAGAACTTTAAGCGAGTCTTGGGCTTCTATTACTGTTCTGAATGACAAAATTAACTAAGGACAAAAAAAAATCTGTTCCGTCACAATCTAAGGCCGTGAGGGCTTATTCTTACACCCAGCCGGGGGGTCATCTACATAACATGCCTATAGATGGGCCGATAATGATATGCCCCATATCCCTTGAGGTACCAGGTTAATCCTCATTCTTCTACAGTAGTATCCTAAGGCGTGCCACAGAAATCGCTCTCTCCCATAAGCGGTAAGGATACATAGCGAAAGTAATCCTTAGGTTTCCACCGCGATGGAAGTGCCAAGCCAAAGAATACTACCCAATGAATATGACTCCATGGTCCACAATATTTTCATGGTTTCTTATTCATTTGAGGAAAGATCCACAACATTTTCATTCACATGTCTCCATCCAGGAGAACGATTCAATCACATTTCACATTATGGTCTTTCCTCTAATTACATATCTGATTATTCTCTTACTTTTGAACTCAAGCCTTTTTACAAATCAATTAGGGTGCATAGATATCACAATACATAGGGAGGATTACAATTTCTTACCACATTTGCCAACTATCATTTTAGGGGCCTCTGAAACACATTTCTTTCACAACGGAGCACAAACACATTTTTTCTGGGGCATAAAATTACACGAGTATAATTAGTCATAGCCCATATAACAATTTATTTTGACGAAAACATGCAAAAAACTTAATTCAGCTCTGGTGAACAATAACGGTACCAATTTTAGAGCTTTCGGACGCCAAAAATAAGCCGAAAATTGTGCGATCGGGCACCCAGTCAATATATATACATAATGAGATGTGCTAATTCATAAATTGCTGTCAATTTAACAATTAAACCAAAGAAAATGGGGAATCCCGAATTTGGGACGTGGTTAGGGTTTGGCAGAGCCAAACCGAGCAAATCGGAGAGGGATTTGAACAATAAACCACATAAAACATGAGCACAACTTCTGGGAAACATATTTTCATAATATGGGTGGGTATCGGAATGATAATATCTGATTAAGAACGTATAACAAACGAAAATGAGAAAAAGGAGGGTGGAAATACACTTGTCTCAACTCGATCTATAACCTCTCAGACAGATTCAAACTTCATGGCCTCGATCTCCTCATTTCTCTCCCTAGGTCGCCGCTCTCTCTCTCTTTCTCAGAAAAAGCTGAAAAATGCCCAAAACGAAACCCTCACGGGACTTTATACCCCGACTGGCGCTTGAGCACCAATCGGGTGGTGGCATTCTGCCACTGCCACGCCTCGAGTGTGACGTTCTGGGTATTTGAAATATTATTATCTAATGATATTTACGAGGAAGTCGGATTGAGATAATTGAATTAGGCTTATATCCGACTAGGAAAATTCATTTGCGGGAAAATAGTTCGATTCGATAAGGAGGGCTTGCCGGGCGCAAAGGACCAGTGGGTCAGTGCCCGGGCGAGCGCTCGAGTGCTAGTCTATCATTTTAAAGTGCCATGTGCACTCTTCCTTCCCCATTTTTCTCTCTAGCTTTGTTCCAGAGAGAGAGAGAGCACACAGGGTAGAGAGAGAAGCAGCCATCCATGCTTACCGAGTCCGAATCTGAGTTCGTGCTAGTTGAAAAAGTTGTAGATCGGCTCGAGGCAAGTGCACCTACAACCTTTTTTTCATTCGTTCGCACTTTTGTTTCGTTTTTCTTCTGGTATTTTTTATTTTGATGCCCAAATAAGCTTGTAATTTTTACAACCCATGTCCAAAGCTTGAACATTCTTCAATTTCATGATTATTTGATGAGTTTTGCACTATTTTCGAACCCCGGAATCCTAACCCACGCCCGGATGTATTTTGCCTCAAATTTTCGGTACTATGCATAAATTAACATTAGATTCGTATTACCCATGTCCCAAGCTTGAACATACCTGGGTTTCACATTCGTTGGGTGAGTTTTGCACTGTTTTTCTGACCTTGAAACCTTAACCCGCGCCCAAATAGATTTTGCCGATTAATTTGGGTATTATGCATAAATTAATACTAGATAACTGAGACCCATAATATGAACATGAAATCCCATCAATTTGGTGGCAAAAATCCCGCACTTTGCACAGTTTATGGAAGCTACTACCCTAACCTGAACGCCAAACTCCTGATTGAATTTCTATCAATTTATGCATGAAATTAGACTTATAAATGGGAACCCCCAAACTATGGATGTGATTGAATTGCATTTAAACTCGTAAATTATGATCATGTAAAAATTTGCATGTCTCGGAGTTATGTTACGAACCCCTATGAAGAAAATTTGCGACCGGGCCCTCTAAGACTCATGAGAGGCCCCATATGGAAGGAAATCACAGCTCTTCGAGTCCCAATTAAAATATGCATGGAATCTTGAATACGTGAGGACCCAAGCTTATGAAAATATGGAAATTTGTATTAGAATAAAGAATACGGCTATAGAGATAAGAAAGGAAATTCGATGATAGAGGGAATTCTATAATCGAGAGAAAGACTTTTGGACTAATGAACTTTTGGAACGTTCTCCAGTACAATGAGAACGAACGATTCCATACTCAAGAACAAAATTTCCTAGTGAACTAGAACTCAGACCAAGAGTTATGGTTGACAAACTTAGACATGCCAAAATATTACAGTGAAAACTCAAGGATTACTCTGGCCTTGTATCCTGGCCATGTTTTATCATGGGTGATATTCTTGGCATGCATTAATATGTTATAGTGAGATGTCGTGGTCTTTTTTTGAACAGCTAGGCAACATATTGGCCCCGTCTACAGGGATTGGTATGTTGATGGCCTACCTCTAGGCCTAAAATGGGAGAAGATTGAACTTTTAATTGTGTAGGTGCACACAATTCGGGCCACAACCAACCGCTCCTTTGTTAGCGAGGCCTATTGATCTTGGCCCCCAAACTAAATAAGTCCCATATAAAAGATGAGTAATTAAGAAAAGAAAAATGAGAAAAAGACTAGAAAACTCAAAAGATGATCAGCACGAGTTCCTACATGACAAGAAGGAATAGGAGGGATAGCACCTAGCTTAGGCTGGAAGATGACATATTTTTGTACCTGATAGAACTATATTTTGTATTTTTTGGAGTGTGGCAAGTCTTTTGGAAACATGAAGTTTGTATAAATCCTTGATGCCCCTTTTGTTAGAATGTTAGTTAGGGATTTGTTCTGTCAGTTTATATTATTGAAGATTTTAGTTATTGTAGTAGGATATTGAAGGATACTCTGAAGCTTAGCGGCATCTCCCGGTTCCAACCTAAAGTTTGGAATTCTATTAATGTTAGTGTTGATGTAGCTTTCCATTTGCCCAGATTGGATGTTCTCCAAGTTCGTTATTCTTGGCTTCCTCTACGTCACGGCTCAGTGGTTTGTAGCTTTTATTGATTTGGTATCATGCTGTTGTGGTCCAGTGGTCCAATTTCCTGGATTGGATGATCTCCGTGTTTGGTATGCTATTTTTCGGATGTCCTATACTATTGCCGTATTGCTACTGTTACTGATTTGCCAAACATACCGCTGAAAGTTGTTCTATCGTGCTGATGTGCTCTTCTGGTTATCGGTAAGCTCGTGGCAGACTTGGTAGTTGGGTCTTTGGTCAACGTTTGTTTTCCTTCTTTGTATGTTTTCTTTGCTTTCACAGATTATTTCTTTGTATATTTGTGCTCGAGGTATACCCTAGCGGCTTTGTTCTACTTCTAAGTTGGTAAAATACTTGGAGTTAGAACTTAGTTAATGTACCTTTTGTTATTTTAATTCAACTATACTTACCAAAAAAACAAAAAAAAAGTGTTGACGTAGCCTATTGTGGAAAAAGAAAAATGTTGTTTGGATCCTGTGTTGGTGTTATTTTGTGGAATATTGTTTGTATATCAGGGTATTTACAGGTTTTGCACTAGTCTGATGTTCGAGTTACAGCCAAATCTCTGCCGGATTTTTGGCTGGTAATTTAGTATGTCAAAGTTGGTATCAAAGAGGTTGGTCGGTTTAGGAGATGCCTTAGGATTTGAATTGGTTGACTATTGTTTAGGGCTAGGTTGGACCTAGGTTGATTGATTAAACTTGAAGAATAGCTTGAACTCCCTGTTTAAGTAGCTTGTTAAGTTTTGTGCGGAAGTCTACCCTTGTCAATACTATGTAATGACAGGGGATTCAAGATGTCTTGTCAGAAGAAGTTCCCGAGCTGGTCTTTCCCAAAGTCAGGAGCGTGAATATCTAGACATTATGGGAAGAATGACAGACGTCATGGAAATGATGGCCCAGAGTCATCATCAACTGATGCCGGCCCAAGATCTGGCTCCAGCCCCTACCCTGGCTCCAGCAAATCCGGAGACTATGACGTACGATAGATTCAACAGTGAGAAGGCGCCAGAGCTCCTTGGGGATCCAGACCTAGTCAAAGCTAAGGCATGGATCAACAAAATAGAGAAGATCTTCTTAGTTATATGCTACCCAGAAGAAGATAAGGTGGTGTTTGTAGCATACAAATTGGAGGGCAAGGATGACCGTTGGTGGGCGACACAAAAAGGAATCCTGGGAGTCCCTGTGGATCAAATCACATGGAAAATGTTGAAGGAAGCATTCTTTGAGTAGTGTTTTCCAACTAACCTATGAGAGCAAAAGGAAGATGAATTTGCATGGATTTGACAAGGGAATTGGACCATGGCAGAATATGCGCTAAGTTCATGGAGTTATCCCGATATGCCGCACATGTAGCAGATGATCCAATCAGGAAGTCCAGGAAGTTTAAGTCCAGGGTGAGGGATGATATCAGAAGGCAGCTGGTTACACATAAGCTGCGTGATTATAGAGAGGTCTTGGACCGGGCCCTCATTTTTTAAAGAGAGCTAGAGCAGCAGAAGTTTTTTACAAAGAAGTTTGGGACTCGAGGAAGCCCGGCCATTTGACAAGATTTGGGATTTGGTGGGCCTCCGAGGGGAAAGAAGCCTGAGGATCAGAGAAAGAGGAAGGTAGCGTCTCTAGCCACAGGCGCACCAAATTTGCCGATTGCTGATGATGTTTGTAATTATTGTGGGAAAAATCACCAAGGAAAGCCATGCTTCAAGCTAATGGGAGCATGTTTCAATTGCGGCAAGACCGATCACATGGTTAAAGATTGTCCTCTTTTGATGAGGGCAACAAAGAAGGAGCCACTTGTACTTGGGAACGTCTTTGCGGTTACAGCTCGGGATGCGACAGCATCCCCGAATGTGATAGAAGGTACCATTACCATTTTTAGTACTCTTGCATATGTTTTTTTGGATTTGGGCTCAACCCATTCTTTTGTGTCTCCAAGTTTTTCTTGTACCCTGTTGTCTCCTCCGAGGATCTTGGAACACACTTTGGTTGTTTCCACACCTTTGGGACTGCCAATAGTTATGGAGACACAAAACTTTGTGTCTCCAAGTTTTGCTTGTGCCGTGTTGTCTCCTCCAAGGATCTTGGAACACACTTTGGTTGTTTTCACACGTTCAGGACTGCCAATAGTTATGGATATTTTTTATCCAAGATGAAAAGTTTGGATTCAAGGGTTACAATTGATGGTGGATTTGATTTTGCTCGAGATGCGTGATTTTGATGTAATTGTGGGCATGGAGGCTAGCAAGTTATCATGCCAGTGTGGATTGCTTCCATAAGCAAGTTCACTTTTCCATTCCTGGATGTGAACTGTTCTTTTTCCAAGGCGTGGTCTGGAAGGAACCACTATGTTTTATTTTGGCTTTGCACACCCATCATTTAATAGATTCTGGATATCAAGCTTGCTTGGCCTATGCTAGCATGATCGGGAGTCATAGCATGCTGGCTAGGGATATCCTGGTAGTTAACGAATTTGAAGATGTCTTTCCGAATGAGTTGCCCGGCTTGCCACCCAATCGAAAAATCAAGTTTGAGATTAAGATTGTACCCGGTTCGGCCACAGTTTCGAAGGCATCGTATAGGATGGCGCCCACAGAACTGATGGATATGTTGTAGCAGCTGCAAGAACTTCTGGATAAGGGGTTCATCCGGCCGAGCATGTCTCCTTGGGGTGCCCCGATGTTAATTGTCAAAAAGAAGGATGGATCGTTGCTGCTTTGCATTAATTATCGGGAGCTCAACAAAATCACCATCAAGAACAAGTACCCTTTGCCAAGGATTGATGACTTATTTGATCAACTACGAGGGGCACAAGTGTTCTCGAAGATCAATCTCCTTCGGAGTATCATTAGTTGAAGATCAAGAAGGAGGATATAGCCAAGACTGCTTTTTGGACGAAGTACAGGCATTATGACTTTCTAGCCATGTCGAATGCTCCAATCGCTTTTATGAATTTGATAAATCGGGTGTTTCGATGCTACTTAGATAAATTTATGGTCGTGTTCATCGACAACATATTGATCTATTTGAGGACTTATGATGAGCATGCTATGCACTTGAGGATTGTGCTCCAAATGCTTCAGGAGGAGAAATTGTATGCCAAATTGAAAAAGTCTGAGTTTTGGCTAGAGAAAGTTGCCTTTCTGGGTCATATTATATCGAATGGGGGCATACTTATGGACCCGAAGAAAATTGAGATCGTTGTTAATTAGAGCCGACCATCAACAGTAATTGTGATCCGGCGTTTCCTTGGGATGGTGGGCTATTATCGGAGGTTCGTAGAGAATATCTCCAAGAATTTCTATGCCATTGACCCACTTGACGAGGAAGGATGTTAAGTTTGTCTGCACTGATGATTGTGAGCAAAGTTTCTAAGAGCTGAAGGACTGATTGATATCCGCTCCAATCTTGATAATTCCAGAAGGTTCGGGTGGATATGAAGTTTATTGTGATGCTAGCAAGACGGGTTTAGGCTATGTCTTGATGCAACGTGGGAAGGTGATAGCCTATGTGTGACGAACCGGTCACATTTCCAGCTCATATGACAGCCGTCAAACCTAACCTTTACATTTATACAGTATAATACTAACTGGTGGACATGAAAATTTTTCTTTTCTTCCATATATACCATTCGTACACAGGATCACTTGAGGCCGAACTCCTTGAGTTGGCCATCATAGTGCTAAGTCTCACACCTGGCCAGCCAACACTCAAGTTGGTCGACTATAAAAACTTGACATGACATGAGATGCTACTAGAAATATCGACTTCATTCATCCATATCATAATTACGGAAACATGCTAACATCCATAATTTCTTTTACAGCGGAACTGTTTTACAAATCCTTCTCAAATCATCAAAAGTAATACATCATTTCATCACTAATCAGCTCCGGCCAGCTGTGCCATCTAGTCACTTCATATGACTCTACTCTGTATACTGTTGGGTTGATAATAAACATGATTGGGTTTGAGAATAAGAGAAAAATGGGTACTGAAGCAAAAAGGAGCAAATGGGGAGAAATGGGATCGGCGCTCAAGCTAGATGGACTCTCAAAGCTTTTGAAGACTTGGGATTCTCGATATGGATAATGTAAATGCCTGAATTATGAAGGAAACTATGTGTTAATAGTTATGATATGTTCTGTATACTGTTGACACAGAAATTATACTTTCGCGCAGTTTATAGTTGCTTTTGCTATTCTGTATTCTGGATTTCTGTACAGGTCCTAGATGGCATCTCTCGTATATATTTCTGATTTAGTAGATAGGATTATGTTAAAGCCATGGATGGATATGGCCTTATGATCCTGTGTATGTGTGTTGTAGGATGGATTATAGTATTTTTGATTAATTGTGTGCATGTACATATTGTTTAATATAGGCTGTATATTTGGAATTTCGTTTAGTTTTAGATAGGACTCCTTCAAAATTTCTGTAGAATTACTGATGTAAATTTATGATTTCTATTCTGAACCTGTCTAACAGAGAATCCTATGGGAATTAGGACCCATTCCCTCACAAAGTTCCTTAAGGACTATGATTGTGAAATCTATTATCAGCCTAGGAAAGCTAATGTGGTCGCTGAAGCTCTTAGTCACCGGCCCAATTTTGTAGCGAGGTTGCAGATTAAGCAGATGGAGATGTTGGACTACTTAAAGTTCTGTAATATCTAGCGGTATGTCAGGGGAAATCGGATGTGACGACCCAGATTCTAAAACATAGAAGTCCCAGTCATGGAATGAAAATAATCAAAGAATCGAGGAAAATTGAAGGATGCTTAAATTGGAGAAGACCGGCCTTATATGGGTCAAAAGGAGGTTCAACTTTCCCTTGTGTCTAAAATTAAGTCCGTCCTCCCTTAGTGTAAAAGCAGTCCGGCCTTGTGTGAGGAAAAAGAAGTCCGTCTTCTCTTAGCAATGCGTCCTCCCTTAGTGTAAAAGCAGTCCGGCCTTGTGTGAGTAAAAAGAAGTTCGTCTTCTCTTAGCGTAAAAGAAGTCCGTCCTCCCTTAGTGTAAAAGCAGACCGGCCTTTCACTTAAGCTGAAATCAAGTCCGGCCTGGTGTGTTAGTAAAGCCGGAGTAGAATTATGGGTGCAAAGAGAATAAAATTTGAAGTTGATGAGAAGGTAATGGACGGAGTGAATAATGAGAAGTTGACCGGAATTGGAGATGTTGACCAGATTCACAAGAGTTGGCTGGATTTGAGGGAATTACGTTGACCGGATTTAAGGAGGTTGACCGGATTTTGAAGCAGTTGACCGGAATTGAAGAGTTGACCGGATTCAAAGATATTAATCTGATTGGAAGAATCGACCGGCAGCATTGGCAATAAATAAGGAGTAGTTGGCCAGAATAAATTAATACAACTAAAGAAAAAAGTAAACTTTAGGATTTAGTTAGAATTCAACTAGGCGGCGACCAAAAAGGAGTAGGTAAACCAACTTGATTACTCCACCTACCCCCTTGAAAAGAATTACCGAGCAAGTAACCTACCTCCACTTACCCACCTGCTCCCTCCTCTTTATATATTGGACCTAGTTGAGGGGTAGGGAGAGTTTCTGGCACCAAGGAAGAATAAGGAGCGAAGAAGGAGGGAGGAACTTTGAGGCAGCTGGAGTGGACAGTCAGGCAAGTGTACCTCGGACGATGATTTTTAAGTTCATGTTTTAAGAATATTGCAAGTGTACTTCAGACGCTGTTTTTAAGTTCAGTTTTTAGTTCATTTGCAAATATACTGCACTCTGTTTTGCTGCATGTAATTGGACGTTAACACGTTTTTAGTTTTCGTTTGAATCTGTTCTGAAGTTAATGACGCCTGTTTTCCTACGTTCTGGACTTACATGAAATTCGGACCAAACGTTACAACTGGCATTTGACATGTGAAACGAAACTGGCATTTTGCATGTAAAACGAAACCGGCATTTGGCATGTAATATGAAACCAGCTTTGAGAAAATAAGCTCCGTCCCGTTAGTGAAAAGCACTCTGTCCCTTGAGGAAAATGAACTCCGGTTTTGTACTGAAAAACGACTTCCGGCCTTAATATGAAAATGAGTTCCGGCTTCTGAGAAAAAGAACTCCGTCCTTTTGTTGAAAAAGAACTCTAGCTTTAAAATGAACTCCGGCCTTAATGTAAAGGGAACTCCGATCTCAATGTAAAATGAATTCCGGCTTTGCATTGAAAATGAACTCCGGCTTTGAGAAAATAAGCTTCGTCCTTTGTGTAAAAAGAACTCCGTCCTATTGATGAAAAGCACTCCGTCCTTTAAGAGAAATGAACTCCGGCTTTAATGAACTCCGTCCTTTAAGAGGAGTGAACTCCGGCTTTAATAAACTCCGTCCTTTAAGAGAAATGAACTCCGGCTTTAATGAACTCCGTCCTTTAAGAGAAGTGAACTCCAGCTTTAATGAACTCCGTCCTTTAAGAGGAGTGAACTCCGGCTTTAATGAACTCCGTCCTTTAAGAGAAATGAACTCCGGCTTTTGAGTTTACGCACTCCGCCTTTATGAAAGAAAGAACTCCGGCTTTGAGTTTACGCACTCCGGCCTTTATGAAAGAAAGAACTCTGGCCTTAAGAAGAAAAAGGAACTCGGTTTTAAAGGAAAGGCACTCCGTCCAAAAGAGCTCCGTCCTTTGAAAGTACTCCGTCCAAAAAGAGCTCCGTCCTTTTGAAAGTACTCCGTCCAAAAAGAGCTCTGTCCTTTTTAAAAGTACTCTGTCCAAGCTTTCTGAAGTCCGACATTTTGAAGAAAAAGAGCTTGGCTTGTATTAAGAAAAAAAAGAACTCCGTCCTTTTGTTTGAAAAAGAACTCCGGCCTTAATATGAAAATGAACTCCGGCTTTGTATAAGAAAATGAGCACTCCAGCCTTGAGCACTCCAGCTTTGATCACTCCGGCTTCTGTGCACTCCGGCTTTTGAACACTCTGGTTTTTTAGCACTCCTGCATTTTGAAAAAGAAGAACTTCGTTGAAAATGAGACCGGCTCCCCAAACAAGAAAAGAGCTCCGGCCCTTCCCTGAATAAAATCTAACCGGCCCCAAGTATAAATTGTTTCCGAAGCTATGTACCGACCTTAAAGATAGCTGAAGATATATTATGAAAGTCTGATTTCAAAAGGGATTTTCGGTAAAGAAATGATTTCTGTTACAGTTATTTTAAGATCCGGGACTGACTATAGTCCGGATAGGTTCTCCGGCATGCCTTAGGACTTTTCGGTGGTAATCGAGGATAACTCTGTCCATGGAGTTATTTGTGGTTCGCCCTGCCCTCGGGGCGTTATGGGACAGAGGAACTACCGTTGTCGGCCTACCTTCGGGTGGCATACCGCACCGATCCCGCCGGATGGGATATACATTCACGGCCTACCTTCGGGAGGCACTCATTCCGATCCCTTGAGATGGGATATTGTTACCGGCCCGCCTTCGGGAGGCACTGTCCCGATCCTCGAGATGGGATATACATTATCGGCCTGCCTTCGGGAGGCACTGTCTCGATCCCTCGAGATGGGATATACATTGCTACAGCTGCCTTCGGGAGGCACTGCCGTTCGATCCCTCGAGGTGGGATATACATTCACCGGGCCCGCCTTCGGGAGGCACTCTGTACTGATCCCTCAGGATGGGATACTTTTGTTACGAGGATAACTCTGTCCATGGAGTTATTTGTGGTCAGCCCTGCCCTCGGGGCGTTACGGACAGGAGGGATACCGTTACCGGCCTACCTTCGGGTGGCATACCGTACCGATCCCGTGAGGGATACCGTTACCGGCCTACCTTCGGGTGACATACCGTACCGATCCCGTGAGATGGGATACCCACATGACAGTTATCAGCCTTAGATTGTGTGGAGTGAACACAATCTATCCTCGATTATTCGCCCCCTCAACTAGTAGGGTATACTGGCAGGGTCTGTACCAATATAATATGAAGTGCCGTTTACTGTTTTACTAATATGTTATGTTACCATACCGATTACCGAATATGAAGTACCGATTACCGAATATGAAGTACCGATTATCAAATATGAAATACTGTTACCGATATGATATGTTTTGTTCACCGTTTATCGTACCGATTACCAATATGTTATGTTACTGTTTGCTGTTTACCGTTTTCTAAAGTATAGTAATGTCAAGGTATGTTTTCTCTATTTTTCTTGGACTGTATTCTGATTAACCGTTCTGTTTATGCACAGTTACATGACCGTTCTGCATCATCGTTTTACTACTCATGTGCATGTACCTTGCTGGGCTTCGGCTCATTGTTTTATGTTTTCCCCCCTACAGATGAAGCTTTAGAGCTTGTGCCTGACAAGTTGGAGTGATTAGAGCTGTCTGAAGGATTATTAAAGACCTCGGAAGCTTATTTTGGAGAAATATTATTGTAATGACTTGATGGAATCTATGGTTAAATATTTTTTTAGCTATGTACTCGGGAATAAATATTTTGGAATGAATAAGAATGCTTCCGCAAATGTTAGAAAAACTTCTGCTATACTTATTATGGTTAAAAGTATGTGGGTCCTAGATGGCATTTGAGATCTTGTGTTGCACCTAATTGGTTTATTTGGATTTTCAATTGTATTATGAATGACAGAATAAAAAAAAAATCTGTTCCGTCACATCGGATGATGTTGTCTTTCCTATAAGTACAACTTGAGATCCTCTAGAAACTAAAGAAGGTTAAGCGAATGATCCATTCTTGATGGATATTGTTAGGGATCTTGATCAAGACTCTCAGACTGATTTTTATGTTCATATTGATGGAGTCTTGCAATTCTGAGATCGTTTATGTGTGCCTAATGATAAGGGGCTGAAGGAAGAGATCATGATTGAGGCTCATCGAACCAGGAATACTATTCATCCTGGAATTAATAAGATGTACCAGGACCTGAAGAAGATGTTCTGGTGGATGAATATGCAAAGAGAAGTTGTTGCTTTTGTTAGTAGATGTCTTAATTGTCAACAGTTGAAGGTTGAAAGGAGAAAGCCCTTAGGTTTATTGCAGCTTTTACCCATCCTGAGCTAAAAATGGGAAGATATTTCTATGGACTTTGTTATGGGCTTGCCTAGGACCCCGAAGAATCAACATGCGATTTGGGTCATTGTGGATCGGCTTTTGAAATCGGCTCATTCTTAGCCATTCGGACGACGTACTCTTGTGATCACTTGGCATAGTTGTAAATTAACGAGATTGTTAGATTGCATGGAGTGCCAGCATCTATTGTATCTGATAATGATCCATATTTCGTCTCTAAATTTTTAGGGGGTTTGCATTGAAAATTAGGGACAAACTTAAAGTTTAGTACGATGCATCATCCTTAGATAAATGGCCAGTCTGAGTAGACCATCCAGATTTTAGAAGATATGCTCAAAGCTTCGGTGATGGAGTTGAAGGGAAATTGGGATGATCACCTAACGTTAGCTGAATTTACATACAATAATAGTTTTCAGGTAAGTATTGGTATATCTCTATTCAAAATATTGTATCGTAGGAAGTGCCAATCTCCTATCCATTGGAAGGACACAGGAGATAGATGACTTTTGGGGCCTAATGTGATTGGGGAGATATCGGAAAAGATTACGATGATTTTTGAAAAGTTGAAGATAGCTCAAAGTCGACAAAAGAGTTATGCTGACCCGAGGAGATCCGAGCTCAGATTTGAGGTTGGCGATTTTGTTTTCCTTAAAGTATTGCCGTGGAAGGGGACCTCCAGATTTGGTATTAAAGGAAAATTGAAGCTGCGATTTATTGGATCCTTCGAGATTTTGGAGAAGATCGGAGAGGTGGCCTATCGATTAGCGCTGCCACCGAATTTGGCCGATGTGCCAAATGTTTTTCACATCTCGATGTTGAGGAAGTATGTTCACGATCCAACGCACATCATCAATTATGGTTCCTTAGGTATCAATGAAGAATTATCTTATTCGGAGGAGCCAGTACAGATTATGGATTGAAGAGACTAGATTTTGCGCTCGAAGTCCATCCCTCTTATGCAAATTTTGTTGGGGAACCATTCTCATGAGGAAGCGACGTGGGAAAGGGAGGATGAGGTTCGGGAGAATTATCCCCATTTAGTTTGAGGTACGTGTGTGTGTTTAATTTCTAGGATTCGTTAATTTTGAGGATGAAATTTTCTAAATGGGGGAGAGTTGTAAGGTTTCAATTTTCAAAATATCATAATTAGGAGTAATTAAGATAATATAATCATGATTAGGCTTAATATAGATGGAAAACTAAGTTTTAGAAGAGGAATAGGGTATCAATGGGGGGATTCCTGTTGGGCACCTGATTCGGCGCCAGGGCACCCATTCCGAGGCAGTGACACCAGCTGGCCACTCGAGCATCGGCAGGAGGTGCCAAAACTAGTGTAGGCGTGCCTAAAGCACACTGGCAGCATGCTCAAGCGCCTGTTCCAATGTTGTTGCGTCTGATGCTCGCTCGATCGGCGCTCAAACGCCAATCTATGTATTTAAGCACACGAGGGTTTCTCTTTCAATCATTTTAGACAAGTCTGAGAGAGGAGAGAGAGAACGCAAAGGAGTAGAGAGAAAAGGAGGAGATCGAAGCACCGAGTCTGATTTCGGCTTAGAGCTTGTTAAGGAAGTTGTAGATCGGGTCAAAGCAAGTGAACCCATATGCTTTTCTTTCTCTGGCCACACTTTTTATTCCATTCCTCTTGGGTATTTTTATTTCGATACCCATCTAAGTTTATATTTTTAGAAAACCCATGTCTGGAACATGCATATATGTTAATTTTATGTCTAATTTCTAAGTTTTGTGTGGTATTATGCTCTAACGAAACCCTAACCACATGCCCATCCTTTTTATCTGTTTATTTTGAGGTTTTTCCATTATTTGGCTTTAAAAAATTGGAACCCTAGTTTGTGGACGTGACTATTTAATGTTTATTTACATGTATTTTGTACATGATATTTTGTATATTTTGAAAAACATGTGGGTACCTTTTGTAAAGAAATTTGTAATCCGGAAGCTCTAAAGTTATGTTTGGCGGCATGCGTGAGCGCCCGTTGTAGTGCTGCCGCACTTGATACTCACTGACTAGAGCTCGAGTGCTAGTCTATGTATTTAAGCATGGTAGGGTTTCTCTTTCCGTCATTTTCGGCAAATCTGAGAGAGATGAGAGAGAGAGTGTGTGAAGGAGAAGAGAGAGGAGGAGATCAAAACATCGAGTCTGATTTTGGCTTTAAGCAAGTTAAGGAAGTTGTAGATTGGATCGAGGCAAGTGCACCCATATGCTTTTCTTTTTCATGTTGCACTTTTTGTTCCATTTCTCTCAGCTATTTTTATTCTGATACCTGTCTAAACTTATATTTTTGTAAAACTCATATTTGGAGTATGCATATATGTTAATTTTATATCTGATTTCTAAGTTTTGTTCAGTATAATGCTCTAATGAAACCATAACCCCATGCCCCTCCTTTTTATTCATTTATTTTGAGATTTTTACATAATTTGGCTTTAGAAAATTGGAACCCTAATTTGTGGACATGACTACTTGATGTTCATTTACATGTATTTTGCTTTTTTTTTTTTGTTTTTTTTTGGTAAGTAAGTAAAATGCATTCAATTTAAAAAAATTACAAAAACTTTGAGCTAACTCCAAGTATTTTTCCGACTTGAAATTAGAGCAAAGACCATGGGGAGTACCCCAAAACTCATGAATAAGTCCTAATCTGAGTCCAAGACCCACGACATGAAAAAAATAAAAAACAACCGAAAATACATCAGAACATGGAAGATCATAATCTCCCAAATAAAAGACACTAACTTAGCCTTCTAACGGCGGCATTAGCTACGTACACAGCAAACAACATCAAACGTGCTAGGCACAGACTGGGCATTGGCATATACAGCAAACCGGGCGAGAATAGAACATCATTCCAAACCGACATTTTATGCCACGACAACTCTGTTCGGAAGACAATGAAGCAGTCCTTGAAAGATCATCTTCCTGCCAATCCCAAAACCAGTTCAAGTGGCAGAGGGTTCATCCCACCCACAGGGCAGCAAATCATCTAAAAAGCCACTCGGCAGCAACAACACTTAGCAAACCCATTGAATCAGCATGGCCACAAACCAAGGGAACAGCATAGACTATTGCACCACCACCCCTAGAAAAAATAGATCTGAAGGAGCAAGCTGCCAAGAGCCAGTATCAGCATTACCAGCATTGTTCACAACACAGCAAAATGGAGCCTACAACCTTCCCAGCAACTGCTCCATCAACTCAGAACAAAAGTATATCAACAGGGTTAGTTAAATGGCCTGTAATCCCGGCACCATCAGGATCTCAGCCCAGCACCACATCGGGATCAGCTGCTCTCCAGCAACAGCTAGCCACCAAGAGCCAGAAACGGCTTTTCCAGCAGCATCAACCTTCAGCAAGGCAGCACCAATTTCCACCTTCAGCAAAACCGCAAAAAAAAATTGCAGTATAAGGTATCATATTATACCATCAGAGCACAAACCAGCAGGAGGTATCGGACAAATAGCAGTTATGTCAACGCCATAGAAGTGCCAGCTTCCAGACTGCTTCACTGAACAGCAGCAGAAGCTGTGTGACGGAACGGATTTTTTTTTTTTCCCTCAAAAGCTTCCGTCAAACAGATAACATAATTAACGGTCTAATTAAGGCAAGACGCAGAAATTTGTGGCAGTCTCTTTGTAATCGGATGAAATCCCAAAAATACAAAACTGTAATATTCATCCATAACAAGCACACAACTATCTATCATTCACAATTCCCTACAACAATTATCCACAGGATCCTATGTGCCATCCATGGCACAATTTCATAAAACATTTATTGCTCTAACAGTTTATTAGCGAGATGCCATCTAGGACCCGCACAATAAATCCAGTATATAGCGGAAGTAAACTAAGAACTCGAAGCATAGCATATTCTCTTCTACTATCATACACATCATATGCTTTCTTTACGAAAATCAACATGTTCTAGGACATCAAAAATCATAAGATCTGTATACAAAATCATGTGCAACCTGGGCCTTTACGCCGATGTGCCTCTCCAAAATAGCTCCACTATGCTATGGTCCTCAAAAGTCTTCAAGAAGCTTCTCTCTCGCTTACTCTTCTTCGGCCGGGTAAAAGCTTTCTTGTCTCATCCGGAGGGGGAAAATACTAAAACAAGTGAGCCGAGGCCCGTGAAGGTACGTGCATATGAATAAAACGATTATGCCAGAACGATCATAGAACCATGCAAAACCATAATGTTTAATCAAACATCATCTGAAATGAACGGCAAAGACATGCTATAACGATATTAAATCTCATACTTCATAAATCATATCACTATGGGCTGTAAAACTATAACTATAAACTTTACTGATGCATGGTAAAACTGAAAACGGTACTCTATACTGTTCACTGTCATCTTTTCACTGTATACGTTTCATTATCATCTTTTCATCCGATAATACTCTGTCATCTTTTTATTGTATACGTTTCATTATCATCTTTTCATCCGATAATACTCTGTCATCTTTTTATTGTAGTATAGCATAACGGTAAAACATTAGTCGGTACTTCATATTATTTTCCTCCTTGTACCAGGCCCCGAGGACGGCCATCGTTCCCTCCTTGTACCAAGCCCCGAGGACGGCTATCGTTCCCTCCTTGTACCAAGCCCCGAGGATGGCTATCGTTCCCTCCTTGTACCAAGCCCCGAGGACGGCTATCGTTCCCTCCTTGTACCAAGCCCCGAGGACGGCTATCGTTACCTCCTTGTACCAAGCCCCGAGGACGGCTATCGTTACCTCCTTGTACCAAGCCCCGAGGACGGCTATCGTTATATTTTTATTAAAAACCCCTTTTTCACAATTAGACTTATACAATACATTTCATCTTTTTCTGTGACATATCTTAACACTTTCGGACCTCAAAGTGTACCCTACTAGCGGAAGGGGCGAATGATCGAGATAGATTGTGTTGATCCACACAATCCAAGGCCTATCATGTCAATCATATCATATATATCCCATCTCGAGGGATATTCATCACCGTGTGCCACCCGAAGGTCGGCCTATGTTCCTCCGGCTTAACGCCCTTGAGGACGGGCGGACCATGAATCGCTCCATGGACAGAGCTATCTCGATTACCACCGTAAGTTCTAAGGCCTCACCCAAGAACTTACCCGGATAGTCGATCTCGGGTCCCAAAATAATCAGACGGAAATCATTTCTTTATCGAAAATCACATTTTGAAATCAAACTTTTACAACACAATTTCAGCTCTTCTTTAAATTTACATGGAAATTTTGTCGGTATACATTCGTACATATTTTCGAAAACAAACTATACAGGAAGCTTCATTTCGATGTCAATTAACTTTCATATAGTAGAAGCTACGGTTAAAACTCATCAAAACCTCTTCATTTTCGTACATGGTGCTTCGCCAAAACCTTCGAACTCAAATCGGTCTCTTACTTGCACATATTTCATGAAATTAATATCATAGATGCCATGCATATACATTAAATCATGCAATTTACTCAAACTATACAACATTTTCGAGCTAGGGTTTCATCACATACTTTTCAAGGGAAATTGAACACCATTTTCATGCTCCTTCACGAAATCGAAGCCAATTTTTGCAATAAACATGGATAAACGCAAATCTAACCGAGTAATCGAAGTAAACATGCTTCATGTACTTTAAACATGCATCATCAATATTTAGAGCATTTTCATCGGTTTTAAAGCATGAGAAATCGGTACAGTGAAAAACAGCGTCCGAAGTACACTTGCCTGAGCTCGTTCTACCATTATTTTACCCGAATCGAATCACAACTGTGGTCTCTCCCCTTTCTTTCTCGTCGTGCTTGCTGTTGTGCCTCAACTTCCTCTCTCTACAAACACATATCACTTAATCGACATTTAAACAATTACGGAATTATTTCAAGACTCCCGGATGCCACGAACGGGTCAAATCTTGCGAGATTCGGCATCCGGTCGATATATACACACAATTGGGACATGGGGATTCATATTCTAGGATCATTTCATCATTTCATGAAGGTGACAACACGCAAAATCCACCTTCGGTCTCGGGTGAAACGATGCTTGAGTGCCCCTTTAACGGGCTCGGACGCCGCGAACGGGTCCAAACGTGCGAGATCGGACCCACGGCCGACATATATACATCATTGGGACGTGGGGATTCCAATTTTGGGGTCAATTTCATGATACGAGGCCGGGAAATGGAAAACCCCCAAAATCCCGTAGGTTAGGGTTTCGTAAAACCCACCCGGCGAATCGGACGAATCGGACAACTAACCACATTTTCATGGACCTCAAGGCATGGGTTTTCAGTATCCTAACATTCCCCGTGGGTATCGACACAAAATACCCAACGAAAATACACAAAACATCGAAAGAGAACGAAAAGTGGGTATGAGAACACTTGCCTCGACGGGTGCTTTCACCTTTATACCTGGGTTTTGGGCGGAATCGGACTCTCGGGCTCGATCTCCCTTCTTCTCTCTTCGGTCGCGCCCCTCTCTCTCTCCTTCGAACCCTCAGCCGTGCGAAAAATGGCGAGGAGAAGTCGCGACGCGACTTATATCTGCCTTGAGCCGCTCGAGCGGCCGGGAAGGCCAGCGAGCGGCCAGGCCACGGGCGGCCACCGCTCGAGCACCCCTCGAGTGGCTGGCGGCGGCCAGGCCACGGGCGGTTACTTTGTCCGCTCGAGCCGTGGCTCGAGCGCCCAGCAGCGCAAACTCACTGGCAGTGGCTTCGGCAGCCCGGATCCGAATGATTTTTCCGATTTACTAGTTCCGGTTCTTGGAACTTTCCAATCCATTCCTCCCGCACCTTTTGAATACAATTTACCTATTTTAACTTAATTATCTCCCAATTATCATATTTAGGAACTCGGGCCGTCACAAGCTGTGAGTCATCAGCCAACCCGATCAAAGAAGTGTAATCAGCAACAACTCCAAAACTGACCCCATCAGCATTGGGAATGCTCTCAGGCAAAAAAAAAAAAAGCAACAAGACCAAAGAATCCAACATCATATATAAGCTCCAAAAAAGATACTCCTGAATAGATTCCTATTCCTGCCAAACCCCAAACCCTCAAGCCAAAAAGGCTCTTAGACGGCGTTGATGTTGACATTTGTGTTTGAGGAGCCCTTAGATGACTTGGAAGCAGATTTTTGCCGTCTCCGAGACTTGGCAAGCTGCCAGGTTCCATCTTGCATGGAAGAAAACTGTTTGCGGTCCTCATCCTTTACTCCTCAATCTAACAGCGACAGAGAGAACATAAATGCATCAAATATAAGGAGGCCGACCACTAAGTCATCCAGATTGCTATATTGATAACACGAGAAAATTGTTTTTGTTTTCAACAGCATAGTAAGAAACCCAAAAATTACCATCTTCTCATCGAGAGATAAGGAAACAATGTATGGTTGAGAAGTTTTGGCGACCACCAACAGCCTGAGGGCTCCAAAAAGGTCATCGGAAGAAAAGTCCTAATCCACCGCAACTAAAGAAGAGGATGGTTTGAACTCATTCTATGTCTCTTCGGTTACAGCGCACCAGCAACATTCCATGAAAACATTTACAAGGTGCCTTTGCTCCGGAGTGAAGGAGGCAATATATTGAAGGGAATCTTCTACCTCCACTAACAACTGGAGGGCATGAAGCATAGGTTCATGACAGATAGCCTCAGCTGCCGCAACGTCCACATTCAGAGAAGACAAGACCATGGAACTGCTAGCCAGGGACATAAGGTCGCCTGACACTGGCTGGATCTGTAGCTCCCTAGGGACATCCTGTTCCCACCCCTCTCGGCCACCATCCAGAGGATCCCTTGGGCTCACTGAAACAGGCTCAACCTGGATAGAATCATCTAGGGCCGCATAACGAGAAGTATCCAGGGAGTACTTACTTGAGAGGCGTGAGATAGAGTTGGGTATTAGATCAAGATCAACTACTACAATAGGAGCCGAAACATGATGGATAAACTGTCCATCCTGAGGGTTGTGGGAAGGCAAAGCAGAGGGTTCAACTCCCAACTTAGAGTCTGTTGGCAAAATCGAAGGGACTGCATCCCAAGCTGCCACTTCACAAGCTAGAAAAAACGGCTCCATCATAAAAGTAGTAGCCCTAGGTCCAAGAGCTACCAACCGGGCCGCATCAGAACACGGCCTTAAGGAAATTGGGTCAGCACCAGCTTCAGAAAATTCCCTCAACACAGCACCCATACCACGGCTCAGCACCCCATGAGCTTTTCCATGATGATCAGCAAGGGCTTCAAGTGGGCTGGGAGAAGAAACCATATCAAGAAAACCAATTAACTCTACATCTGCAAGAGGTCTATCAACCATCTGAAGGTTCGTTGATAGCACAGATGACTTCTCAACTCTGTCAGTGTCAATAGGACAAAGAGCCTTTATGGGACCCAAGCCTAGCTCAGGCTGGTCCAAACCGGGCACCAAATCATCCGGAACCTCATAACACATATCTGCATCAGGTTGACCTAAATCATGGGCAAAAGCTGGTCCATTTTGCTGCACACCGATCCCCTTATCCATGGCGGGAGGGATAGGAGTCTCTCTGGACCCCAAGTTCCTACCCAAGAGACTAGAAGCCGGCTGAGAGTGACACTGGGCAGAGATATGCCCTCTCCTTGCCTGTTTACTAGGAAATTCAACCTCAACTTCTACAACCAACTCCACCTCAGAAATAGAACTCTTGCTTAAGAATATTTTATAGGGGAGAACCGCATCCTGCTTGACTTCAACACAAACTCGAGCATAATCCAAATGGTCCATCTTAACCGTGATGGCATCAAAATGAATGGGTTTACCCACCGCGTTGCTGATCCAACTGAGCCCCAGAGGGGTCCAGTATTCAACAGGGACATTCCATAATTTTATCCAGATCGGGAGAGAATTGAAGTTCTCTTTGGCCAAAAGCATAACCGGTAGCCAACGTTTGAGAAAAAGAGTTTTACCTCTGAATGTACATGGGCCACTGGCCGGAACCGCTTCTAAGTTAACATCAGAAGAAAAATGAAAGAGAAAGAAACCATTTGCACTCTCAGCAATATGGCAGATGCCATAACGCTGCCAAATCCATCATGCAATGTGGACAACAGATTTTGTACGTGTATTTTGTACATGATATTTTGTATGTGTGACGACTAGAGCTCGGATCCGCGAACCCGACCTGGACCATCACAGTGAAAATCTTGAATCATTCGAAATCATCAATTCAATACATCATCAAGCAACTTAAATGAACTCAATTCTATCATTTAACACCATCAATAATCAATCATAAATATATCATTAAATAAATATTTATAACACCGATTATAAGTTTCTTGAAAGAAAAATAGCAATATCCATAATGTCAATTCCTCGTAATTAAAACTCTAATAAATATCAAAATGCAACAAAATCTACGATCTTTATCATGGAAACCTCAATCTCCGATATCACCTCTATCTTGTGGCTACCCAATAGTCACCCGGTTTCTTTCCTCTCCTGATGTCAACCTGTCTAATTTGGAGCAAATAAAATACAAGAGTGAGCTGAATGCCCGGCAAGTAAATAAAATCAACAATAGATGAGTATAATAAAGCATCTCGGATGATAAATAATGAACGAGTGTAAAAATCGTGGGTAATATCTCGACTACTGTCCGAGACTCAACAAGTCATATATACCAGTCAAAGGTCATGCGAACAATTGGATATCAAGAAGCAACATGGATTCCATTGAATCCGATCATCAAATTAATACGAGGTCACAACTGTATGAATGATAGAAGTCTCCATGGACATTATTTTACCATAGTGAACCAAAGGCCGCGTATTTTTGCCCCCGACGGCTTGGTGAGTCCCACGAGGTTACCTGGTATCCATGGTATCCCCACTATCCCTACAGTCATCCCAGAGGCTGTACCCATAGCATGTTCATGCCATCTCCGATACCCCTCGCCAATGATATCCCAGATATCATCATCTACGATAGTCATTAGGTTATAAGCATCCCTCTCAACTAACTTTACAAGATAATAAGAATCTGATTGTCAGCTCAATTTGACGTCACCACTATATGAGATAATAAGAATCTCCCTGGACCTTATTCTACCATAGTGAACCAAAGGCTACGTATTTACGCTCCCGATGGCTGGGCGAGTACCACAAGACTACCCGATATCCATGGTATCCCACTACCCCTATAATCCTTCTAGAGGTTGTACCCGTAGCATGCTCAAACCATCTCCAATACCCCTCGCCAATGATCTCCTCACAATCCAAGGCTATAAACAGTGACAAAAGATCCAGTCCCAAGGGATCAGTATAGGTGTGCCTCCCGAAGGTAGGCCAGAAATAGAACTTTCCTCCTGATCGTAACGGCCCGAGGAAGGGCGGACCACATATAGCTCCATGGACAAAGTTATCCTCGATCACCACCATAAAGTTCTAAGGCATGTCGGAGAACCTAACCTGACTGTAATCAGTCCTGGGTCCTAAATAACAGTAACAAAAATAACTTCTTAACTGAAAACCTTCTTTCATAATCAGAGTTTCACAATTACCCTTCAGTTAACTTCAGAATGTTCAGAACATACAGTAACGGTCTAAAAACCCTTCAGTTTTACAGCAGAAGTGCATGGAAAATTATCGGTATAAGACCATGTAAAATTTTCAAAAATAAATTATACCAAGAGCTTCATTTCAGTGCCAATTAACTTTTATATAACAAGAGCTACGATTAAAAATCATTAAAACCCCTTCATTTTCGTACCTAGGGCTTCGCCAAAACTTTCAGACTCAAATCAATCACCAAACATGTGTTTCTTCATGAAATCAATGCCATAAATCCATACACATATACTAAATCATGCAATTTAACCAAAAAACCCTAATAGTTTCTAGTTAGGGTTTCATCACATGCTTCCGAAACCAAATCGAACACTAATTAGATGCTTCTTCACGAAATCAAAGCCAAATCTTGCAATAAATATGAGTAAACACAAAATCTAACCAAACAATCGAGGGAAAATGCTTTGTTTTGTGACGGAACGGATTTTTTTTTTTCCTCAAAAGCTTCCGTCAAACAGATAACATAATTAACGATCTAATTAAGGCAAGACTTCTGCAGAAATTTCGGCAGAGTCTCCTTTGTAACTGGATGAAAACCCAAAAATACAAACCTGTAATATTCATCCTGTAATGACCCAAAATTTGAATAAGGAAATTTTAACCATTAGGACCGGTCAACGCCCATTGACCGGAAATCCAAAGGTGAAGAAGTCCGAAATTGGCATTGAGGAAATTTCTGTCTGGATTTCCATAATGCAGTCCGAATTCCCATAATAAATGACGTCTGGATTTCCCTTGGCAAATGAACTCTGGATTTTCGGAGTAAAAACGCGTGTGGATTTGCTGAAAGAAAACACTCCGGATTTCCCGACGTGAAAACGCGTCCGGATCACTCCGAATTTCCGAAGTGAAATGTGAGTCCGGACTTGTTGAAGAAGTCCGGTCACAGTTAAGACAGAATTTTGGGGAAGGAGCAGCATTTAATGTCTGCAGTTCCCGATACGTGTTGGAAAATAAATTCACATGGGAAATGAAGGAATAATTTATGGCAACATTGGAAATTAGGAAGAATTATAAATGAGGGCCACCCAAACTTAGGGCTATAAATAAAGGCCTTAGGGCCTCAGGAATAGGGCACCACTAGAAACCCTCCTAAAGGTAGAAGGCAAAAAGCTAAGGAAAAAGTAGAGAAGAACTCAGGCAAGATACTCACCCCTATTTCTAAAACTCATGTTTATTTATGTTATTATGAAATTATATGATATTCTGTATGAGTATGATTTTACTGTTCGCTCTGAAATGCATGTTTAAAGGAAATTCTGTTATGCATGATTTTAGTTATATTCTGTTAATAAGATAAATGAACTTCGGCGTCCTTACAGAAAACGAAAATGAACTCCGGCCTACTGTAGAAATGAATTGAACTCCGGCCCTTTGAACAAATCTGCTCCGTCCTTTGTGAAAAAGAAACTCTGGCGTTATGTCCTAAAAAGAAGTCCGGCCTACTATAAAGAACTCTGGCCCTTTAAATAATGTGCTCGTTCCTTTGTGAAAAGAAACTCTGGCTTTGTGGTACTCCGGCCTTTGATGTTTCGGTTTTGCTAAAATCGAGATCGGCTTTCTTCATGTTAAAATTGAAATCGGCCCCTTTGTGATATCAATAAAACCGGCCCTGAGTACTTGAAATAGAAACCAGCTCTAATTTAAATTTGAAACCGGCCATGTGTCTTGGAATTTGGACTCCGTCCTTTGAGCTCCGGATTTTAAAGGAAGATCCACTCCGGCCCTTTGAACTCCGGAATTTAAAAGAAAAGCTACTCCGGCCTTGAACTCGAATTATTTATTAAAGACAAGTCACTCCGGTTTGTGCAAAAATAAAAGCACTCCGTCCGTTTAGAGCTCCGTCCAAGTCCTCCGTCTTTAAAAAAAAACGGCACTCCGTCCTCGATTAAAGAACTTCCGACTTTTGGAGCATAATGTAATTGTGCTCCGTCTTTCATAAATAAAGAACTCCAGTTTTAATTAAAGAAAAGAACTCCGGTTTCGATAAAAAGAAAACGAACTCGGCTTTGATTAAAGGATATGAACTCTGGCTTGAACTAAAATGAACTCCGGCCTTGTAAGAATTTCGGTTTCAGGACTTCGGTCTTCCATTTAAAAAGAACTTCGGAAATTAACGAAATTCTTCCCTCAATAAGAACTTCGGATGCTTTTGAAAATGAGCTTCGGCTTTAATAGAAGATATGAACTTCAGCAAATCACAAGAAAACTTATGGATTATGGACAGCAAGTGGAACTCTTATGATTTTTGATCTATGATATATGGCCAATAAGAACACGAACCAAGAACCGAGTTTCCATTAGGCTTGCTGTTAAAGATGGATGAAGGATATTGGAGTGACACTCGAGGATGCCTCCTGGGCCACGGGAGGGGACCTTTCGGTGGCATAAGAACTATGGACTATGGCCTCGTATGCCGGGTTAAAGGCATTACCTCCCGCCCCGGGGAGCATAATGAGGGGATACGGCTTTAGGTTGTGGGGTAGCACACAACCCGTCCTCGATGTTGTCCGCTCCCGTCCGGTCCCTAAAGATTATATGAATTCCGAATGATTTTGATGAAGACAAGATGAAAAGAATATGAACCAAGAAGAAACGATATGATGATTTTTATTATGCTAAATTATGATCTATAATTTGATTATATGTATGCTTGTGTTTTCTGCATGTGAGTATCCTGCTGGGCTTTGTAAGCTCATTCTTGAAATTTTTCAGATGACAAGCTTATGGAGGACGAAGTTGAGTAGAGTCCTATGGTGTAGCTGGAAGTTTAAGCTTGCTGAAGCTGAGTTTTTTTGGAGTTTTGTTTATTTTGAGGAAATTTGTAATATTATTTCCGCTGCTTATGAATGTAGAATGTTTCCGTGATTTTTTTGGGACTTATGAAATTATACATCTTTAGAATGCATCTCGGGTTTGAATAAAGATAAGAAAAATTTTTATGTTCACTTCTTATCTTTTAATTGTAAGAAAATTAGATTTGTGACGGCTTCGATGGTATTAAAAGTCGGGTCGTCTGATTGGTATCGAGAGAGAAAACCTGAGATGCTTTAGAATAGTTTGAATCAACACGGAAACTTAGGACAAATTTAGTGATGGCAAGAAGAGTGTCATCCTTACATTTTTGGGATAAAAAGACTATTAAAATAGTATTTTTATAACTAACAAAATTGTTCTTTTCAGGACGTTTCGCAGCCATGTCTACTTGAGAGGAAGGAGAAATGTTCTGGGATGACAACACTTCGATCGTGAGGCAAGATATGCAAACCCTACTGGGACAGAATGGCCGAAGTCATAGAAGCTTTGACTCCGACCACTCCACCAACTCGGTGACCACCCCGGTTCGTCCATCAAGAAAGGTCGGTCTACGATCGGTTTACCAATGAACGGATCCTGAATTTCTCGGGAACTGATCCATTGAAGGCTGAAACATGGATTGCGATGAAGAAGGTATTTCTTTGTAATCAAATGCCCCCGCTGGGAGATATGGTGCTTTATGCCACACATAAGTCAAGTGGGGAAGCACACCAGGTGGGAGATGCGAAAAGGGTTTTCAACATGCCGGATCGGGAGATTAGTTGGGAGATGTTTGAGGTGACTTTCTGGAGAAATACTTTCCTGCAAATCTTCGTGGGCAGAAGGAGGATGAATTCCTTCGCCTAAGGCAGGGAAATCGCTCGGTGGCAGAGTATGATTCAAAATTTACTGAATTATCTCGTTATGCCCCTTTCATGGTGGAAGATGAGGAGAGGAAGGTCAGACGATTCTTTCAGGGATTACGAGATGATATCAGGAGACACCTTTCCACTCTGACGTTGACAACTTATGGGGAGGTGCTCGCTAAGGCGGCTATTTATGAGAAGGAATTGGAGAGGGGAGCAATGTCCAGACAAAGGACTTTCAGTCAGGCATCCAAGGCCAGTGCTAGCGAAGTGCCTTCTAAGAAGGCGAGACCATCAAGGTTCGGCGGGGAACAGAGCCGATCGGTGCAGAATTCTCGCACTGCGGCTAATGATGTATGTGATCATTGCGGGAGATCACATGGTGGAAAGCCTTGCTACAAGAAGCTGGGAGTTTGTTATAACTGTGGGCAGGCGGGGCATATGATCAGAGATTGTCCGGTCGCTAAACAAGCTCCAGGAGTTAAGTCTCCTATTCCAGCCAAAGTGTTTGCTATTTCTGCAAAGGAGGCAGAAAAGTCTACGGAGGTGGTAGAAGGTACACTTTCTATTTGTGGCATCTCTTGTCACGTACTCTTTGACTCTGGATCCACGCATTCTTTTGTTTCCCATGAATTTTCAAAGCATCTGACGGCCCTTCCCAAAGTTCTTGAATACCCATTAATGGTTGCCTCACCAACAGGGTCGTCCGTAATATTAAATATAGCAATTTCTGAATGCCCAATAAAAGTAAATGAATCCTTTATGCCTATTGACTTGGTTTTACTGGAAATGAAAGACTTTGATGCGATCTTGGGGATGGACTGGTTAGCCAGATATCATGCCAAGATTGATCAATTTTCGAAAAAGAGTAGAATTCACCATTCCCGAAACAAGCCTTTCCACATTTAGGGTGTGCGACGAAAGGAAGCATCCTGCTTTATTTCGGCTCTTCATGCCAGGCATCTGATTAGTGATGGATGCCAAGCCTATCTAGCCTTTGCTAGTGTATCTCTGAAAATCAAGAATCTACGGCTAGAGAAATTCCGGTGGTACGGAATTTGAAGACGTATTCAACGATGATTTACGGATTGCCACCCCAACGAGAGTTAGAATTTGGTGTGGAATTGATACAGAGTTCAGCACCGATATCCAAACCACCCTATCGAATGGCACCGGCTGAACTCAAAGAGTTGAAACAACAAGCTGCAGGAGCTGCTTGATAAAGGTTTCATTCGGCCAAGTGTGTCACCATGGGGAGCTTTGTTCTTTTTGTCAAAAGAAGGACGGGACCATGAGATTATGTGTGGATTATCGGGAATTAAACAAAATCACCATCAAAAACAAATATCCTCTACCAAGGATCGATGATCTCCTTGATCAGTTACAAGGAGCTTGCATATTTTCGAAAATCGATCTTAATCCGGATATCATCAACTTCGGATCAGCAAGGAGGATATAGCAAAGACGGCGTTTCGAACCAGGTATGGGCACTATGAATTCGTAGTAATGCCTTTTGGGTTGACTAATGCTCAGCTATTTTTATGGATCACGATGAATCGAATTTTCCAACCATACCTGGACAAGTTCGTGATTGTATTTATTGATGACATCCTTGTGTACTCGAAAAGCTCTGAGGAACACGAGGAACATTTACGCACTACACTTCAGATTCTTAGGGAGCATCGGTTGTTCGCCAAGTTGAAGAAGTGTGAGTTTTGGTTGGAAGAGGTAGGATTCCTTGGACACGTCGTCTCCAAGGAAGGAATCTCTGTCGATCCTATGAAGGTGGAAGCGGTTGTAAAGTGGAACCGGCCAACTTCGTGGATGAAGTGCGAAGTTTCTTTGGCACATTTGGATACTATAGACGATTTGTGGAGAACTTTTCTCAAATCGCCGTGCCACTCACTCAATTAACTAAGAAGGATGCAAAGTTCGAGTGGACCAAAGATTGTGAAGAGAGCTTCCGCAGCTTAAAGACCGGTTGACTTCTCCCGCTCCCGGTCCTAACCATTCCAAACGAGTCGAGGATCGATTGTTTCTTGCGATGCTTGAAGATTGGATTGGGCTGTGTTCTAATGCAACACGGTCGGGTAATTGCCTATGGGTCGCGATGGCAGGTTGAAGGACCATGAAAGGAATTACCCAACTCACGATCTAGAATTGGCCGATGGTGGTGTTTGCATTAAAGATCTGGAGACATTACTTATATGGTGAAAGATTCTTGGTCTACTCAGACCACAAGAGTCTAAAATATTTGTTCTCCCAGAAGGAGCTAAACATGAGGCAGAGGCGATGGATTGAATTCCTGAAAGATTATGACTGCGAAATCCGTTATGAGCCAGGAAAGGCCAACGTGGTTGCCGACGCGTTAAGTAGGCAGCCTGGGATGTTAGCTAGAATGCAAGTTAAACAAATGGAGATGCTGGATTGTCTCATGAACTATGATGTCCAGCGTTTTGTGCAGGGGAAGCGAATGATTTTGGCGCATCTTCAAGTTCAACCGGAATTGATTAATGAAGTGAAGGGGTGTCAAACGAATGATTCTTTTCTTGTAAAGATCATGGGCGAGCTAGATAAAGAATCTCGAAGTGATTTTCAGATTTCGCCGGATGGAGTTTTGAGATTCAGAAATCGGTTATGTGTGCCAGACAATAAAGACTTAAAGGAGAAAATTCTTAAAGAAACTCATCGATCCTGTTATACGATCCACCCAGGAGCCAATAAGATGCATCAGGATTTGAAAAAGACATTTCGTGGAGAAATATGAAAAGGGATATCGCGACTTATGTAGAAAAGTGCCTTATATGTCAGCAAGTAAAGGTAAAAGAAAAGCGCCGTTTGGGTTATTACAACCAATATCATTACTGAATGGAAATGGGAGGATATCGCCATGGATTTTGTGGTGGTCTACCTATGACGCCAAAGAAACATGATGCTATTTGGGTGATTGTTGACCGACTAACAAAGTCAGCCCACTTCTACGGCAATCCGGATGACTTACCCCTTGGTAAGTTAGCCCAGCTATATGTGAACGAGATTGTCGGACTTCATGGTGTTCCTGCCTCTATTGTATCCGATAGAGACCCTCGCTTTGTTTCACGATTACGGAAGAGTCTACATCAAGAATTAGGTCTTGAATTAAAATTTAATTTTGCTTTTCATCCGCAAAACCGACGGCCAATCGTAACGGACTATCCAGATTCTCGAGGATATGTTAAGGGCCTCGATCCTGGATATGAAAAGGACTTGGGATGATTCATTGGCTCTTGCGAGTTTGCATATAATAACAGCTTATCAGGCCCTGACATCGGCATGGCTCCTTTTGAGGCATTATATGGGAGAAAATGTAGATCGCCAATTCATTGGGAGGAACACGGAGATAGAAGAATTTTGGGTCGAGACATTATCAAGGAGTCAGCGAGAGAAAAGATAAAGATGCTACATGAGAATCTCGGAGTAGCTCGGAGCAGGACAAAGAGCTATGCGCAGACCGGAGAAGATCGGCATTGAAGTTTGAAAGGGGCGATTTTGTGTTTCTAAAGGTATCACCAGCCAAGGAAAGTCAGATTCGGGGTAAAAGGAAAACCGAAGCCTCGTTTTATTGGGCCTTTTGAAATCCTGGAAAAGATTGAGAAGTAGCTTCAGGACTTGCTTTGCCTCGGACTTGGCTGAAGTACATGATGTGTTTCATGTGTCCATGCTTGAAAGTATGTCCATGATCCTACTCATGTAATTGAGTATGAACCTCGACGGTCGACAAGGATTTATCCTATGTAGAAGAACCAGTGGAAATCTTGGATCGTAAGGAGCAGAGATTACGCACCAAATCAATCGCTTTAGTAAAGGTGCTCTGGAAGAATCATACACCGGAAGAGGCAACTTGGGAACGAGAGGAGGAGATTTGAAACAAATACCCACATTTATTTTCTTGAGGTTAGTGACTTTATTTAAAATTTCGAGGACAAAATTCTTATAAGTGGGGGAGGTTGTAACGATCCAAAATTTGAATAAGGAAATTTTAACCATTAGGACCGGTCAACGCCCATTGACCGAAAATCCAAAGGTGAAGAAGTCCGGAATTGGCATTGAGGAAATTTCTGTCCGGATTTCCTTAATGCAGTCCGGATTCCAAAAATAAATGACGTCCGGATTTCCCTTGGCAAATGAACTCCGGATTTTCGGAGTAAAAACGCGTGTGGATTTGCTGAAAGAAAACACTCCGGATTTCCCGACGTGAAAACGCGTCCGGATCACTCCGGATTTCCGAAGTGAAATGTGAGTCCGGACTTGTTGAAGAAGTCCGGTCACAGTTAAGACAGAATTTTGGGGAAGGAGCAGCATTTAATGTCTGCAGTTCCCGATACGTGTTGGAAAATAAATTCACATGGGAAATGAAGGAATAATTTATGGCAACATTGGAAATTAGGAAGAATTATAAATGAGGGCCACCCAAACTTAGGGCTATAAATAAGGGCCTTAGGGCCTCAGGAATAGGGCACCACTAGAAACCCTCCTAAAGGTAGAAGGCAAAAAGCTAAGGAAAAAGTAGAGAAGAACTCAGGCAAGATACTCACCCCTATTTCTAAAACTCATGTTTATTTATGTTATTATGAAATTATATGATATTCTGTATGAGTATGATTTTCTTGTTAAGCTCGAAATGCATGTTTAAAGGAAATTCTGTTATGCATGATTTTAGTTATATTCTGTTAATAAGATAAATGAACTTCGGCGTCCTTACAGAAAACGAAAATGAACTCCGGCCTACTGTAGAAATGAATTGAACTCCGGCCCTTTGAACAAATGCGCTCCGTCCTTTGTGAAAAAGAAACTGCAAGCGTTATGTCCTAAAAGAAGTCCGGCCTACTATAAAGAACTCGGCCCTTTAAATAATGTGCTCGTTCCTTTGTGAAAAGAAACTCGGCTTTGTGGTACTCCGGCCTTTGATGTTTCGGTTTTGCTAAAATCGAGATCGGCTTTCTTCATGTTAAAATTGAAATCGGCCCCTTTGTGATATCAATAAAACCGGCCCTGAGTACTTGAAATAGAAACCAGCTCTAATTTAAATTTGAAACCGGCCATGTGTCTTGGAATTTGGACTCCGTCCTTTGAGCTCCGGATTTTAAAGGAAGATCCACTCCGGCCCTTTGAACTCCGGAATTTAAAAGAAAAGCTACTCCGGCCTTGAACTCCGAATTATTTATTAAAGACAAGTCACTCCGGATTTCTGTAAAATAAAAGCACTCCGTCCGTTTAGAGCTCCGTCCAAGTCCTCCGTCTTTTAAAAAGAAAACGGCACTCCGTCCCTGATTAAAGAACTTCCGACTTTTGGAGCATAATGTAATTGTGCTCCGTCTTTCATAAATAAAGAACTCCAGTTTTAATTAAAGAAAAGAACTCCGGTTTTCGATTAAAGAAAACGAACTCCGGCTTTGATTAAAGGATATGAACTCTGGCTTGAACTAAAATGAACTCCGGCCTTGTAAGAATTCCGGTTTCAGGACTTCGGTCTTCCATTTAAAAAGAACTTCGGAAATTAACGAAATTCTTCCCTCAATAAGAACTTCGGATGCTTTTGAAAATGAGCTTCGGCTTTAATAGAAGATATGAACTTCAGCAAATCACAAGAAAACTTATGGATTGTGGACAGCAAGTGGAACTCTTATGATTTTTGATCTATGATATATGGCCAATAAGAACACGAACCAAGAACCGAGTTTCCATTAGGCTTGCTGTTAAAGATGGATGAAGGATATTGGAGTGACACTCGAGGATGCCTCCTGGGCCACGGGAGGGGACCTTTCGGTGGCATAAGAACTATGGACTATGGCCTCGTATGCCGGGTTAAAGGCATTACCTCCCGCCCGGGAGCATAATGAGGGATACGGCTTTAGGTTGTGGGGTAGCACACAACCCGTCCTCGATGTTGTCCGCTCCCGTCCGGTCCCTAAAGATTATATGAATTCGAATGATTTTGATGAAGACAAGATGAAAAGAATATGAACCAAGAAGAAGCGATATGATGATTTTTATTATGCTAAATTATGATCTATAATTTGATTATATGTATGCTTGTGTTTTACGCATGTGAGTATCTGCTTTGGGCTTTGTAAGCTCATTCTTGAAATTTTCGGATGACAAGCTTATGGAGGACGAAGTTGAGTAGAGTCCTATGGTGTAGCTGGAAGTTTAAGCTTCTTGAAGCTGAGTTTTTGGAGTTTTGTTTATTTTGAGGAAATTTGTAATATTATTTCCGCTGCTTATGAATGTAGAATGTTTCCGTGATTTTTTTTGGGACTTATGAAATTATACATCTTTAGAATGCATCTCAGGTTTGAATAAAGATAAGAAAAATTTTTATGTTCACTTCTTATCTTTTAATTGTAAGAAAATTAGATTTGACGACGGCTTCTGATGGTATTAAAAGTCGGGTCGTCACAGTTGGTATCAGAGAGAAAACTGAGATGCTTTAGAATAGTTTGAATCAACACGGAAACTTAGGACAAATTTAGTGATGGCAAGAAGAGTGTCATCCTTACATTTTTTGGGATAAAAAGACTATTAAAATAGTATTTTTTATAACTAACAAAATTGTTCTTTTCAGACGTTTCCGCAGCCATGTCTAACAGAGGAAGGAGAAATGTTCAGGATGACAACACTTCTGATCGTGAGGCAAGATATGCAAACCTACTGGACAGAATGGCCGAAGTCATAGAAGCTTTGACTCCGACCACTCCACCAACTCCGGTGACCACCCCAGTTCCTGTCCATCAAGAAAGGTCGGTCACGATCGGTTTACCAATGAACGGATCCTCGAATTTAAGGGGAACCTGATCCATTGAAGGTGAAACATGGATTCACATGAAGAAGAAGGTATTTCTTGTAATCAAATGCCTGCTGAGATATGGTGCTTTATGCCACACATAAGTCGGGCGGGGGAAGCACACCTTTGGTGGGAGATGCGAAAAGGGTTTTCAACATGCCGGATCGGGAGATTAGGCTGGGAGATGTTTGAGGCGGCTTTCCGGAGAAATACTTTCTGCAAATCTTCGTGGGCGAAGGAGGATGAATTCCTTCGCCTAAGGGGGAAATCGCTCGGTGGCGAGTATGATTCAAAATTTCTTGAATTATCTCGTTATGCCCCTTTCATGGTGGAAGATGAGGAGAGGAAGGTCGGACGATTCTTTCGGGGATTACGAGATGATATCGGGGAGACACCTTTCCACTCGCGTTGACAACTTATGGGGAGGTGCTCGCTAAGGCGGCTATTTATGAGAAGGAATTGGAGAGGGGGCAATGTCCGGACAAAGGACTTTGTCGAGGCATCCAAGGCCGGTGCTAGCGAAGTGCCTTCTAAGAAGGCGAGACCATCAAGGTTCGGCGGGGAAGCAGAGCCGATCGGTGCAGAATTCCTGACTGCGGCTAATGATGTATGTGATCATTGGGAGATCACATGGTGGAAAGCCTTGCTACAAGAAGGCGGGAGTTTGTTATAGCTGTAGGCGGGCGGGGCATATGATCGAGAGATTGTCCAGTCGCTAAACAAGCTCCAGGAGTTAAGTCTCCTATTCCGGCCAAAAGTGTTTGCTATTTACGCAAAGGAGGCGAAAAGTCTACGGAGGTGGTAGAAGGTACACTTTCTATTTGTGGCATCTCTTGTCACGTACTCTTTGACTACGGATCCACGCATTCTTTTGTTTCCCATGAATTTTCAAAGCATCACGGCCCTTCCCAAAGTTCTTGAATACCCATTAATGGTTGCCTCACCAACGGGGTCGCCAAGTAATATTAAATATAGCAATTTCGAATGCTTGATAAAAGTAAATGAATCCTTTATGCCTATTGACTTGGTTTTTTTGGAAATGAAAGACTTTGATGCGATCTTGGGGATGGTAGTTGCCAGGATATCATGCCAAGATTATTTGTTTCGAAAAGAGTAGAATTCACCATTCTGGAAACAAGCCTTTCCACATTTAGGGTGTGCGACGAAAGGAAGCATCCGCTTTATTTCGGCTCTTCATGCGGGCATCCGATTAGTGATGGATGCCAAGCCTATCTAGCCTTTGCTAGTGTATCTCTGAGAAAATCAAGAATCTCTGGAATCTGCAGAGAAATTCCGGTGGTACGGAATTTGACGACGTATTCACCGATGATTTACGGATTGCCACCCCAACGAGAGTTAGAATTTGGTGTGGAATTGATACGAGGTTCAGCACCGATATCCAAACCACCCTATCGAATGGCACGGCTGAACTCAAAGAGTTGAAACAACAAGCTACAGAGCCTGCTTGATAAAGGTTTCATTCGGCCAAGTGTGTCACCATGGGGAGCACTCGTTCTTTTTGTCAAAAAAGAAGGCGGGACCATGAGATTATGTGTGGATTATCGGGAATTAAACAAAATCACCATCAAAAACAAATATCCTCTACCAAGGATCGATGATCTCCTTGATCGAGTTACAAGGAGCTTGCATATTTTGAAAATCGATCTTAATCCGGATATCATCAACCCGGATCAGCAAAGGAGGATATAGCAAAGACGGCGTTTCGGAACAGGTATGGGCACTATGAATTCGTAGTAATGCCTTTTGGGTTGACTAATGCTCCGGCTATTTTTATGGATCTGATGAATCGAATTTTCCAACCATACCTGGACAAGTTCGTGATTGTATTTATTGATGACATCCTTGTGTACTCGAAAAGCTCTGAGGAACACGAGGAACATTTATACATCTTTAGAATGCATCTCAGGTTTGAATAAAGATAAGAAAAATTTTTATGTTCACTTTTTATCTTTTAATTGTAAGAAATTTAGATTTGACGACGGCTTCTGATGGTATTAAAAGTCGGGTCGTCACACATCCATAACAAGCACACAACTATCCATCATTCACAATTCCTACAACAATCATTCACAGGATCCTATGTGCCATCCATGGCACAAATCCATCAAAGCAATTACTATTCTAACAGATAAATAACGAGATGCCATCTAGGACCTGCGCAGTAAATCCAGAGTATATAGCGGAAGTAAACTAAGAACCTGCAGAAGCATAGTTTTTCCTTTTTAATATCAAGTACATCACAAGCATTCTATACAAAATCCACATGTGCATGAATAATCCGCAAATATTAGATCGGTATACAAAATCACACGTCCAGCAAGTCTTTACATCAACTGCTCTCCCAAAATAGCTCCAATATGCGGCAGTCCTCAAAAGTCTTCAAGCAACTCTTCTCTGTTTACTCTTTTTAATCAGGTAGTAGCTCTACTGTTTCATCTAGAGGGGGAAAACACTAAAACAGTGAGCCGAGGCCCAGCAAGGTACATGCATATGAACAGTAAAACCATGATGCAGAACGGTCATGTAACTATGCATAAATAGAACGGTTAATCAGGATATAGTCCATGAAACAGAGAAATCATGCTATGACGGTATTAAATTCCATGAATCGGAAATCGGTGACAAGAGGCGAGTACGGTATTCCGTAAACCATAAATGACCATCGCAATCGGTACTTCCATTGATGTATGTCGACGGTAACATATCATATCGGTAAAGCGAGAAGCGGTACATCATAAGTCGCCGATGTCGGTACTTCATATTCGATAATCGATACGGTAACATATCATATCGGTAAAAGAAAGCGGTACATCATAAGTCATCGATGTCGGTACTTCATATTCGGTGTCGTCACGGTAACATATCATATCGGTAAAATAGTAAGCGGTACATCATAACGTATGGTGAGACCTCGCTAGTATACCCTACTAGTAGTGGGGGCGAATAATCGAGATAGATTGTGTTCACTCCACACAATCTAAGGCCTATAACGGTAATATCCCATCTCATGGGATCGGTGCAGTATGCCACCCGAAGGTAGGCGTAGCGGTATCCCTCTAGGCGGTAACGCCCCGAGGCGGGCGGACCACAAATAACTCCATGGACGAGTTATCTCGATTACCACCAAAAAGTCCTAAGGCATGCCGAAGAACCTATCCGGTGTAGTGAGTCCCGGGTCCTAAAATAAGCATATGAGAAACATCTCTTTATCGAAAACCCCTTTTTGAAATCAGCTTTTCTCAAAACACTTTCAGCTAACTTGAAACATACATGGAAATTTCCTCGGTGCGGGTCGGTACAAGTCCGTGCAATTTTTCAGAAAACAATTATACAGGAAGCTTCATTACGATGCCAATTAACTTTCTTATAACTGGAGCTTGGTTAAAAATCACTAAAACCCTTTCATTTTCGTACTTAGTGCTTCGCCAAAACTTCCGGACACAAATCGGTCTCTAAACAAGCCTTATTTCATGAAATCAAGCCATAAATCCAAATATACATACTTATTCATGCATTTAAACCATAAATCCCCAAAATTCCGTGTTAGAGTTTGGCCATGTTCTCTCAAAGTCAAATTAAACACATAACACAAGTCCATGCATGAAATCGGAGCCAAATACTTCAATAAACATGAACAAACATGAAATCTAACCAATTAATCGAGGGAAACATGCTTCAACAACACTTTTAGAGCATTTTCATCGGTTTTAAAGCATGAGAAATCGGGTACGGTGAAAAATAAGCGTCAAGTACACTTGCCTCGAGCTCGTTCTACCATTATTTTACCGGATCGAATCACAAGCTGTGGTCTCTCCCCTTTCTTTCTCGTCGTGCTTGCTGTTGTACCTCAACTTCCTCTCTCTACAAACACATATCACTTAATCGGCATTTAAACAATGAAGTATTACACAAATTATCGTCCGAAGTTTTCGGACGAGCAAACACCCGTGTACAGTGCACATGAACAATGCACATATGCATGAATCGGTTGATTCTCGAAATTTTGGACATCTAACAGGTAATTTATCAAACCCAAGGCATGGGTAACTATAATCCCAAGTCAATTTACACACTAAACCCCAAATCGAAGATCAAACGGTGTTCGGGCGCGGGTCACGGGCTTCGCGAACGAAAATCCCTAAATAACCACAATTTCGGATACCCAACCAACAAATTAACTTACCCAACTCATACATAATCATAATCTAGTCTTAATTAAATCAAAAACCCCAAGAATCAGAGCCCGAAACCACCCGGGCGCGGGGTTAGGGGCCCTTGAACAGGAATTCACATAATTTCACCAAATCGGGCACCCAATCGACAAAATAACTTACCTAGGGTGTAGGTATTGGTATTCTAGTCTCAATTTATACAAAAGCCCCAAATATCGAGGGCCGGAATACACCCGATTGTACGTGAACAGTACACGTGCGTGGGTGAGGGTTTGCATCTTCCGAAACGGAACTTAGACTATAAATTAGGTCTCCAAATTAACATATATCAATGCTTAGATTATAGGAAGCAATAAACACAAATTTAATCGGGTATCGGAACAAGGATACCCGAAGAAAATAAAGTAAAAGTGCACGAAAATGAAAAACGAGGGTATGAGGTTTCTTGCCTCGACGTGCTCTACAACTTTCCCAACTAGCTCGAGCTCGGAATCGGACCCGAAGGCCTCCATTTCCCCCTCTTTTCCTCCGCGTTCTCCTTCCATCACGGGCTCCAGCGGACGCTGCCGCTACTCCACCGTGACGCTCAGCCGGCCACCGCCTTGCACAGCCGTCGCCAGCCGCCGTCGCCGCCGACGCCGACGCCACCTCTACCGGCGCTGCCCTCCTCCCTCTCTCTTTCTCTCCTTCGCCGAAACCCTCGCGTGACCCCTTTTTCCCCCCTGTTCTGCTCCTGATTTTCCCCTCTCCCTGCTTGTTATCATTATTATTATTATTATTATTATTATTATTATTATTATTATTATTATTATTATTATTATTATTATTATTATTATTATATATATATATATATATATTACGTTTCTTTTAATCCCAAACTTTAATTCGACACTCGAACGATAAAATGGGCACACTCCGGCACCGACCCAACAATTCTGAATATTCTCTCAAAATTTTGTAATGTTAAATTAATTTTTTCTCACATCCGAATTACCCAAAATCACCAAAAATAATAAACAATTTCAATTTAATCCAATAAAAATATTTCAGGATTTCGGGATGTTACATGTTTACTTTAAACAAGCAACAATAACATTTTACATCATTTTCATCAATTTTAAAGCAAGAGGAAATGGTAAAAATGAAAAACAACGTCTAAAGTACACTTGCCTGAACCCGATCTACCGTTATTTTTACCCGGCGTGAATTGGAACGAGTGATTTCCTCTCTTTCCTCTTCTATTCTCCCTCCTCTTCGTTCATGCCTCTGCTCTCTCTCCCATTCTCCTTTTCTCCCTTCTATTTATAACAAAAATGATATCAAAACGCTGGCAAAAATCGGGACCACTCTCGAGCGCGTGTTGAGCGCACGGCAAGCGCGCTACATTCTGCCAGTGCTCGCCTCGAGCACCCAGCAAGCACAGGGTTTCTACCAGGGGCTCGCTCGAGCACGCTGGGTACGCGGCGAGTAGATAGCTACTAGATTTTTTCACTAGCTGCCGTGCCTCGGGCTCTCGGCAGGCGCCACTCTGCTGCTTGCTGAACTTAGGTATTTTTCCAACTTTTTACTTTCAAGCCTCATTTTTCAATGCATGCTTTGCCTCTTAATGATTATCATCATTTTAATTACTCCTAATTGTCATGTTTCTGGGCTCCGGGGCCTCACACTCTCCCCCACTTAAAGAAATTTTGCCCTCGAAATTAAACAAAACTACATTTCTCAAGAAAAAAAGTGGGGATATTTGCTTCGGATTTTCTCTTCGCGTTCCCACGTGGCCTCCTCCGGTGAATGATTCCTCCATAGTACCTTCACCAGGGGAATGGTTTTCGTAAGTAACTTCTGATCCTTTCAATCCAAAATCTGCAGTGGTACCTCGATGTAGGATAAATCCTTGTTGATAGCCAAGGATCCGTAGTCAATCACATGTGCAGGATCGTGGACATGCTTCCGAAGCATCGATACATGAAATACATTGTGTACTCCCGTTAGATTAGGTGGTAACGCCAACTTGTAGGCTACCTCCCCAATCCTTTCCAGAATCTCAAAAGGACCAATGAACTGCAGCTTCAGTTTTCCCTTTACTCCAAACCGAAACATGCCCTTGGATGGTGAGACTTTCAGAAATACAAGATCTCCTACTTCAAATCTCAATTCTATCTTCCTCCTATTAGCATAGCTTTTCTGTCAGCTTTGAGCAATCTTCAAGTTATCATGGATCAGTTTAATCTTCTCTGTTGTTTCCTTTACAATCTCCGGGCCCAAAATCCTTTTATCTCCAGTCTCCTCTCAGTGAATCAGCGACCTATATTTTCTCCCATACAACGCCTCAAAAGGTGCCATGCTGATACTATCCTGATAGATGTTATTATAAGCAAATTCAGCTAGTGTCAGATAAGTGTCCCAAGTGCCTTTCATCTCTAAAACTAAGGCCCTTAACATATCCTCAAGAATCTAAATGGTATACTCAAATTGGCCACCAGTCTGGGGGTGATACGCAGTACTGAATTTTAACTCTGTCCCCAACTCCTTATACAAGCTCTTCCAAAACCTCGAGACAAAATGTGGATCTCTATTAGACATAATAGAGACAGGAACTTCATGAAGCCTCACAATCTCGTTCACATATAACTGAGCCAACCTATCACATGAATAGGTCGTCCTAATCGCCAAGAAGTGGGTTGATTTTGTTAGCCGATCAACTATAACACAAACGGCATCATGATTCCTAGGAGTCCTCAGTAAACCCGATACAAACTCCATAGCAATATCTTCCCATTTCCAACTTGGGATCGGCATAGGTGTAACAATTCAGAAGGCTTCCTCCTCTCAGCTTTCAGTTGCTTGACATTTTTTTGGTAAGTAATGAAATTGTATTAAAAAGAAAGGAAAAAAAATACAACACCTATGTTCTATTCCAAGTGTTCTACCGACTTGGAGATAGAATATAGTGACTAGGGTAGCCCCAAAGTACAATGTCACAAGTCATGAAAACAAGAATACAATCAAAAACATCATAGAGCATGTGACACTATAGTAAGGTCTCTAGCTCAATCGTCTAAACATCAGATCGGCCACTTATGTCAACACAGGATCAATCAGCCCCCATACCGGGAACATAGAAGAGAGGGAACCAGGTAGCCTAATAGAGCAACAGAGCTCCCAAACTGAAGATGAAGCCAGCAACAAAACCATATCAGCATGCCCTCCCAAACACTCTAGTAGTCCGGCACGTCGTTTCAACCCTGCTAGCTACCAGTCATAGATCTGTGCCGGACCCGTCGCAAATGCAGCAGGATACAGAATCCACACAACGAGCAAGATCGTCCAATCAGGAGGATGCGTCGGCAGGATAACAGACTAGCCAATGTAGAGAAGCCACACCCATAATAGTAGCAAGGAGCTTCAAACTCTAACAATTGGATTACTGTATGAACAGCAGAACTCAGCACCATGCTCAAAGAACACATCAAAGAGAGACTACTTCTTGCGGCAGCAGCACCATCCAGCTTGTGTGAAGGCCCAAGATTGTTAGGCCAAATTTGCTTCTGACAACATAACACCACACCAGCACCTCCAGTAGCATCAACCGTCCACATCAATTCCACAGCCTTTTTTTTTTTAAACCTACTAGTCACAGCAGGATTTCAATCCAAATCACTCTTTTTTTTTTAATAACGCCAATGGCATTTCTGAAAAACATGAAAAAAAGATGGTACACATGACACCAAGGAGGTACCTTGGGAAATGGTACCAACCAAGACCGACAGCCAACTATCGAACATCAGCCACAAAACTAAAAGAGGCACCAGAAAAACCAGCCTATCCATCCGCCATCCGGGAGACAAGCACCAAGAGATTAATATATATATATATATATTTATATATTTATAAATACATATATATATACATGTCTACATGCAAGAATCTCAATTTTTTTATAAGTTCCTAGGGAAATGGTACCAACCAAAACCGACAACCAACTATCAAACATCAGCCACAAAACTAAAAGAGGCACCGGAAAAACCGGTTTATCCATTCACCATCCGAGAGACAAGCACCAAGAGATAAATATATATATATATTTATTTATTTATTTATTTATAAATACATATATATATATATATATATATATATATATATATCTATATGCAAGAATCTCAATTTTTTTCTTTTTTCAATTATATATATATATATATATATATATATATATACATACATATATATATATATATATATATATATATATATATATTATAAGTTACAGCACATCAAGAAGGATCGATAGGTGTCTAAATGAATTTTCAACTTGTTTCGAACAACATTGAAGATATGGGAATATAAAAGGGTGGTATCCTGGATAGAAGAGTTTTGAAATGTACGATTGTTGCGCTCCATCCAGATGAAATAGACCGTGGCCGCAAGGGTCAGTCGTTTAGCTTGGGCTTGCAAGTTTTTGCCTTTCCATTTTTGTGCAGCCCAAATGATATTTTGGGACCAATCGGGGTAAAGCCATTGGATGCCCGTTCGCCGCCGGATTAGATGCCATAGGGAAGCCGAAAAGGGGCGGGAGAAAAAAAGGTGATTATGGTTTTCATCCCCCGATTTGCAAAAAGTGCATATTGTTGGTATATTGGTGTAGCGACAAATACAATCAAGAGTGCTAAGTCTACATGTAATAGCTAGCCATAAAGCGAATGCATGGGCGGGTATGTGGGGGGGACTCCAAACTAGGGAAGCCCATGGCATTTTCGCCTTTGGAGGGTGAAAGAGGTAATAGGCAGAGAAGCTCCAAAAAAAACCCTCAATATAAGCCGTCCAATGAACAGAATCCTTATTCTGAGACTTCGGGTGGTAAAAGGGCATGTTATCCATCAATCGAGAAATTTCCATATCAAACGGGTTTGGCCATGCCCATCTATCCTCTCAAATAATTTCTTTAACTTTCGCATCCCAAGGCAGTCCTCAAACCATGCGTGTCCTATCTGTGCTCTTATCCCACAAAGGGCCCAAAGGGTGCCAATTATCAAGCCATAGGAAGGTATCAGTTCCATCTCCAATTAAGTATTGCGTATGAGGGTGCATGTAGGGACGTAACTTCATAATTTTCTGCCAACACCACGACGCTGACTTCGGGACTTTTAAGGTCCAAATACATTTGTCCTTAATCCTATGCACATGAGCCTATCGAGCCCACACAGAGCCAGAGTCCTTTGTAATAATACGCTAAAGTAACTTGCAGATCAGAGCTTTGTTCTGAGCCTGCAAGTTTTTTAGCCACAAGTCACCTTTGATCTTTGGGTAGCAAATGTCGTCGCACGCTACCTTTGCGGGGGCCTTCCCATCAAAAATGCCATGCCATAGAAATCGCCGGATGTAGCTCTCGATGAGTTTAAAAACAAACTTGGGCAAAATAAAAATGGACGCTCAGTACAAGTGGATGGACGATAGGATTGATGAAACGAGCTGAAGACGCCCGCCAAACGAAAGCCACCGATTTTTCTAGGACGAAATACGTTGAATGACTTTATCAATGAGAGGCTTACGGTTGGATACAGATAGTCTCGAGGTGATCAAAGGAACTCCCAAGTATTTTATAGGAAGATGGCCTTCCTTGAAGCCCAAAATGCCACAGATTTCCTTTTGGAGGTCAGGGTCTTGTGAACAGATAAAAATTTCACTTTTATCTTTATTAGCAAACAGACCAGATACAAACTTAAACTCCTCAAGACATTCCTATAAAATTTTGATGGAGTACTCCTCAGCTCGGGAGAAAAGTAATAAACCATCTGCAAATGCAAGCATAATCATGCGTGTATCCTCACAACACCAGTGAAACTTGAATCTGGCATTCTATCTGGCCTTCACCTCAATAATTCCATTCAGCACTTCCATGACGAGCACAAACAGGTACGGGGAGATAGGGTCTCCTTGTCTAAGACCTTTACCACCTTTGAAGAAACCTACCGATTCCCCGTTAATATTTATTGAAAAGAAGGGGGTTGTAATGCATTGGCTAATCCACCCAATGAATTGAGGAGGGAAACCCATCAGGAACAAGATATGGATGATAAAGTCCCAATAGACGAAATCGTAGGCTTTCATGATGTCAATTTTCATAGCACAACGGGAGGAACCACGTCCCAAGTGGTAGTTGTGCAGAAGCTCCAGGGCCAGGAGGATGTTATCGCTAATCTGGCGCCTTGCAACCAAACCTGTCAACCAAGTGAGGAAGGGTCATCCTAATCCGATTAGCAATAATCTTTGATATAGCTTTGTAAATGACATTGCAGCAAGAGATAGGCCTGTAGTCAGTCACCAGTCGCGGGTTCTGAATCTTTGGGATAAGACTGATAATGGTAGTGTTGATCTGTTTGAGAAGCTTTCCGTGTTGAAAGAAATCACGAATAGCCCCCATCATATCAGTACCAACTATATGCCAAGCATCTTTGAAGAACTTTGAAGAGAACCCATCAGGCCCAGGGGCACAAAATTCCCTGAATGAGAATATGGCCTCCTTGATCTCCTCTTCACTAACCTGGGCCATGAGGGGGGCATTTAAGGAGTACGGAATGGTTCTAAGGATGTATGGCCGAATCCTATTAAGATCAGCCATTCCCTGTGTTCACCCTGATCCTAATACCCTTTTGAAGTAATCAACGATAAGCTTTTGAACATCCTCACTCCCTGAAGTAGGGGTGCCATTTTGATGAAGTAACGAGGTTATCCTGTTCCTGTTGCCATTTCCATTTACGGTCCGGAAATAAATTTTGGTTCATTGATCACCGTCCTTGAGCCACTTGACTTTAGCTTTTTGCTGAATGAGATCAATTTCCTTGGCTAAAGCTCGGGAATAAGCCTCCTGACAAACTTGTTCCTCATAACTTGAAGCCATGAGAGTAGGATATCCGGCGTGGATCTCCTCGAGAGCCTAGCAGGATTTAACCACTTCCTCGTGAATGTTCCCAATTTGAGCATTTAGGGTTTTAAGGCATGTTTCATCTTTTTCAGTTTGAAAATAAGCAGAAATATCGGGTTACCAGGAGTCTCATCAACCCGTGCCTCCCTAACAATATTTAGGAAATTTGGGTGCTTGTTGAGAAAATTGTTAAAACGGAACATACCCCTTTTACTGGCAGAATCACCAGTCGGCCGGAAAATACAGGGGGAATAGTCCAAGAGCATAGCAGGAAGGAATATGGCTCTGCCTCTTTGGTACCTTCCCAGCCAATTTCCATTACCAACCACACAGTCTAACTTTCTGAATATGCGGATAGAGGGATCCCTTCCATCATTCCAAGTATAATACATCCCTTCATGACTAACATCTTCAAAGTCGCAATCTCTAAGGCACTTGTCCAAGGCCAATGCACTTCTGGCATTCCAAATTCCCCCCAGCCCCTCCGATTGAGATCGAATTGCATTAAATTCACCCAGAGTAGCCCATGGGAGGTCCAAGGCAAGAGCACTAATTTTGCAAAGGCTGTCCCAGAGAACACATCTTTGAATTTCAGAGTTGGCTCTGTAAACAAAAGACAGAATACACTTTTGATTATCCTCTTTAACCAACACCTCAATACGAATTACCTGGTCCTCAATGGAGAGGACAATAACTTTCATATAGTTTGGATCCCAAGCCACCTAGATTCTACCCTTGGAGTAGTCCGAATAGTTCATAGACCAAGACCAATGAGGTCTTATATTAGCTCTTGCAATAGCTACCGAGTTTCGGACATCAGCTTTAGTCTCCACTAGTCCTGCAATGTGGCACTTGTAGGAACTAATGAGATTCCTCACTTCATGGGCTTCTACTTTACCATTTAGCCCCCTAACATTCCAGCAAGAAATATTAATCATGGGAAGAAGAAGTCTGGGGATATATACTTTTAGGCCCTGTAGAACTATCGTGGGTGGGTTTCATATTTTTGGATGCTCTATGACGTTTCCCACTTTTTGATTTAGCCCGTCCAAGGTCAAACCCCCACGAAGTGGAGGAATCCTTGCAAGGAAGCAGTTGGCCTGGGGAGTGTGTGGGGTCCCAATCAACCTTGGTAAGGTTCGGGTCCTCTAAGCATTGCGAGCACACCAAAGTCTCTACCTCAAGGGGAACAGACGAAGCTCCATTCTGCCCATTGATATTGGCGCCCGCGCTATTCTGAATGGAAGGTTTATTCGACAGAGCATCTCGACCAGGAGGAGAAACGGGGTTTCCATTAACCCCATTAGAAGCATCACACACTAAAACAGGGCTGTCATTAAGATTGATCTTATCCCCCAAGGGCTTCATCACCATGGTGGTATGGGCAACGATCCCATTCTCTAGGAGGGGGGATCGATCTTTCTTCTCAGAACCCGGAGCTAACACTTCCTTACTTCCATCTCGCCTCATCTCCTTTACAACAAATGGGCCATCATTCTCACCGTCCTGAAGCTAACACTTCCTTACTTTTAGTTGCTGACATACCGGCATTTCTCCACATAAGCCATGATATCTCTCTTCATATTCCTCCACCAGAAGGTTTTCTTTAGATCCTGATATATTTTATTCATCCCGGGGTGAATCGTATACCGGGACCGGTGAGCCTCCTTCAAAATCTTCTCCTTCAATTCTCTATCATCTGGTGCACATAAGAGGTCTCTAAACATCAACACTCCATCAGTTCGGACGTTAAAATCAGCTCAAGATTCCTTGCTCAGATTACTTACAATATCCAAAAGGAACGGATCATTCACTTGCTTCTCTTTAATTTCGCTGACTACCTCCGGTTGGATCTGAAGATACGACAGGAATATTCTATCACCTTTAGCATAACGTTGGATATCACATTGTTTGAGGTAATCCAACATTTTCATTTGCTTGATCTATAAGTGCGCCACATACCCCGATCGGCGACTTAATGCGTCCGTAACTACGTTGTCCTTCCCTGGCTTATACTGTATCTCACAGTCATAATCCTTCAAGAAATCAAGCAATCTCATTTGCCTTATGTTAAGTTCCTTTTGTTAAAATAGCTACATTTAAGGCCTACAGCTACTCGACCATCAAAACACTTAGTTCCGCAAATCATGCTTTTCTGAAAATCAAAGTCAAATATGCAATTAATCGGACACCATAAGGTCTTTCTTTTAATGTCTTAAAACAAGGGGTCATTTTCATCAAACTGCTGGAGGTCCTTTAACAAAAGCCAGAGATCTTTGTAAACGTGCAATAGACGGACTTCTTAAATCATGCAAATATCAAAGTTCATGCGGATCAGTAAATAACCATATTTCGTGCATTTAAGTAAGCTAATCAGACATCATGAAATAACAGATGATCAAAGCAAATTACCATAACATGCTTCACGTAGAAACTTAACAATATTCCTTATCAAACTTTAACATAAATTCATCAAAACATGAACTTAAAAAGATGGTGAGTACACTTGCATTAAGTCATGAACTTAAAAACAGGGAGTACGCTTGCTTTAAACCATAAACTTAAAAACAGGGAGTACGCTTACTTTAAACCATGAACTTAAAAACAGGGAGTACGCTTGCATTAAACTATGAGCTTAAAAACAGGGAGTACTCTTGCATTAAAACACGAACTTAAAAACAGGGAGTACACTTGCCTGAATCTTCTAACTTAGAGCCGGCGTGGAATTATTTCTTGGTTCTTCCACAAGAATGCTTAGCCGAGAGCTTTCCCTTAACGTTTCCTTAAATTCTCTAGTTCCATAGTTATAGATCTCTGGTCTGACGGTAGTAGGTTGGGCAGGTCAACTGGTTGTACTTCTTTTCTTGTTCCCCTTGCCTTCCAAGAAGGTCAGCAGGGTGGTTGGGAGTAGATTACCTACTTAGGCATGGTCACCCTGACCCTACTCATAATCAGTTATCATGTCAGTCGGATGGTCAACTCTTCGTTAGTTTCCCTTTTTCTATCACATATCACCTCCAGAATCGCATTTAGAGTCTCCGGTATTGTCTCCGAAAAACTCTTCAATGGCCTCCGGAAAGGTCTCCAGAAAACTCCTCAGTTTCCTTCTAGAAATCATCTCCGGAAGTCATTGTCTAAGGTCTCCGAAAATATTCCCAAATTTTCTTCGAAAATCGCCTCTTAGTTCTCTTCAGAATCGTCTTTGCAATTATTATCTAAGGTCTTCTGCCTAAGGTCTCCAGAAACTCCTCAATGGTCTCCGGGAATGGTCTCCAGAAACAAGGCCTCCGGAATTGTGGTCTCCGGAAGAACGTCTCCAATTCTCATTCAATCCTGCCCGAATAACGTCTCCAGAAGAATTGTCCCAAATTCATTTCCCGAATTCACATAATCGTCTTTGGAAAATGCGTTCATCGATTCCGGAAGCCTCCTTAATGGCCTCCGAAAAGCACTCATTAATCGTCTCCAAAGAATTAATCAATCTTCTCTAGAAAATCGTCTCTGGAGAATTAATCAATCTTCTCCGGAAAACCGTCTCCGGAGACTCCTGAATGCCCTCCGAAAATAGTCTCTGAAAAACTCTTTAATTGTCTCTGGAAGTCTCTCCCTTTACCGTCTCCGGAGATTAAGGTATCCGGAATTTTAGCCCTTAATAACGTCTCCGAAGATCAAGGACTCCGAAAACTTTAACCTCTAAACTTCAGCGTCTTCGGAGATCAAGGTCTCCGGAAACTTTATTCTCTAAACTCCCAAGTCTCCAAACTTCAATCGTCTCCGGAGATCAAGGTCTCCGAAAACTTCATTCTCCAAATTTCAATGTCTCCGGAGATCATCCAAAGGTTTCTGGAAACTTTAGTCTCCAAACGTCTCCGGAATTCACTGTTCCCTCTTATCTTCCGGAGATTAAGGTCTCCAGAAATCATTATTTCCTCTTATCTTCCGGAGATCAAGGTCTCCGAAAATGATTATTTCCTTTTATCTTCCGGAGATCAAGTTCTTTGGAAATCATTGTTTCTTCTTCTTCTTCTTCTTCTTCTTCTTCTTCCGGAGATCATGGTCTCCGGAAATTCCTCAACTTTTCAGTTATGTAAACTACCCCGTTTTGCCTTCAATTCTTATAATTGCTCCTTCATCACTTCCGGTCAACTGACATTGACCGGATAAGTTTTCCTTCATATTTCTGGTAAACTGGCGTCTACCGGCTTAATTTCTCATTACATTTTTCGGTCAACTGGCATTTACCGAATAAACTTCAATTTCCCTTCATTCCTTCATCTTTGCCGGTCAACTGGCGTTGACCGGATAATTCTTCCTTCACAACTTGGCATGGCTTCATCATCACTATTGGTCAACTGATGTTGACCAGATTAATTTCTCTTTACTCCTTGATTATATTAACTTAATGACTTGGACTTTCTATGTTTTAGAATCTAGGGCGTTACAGAAGCGGTGGTCAATTGGAGTCGGTCGACGACCGTATCAGAAGTTCGAAGCTTTTTGGGGATGGCTAGCTATTATCGTCGTTTTGTGGAGAATATTTCTCGGATAGCCTTGCCCTCACTCGTCTGACAAAGAAGGAGGTATGTTTCGCTTGGACTGAGGAGTGTGACAAAAGCTTCCAAGAGCTGAAGGATCGGTTGACAACTGCCCTAATTCTGACTCTTTTTGATAGTTCTGGTGGGTTCAAAGTATACTGCGATGAGTCTAAAGTGGGACTCGGGTGTGTTCTTATGCAAGGGGGAAGAGTAGTTGCTTATGGGTCTCAACAGTTGAAAACTCATGAGAAAAACTATCCGACCCATGACTTAGAGTTGGCGCGGGTGGTTTTTTCTTTGAAAATCTAGAGACACTATCTTTATGGTGAGAAATTCCTGGTGTACTTTGACCACAAGAGCCTCAAGTATTTGTTCTCACATAAGGAGCTAAATATGTGGCAGCGGTGAAGGATTGAGTTTCTCAAGGACTACGATTGTGAGATCCAGTATCGACCGGGGAAAGCAAATGTGGTGGTGGATGCCTTGAGTCGCCAAACCTGTTGGGTGGCGACCATGCAGATTAAGCAGATGGAGTTGCTAGACTGCTTTAAGTCTTGCCATATCCAGCGCTACGCTAAGGATAACCAGATGATGTTATCTTTTCTGTAGGTACAGCTCGAGATCCTTCAGAGGATCAGGGAAGGATAGGTGTGTGACCCATTTCTGATGGATATTGTGGGAGACCATAGCAAAGACTCTCGAGTTAATTTTAGTGTGCATGTAGATGGAGTATTGAGATTTCGAGAGCGGTTATGTATACCAGATGTTAAGGAACTGAAGGAAGAAATAATGAATGAGGCACATAGGACTCGGTACACTATTCACCCCGATATAAACAAGATATACTAGGATTTGAAGAAGATGGTCTGGTGGAGAAATATGCGGAGGGAAATCATGGATTTCATTAATCGATATCTTATCTGTCAGCAGCTGAAGGCTGAGAGGAGAAAGCATTCTGGATTATTATAGCCCCTACCCATTCCCTGCTGGAAGTGGGAGGACATCTCGATGGACTTTGTATCAGGACTGGCTAGAACTCCAAAGAATCATGATGTGATCTAGGTCATTGTTTATCGGTTGACGAAATCTATTCATTTTATAGCCATTCGGACTATGTACTCCCATGATCGTCTGGCACAATTGTACATCATCGAGATCGTGAGATTGCATAGTGTGCCAGCATCAATTGTGTCCGATTGCGATCCACGGTTCGTCTCTAAATTTTGGGAGAGCTTGCATCTTGAGTTAGAGACGAACCTGAAGTTTAGTACGGCGTATCATCCTTAGATGGATGGCCAGTCTGAGTGGACGATTCAGATACTAGAGGATATGCTTCGGGCTTCGGTATTAGAGTTCCATGGGAATCGGGATGATTTTCTAGCACTGGCCGAGTTCGCTTATGACAATAGTTTCCAACCGAGTATCGGAATGTCTCCCTTTGAGGCACTTTATGGTAGGAAGTGTCAATCGCCTATCCATTGGGAGAAGACCAGGGATAGGCGGCTGTTGGGCCCGGATGTTGTACGGGAGACATCAGAAAAGATTGTGGTGATTATGAAAAGGTTGAAAGTCACCCAGAGCCAACAGAAAAGTTATGCTGATCAAAGGAGATCCGAGATCAGATTTGAAGTTGAAGATTTCATCTTCCTTAAGGTCTCGCCGTGGAAGGAGATTTCTATATTTGGCGTAAAAGGGAAGGCAAGGCGCGTTTCATTGGACCGTTTGAGGTTCTTGAGCGAGTTGGCGAGGTGGCATACCGTCTAGCTTTGCCACTAAGTTTGGCCAAGGTGCACAACATCTTCCATGTTTCCATGTGAAGGAAGTACATATATGATCCATCTCATGTGATTGATTATAGTCCTTTGTCTATCAACGAGGATTTAGCTTATGTAGAAGAACCGATGAAAATCTTAGACCGCAAGGAATAAATTTTGCGCTCCAAGACGATTCCTCTTGTGAAAGTTTTATGGAGAAATCACTCCCATGAGGAGACGACATGGGAAAGAGAGGATGAAATTCATGAAAAGCATCCCCATCTATTCCGAGGTATGTAACTTATTTAAGTTTTTGGATTCGTTAAATTTTAGGACAAAATTTCTATAAGTGGGGGAGAGTTGTGAGGTTCCGGATCTAAAAATATAATAAATACGAGGAAATCAACGTGATAATAATTAATACTAGACCTATTGAATGAATGAGTATGCGTATTGGAAGGAAAATCGGGTTGTGAACTGCTGAAGCACTGCCAGCAGATTACGCCTGCTGTGCGCTCCAGCGCAGGCTCGAGTGTAAAAAGCAGTGGCTCAAGTAGCAGGCCGCACCTGCTACGCAACTTGAGTGGCAAAAAGTAGTAGCTCCCCCACCCGCTGAGTGTCTGTGCATGCTCGAGCGCGGGTCGGCGATGAGTGCTGCCCGGCGCTTTCGCCCAGCCAGTATAAAACGCAACTTGCTTCGCATTTCTTGGATTTTCCTCATTTTTCAAAAGATTTTGGAGAGGAGAGAGGAAGGTGCCAGTTTTAGAAAGAGAAAGGATGAGATCGAGGCGTAGAGTCTGAATCCGTCTGGGAGCCAATTATAAAAGTGATAACACGAATCGAGGCAAGTGTTCTCATCCTCACTAACTTTCCTTTTCCTATATTTTTTGATTATCATCGGGTATTTTCATCTCGATATCCACCCAAACCATGGAAAATGTGATACCCGTGACTTGAGACCAAGGATTGTGTAATTTATTATCCGATTTACTCACTGATCTGACTGGTGGAGTACCGCCAAACCCTAACTTACGAAAATTGGGGGTTTTCTTTTTCCACACCCTATTTCGTTAAATTGACCCAAAAATATGAAACCCTATATCCTAAATGTGTATATTGTCAGCCGCGTAATCGATCTGGCATGTCTCGACCCGTTCGCGGTGTCCGGGCCCTCTAAATGGGCGTTATTGCTGTTCACTCGAGACAAAAGGGAAAATTTCATATTTTTACCTTCATAAATTGTTGAAATGACTTTAAATTATGAATCCCCACATCCCAAAAGTAAGTGTCTGTTGACTGGACATCCGATTTCGTAAAATTTGACCCGTTTGCGACATCCGAGCCCTCTAAAAGTGGCCTAACACTGTTCACCCAAAATTGGAAGGTAAATGTGCATGCTTTAGCACTCTTCAATTGTGATGGAACTTATGACAAAATGTTGTGTCAAATTGTAAGCTCTAAAAATGTGTAATTGTTCACCGAGAGCAGGGGATACGTCCCGGAGGCTTCTGATGTGGTGTTTGACCAACAAAGGTAAGTAAAAACCAAACTCTCATGCAAGTTGAATTTAATGGCTAAAAAATTTAAGCTCCAAATGAAAGAAGGGAACCGAACAAGTAAATGGAAGGGAATCCACAAAGTATAATGTGATGGATTTGGTCTCTCGGACGGAGACATGTGAAGGAATTGTGATTCCCCGGATGAGAATGTATATGGCAAAGGGTGGATTCCCCTTCAAAGGATCAAGACTAATCTTGAAACTACCCTCTAGCTTACCATGTATATCATGGTGGGAACCCAAGGAATACTCCGGCCGCTCCTAGGGGCGGGTGATGTTCAAGGTACGCTTTAGGATGCTATTGTGAAAGAACGAGAATTGCCCTGGACCCCGGGGGATATGGGGCAATTGAGATGGCGAAGTGCTGTAGGCCTAAAATGTAGCCAATGGTTGAGTGCTGTAGACCTAAAATGTAGCCGATAGTCGAGTGCTGCAGACCTAAAATGTAGCCGGCCTTAGAATGTGTGGCAGACACATTCCTTTCCTTGTCCTCTCACATCGTTGGTTAGTACGACCTACTAGCTCGGGTCCACAAAGATTGATGAAAGCAATGAAAATGATTGAACATAACCAAAATAAACATGCGAACTAAATGATTTCAGATGTTCCCTCTCCTCGCATGCTTCCTTTATTCAAGTTATATAATTCCCCTACCTAGTTACTGTCTTTCCTGTAAATTGCTATAGTTAGTGATGTATGATTTCATTTATTGGGATGTACACTCACCCTTGTTATATGTCTTTCAGATGAGAACATATTGATGCCCAACGAGACAGAGTAGACCATAGAAGTGCGATAGATAGCTGATATTGCACGCAAGACTCAGGGCTGAGACTTAGCTGATTTTGTGTATGAAATAGGAATTTTGGTCATATTTTTGTAAACTGTATAAAAAATATATGGTGATGATTAATAATGTTTAACATGAATGAATGATGGATTAGTTCCCGCTGTGTATTGTGGTTTTTATGCTTCCGCAGGTTCTTCTCATTATGGTTATGATCGAGGTTCCTAGTTGGCATCATATCCCACCGGCATTATACTGAAGTTATGATGTCAGTGCCGCCTCGATTGATGCGGCGATTAGATCCTGTGTAGTGTATTGAGTATTAAGACTTGTAGTTTCATTGTTGATGGTTGTAGATTGTTGTGCAGGGTTGATTTACAGGTATTTGTATTTTGGCAAATGTTCGATTTACAAACGGAACTCTATTCAATTTTCTACAGAAATTAATAATTTTAATTAGGAATACTAGTTTATTATTATCCTTGATGGAGGTTATTTAAGGAAAATAACCCAGTCCATCACAAGGATGGTGGGTTACGCATTAGTACCTCCCGAAGGATGGTGGATCATCAGAATTCTACCCTCTGAAACAAAAGCCCTGAGGAAGGGCGAATCACGTGTAATTCTATGGAAAGAGTTATCCTCGATTGCCACCATAATATTTTAAAGCATGTAAGAGAATCTAACCTGACTGTATTTCAGTCCTGGGTCCTAATTGACAAAATCAGAAATAGTTTTTCTCTTGTTTTCTTTGCTTATAATTCATTAAGCTTTAGAACTCGGTAAGGATTTCACCATTAATCTTTCATAAAACTCTAGAAATCCAAAGAAACTTAACAGTATGGTTCCGTGCAAATTTCTCAGTTATAAATCATAACATAAACAGTAATCTTTTACAAATTAACTGTCACATATCAGAAATTATGGATTTTAAACATTAAATCCTCGATTTTTGTATCTAGGGTTTTGATAAATATTCCGGACATAAAACGGATACCAAACACATGCATTTACATGAAATTGAAGCCAGATATTACAATATATACATGTAAACATGAAATTGTCCAATTAATTTACAAAAATAGGCTTTATTTATGCAGAACATGAAGAAACATGCTTTTAGAGCATAAATATAGTTGTAGAGATATTAAAACACTGTAAAAATGGTATATAACATCCAGAGTACACTTGCCTGAGCCTGATCTACTGTTATTTTTACCCGAATCAGAGCGAAACGAGCGGACTTCTCCCTCTCCTTCTCTTTTCCCCTTTCTCTCCCACTGCCTTTCACTGGAACGGCTGAAATGGTGGAAGGAAATTGCGTGCCCCCTTTTATATCCGTCAGGGCGCTCAAGCGCTCGTCAAGCCCTCCTCAAGCACTCACCTTTTGCAAAACCACACTCGATGGGGCACTTGAGCACCCATCGAGTGCCCTTCTCGTACCCAGGCACTGCCCCCGCCCCCACCTTGCATCAGGTGCCCTTCGAGTAGGCCCTCGCGTAAAACTGCGCCTCACTATGCGCTCAAGCGCACAACGAGCGACGGTCCTCCCTTTGGCTGGTTTTGCTTCTTTTTATTTCGGTACCAAATTTTCCACTATACATAAACCCAAGCATGATTTTCATCCACATAATTATTCCATAATCATCATATTTTGGGATCGGGATCTCACACTCTCCCCCACTTATAGAAATTTTGTCCCCAAAATTTCACGATCCTCGAAGTTCATAATTGAGAGACCTTCCTAACGTCTCCAAATTATTTCCAGATTCAGACAGTTATCCTAGAAAAAGCCTTAATTCTCCAAATTGTTCTGATCCTTATCATTTGACATGTCTTATCAGGATCCAAATCTACTAAGTCCAAAGACAAATCTATTTCATTGGCCACTTTCTTCACTTAGTTCCAAATCTTACACAAGTGAAACGTTTCATTTCATTTCATACTAAACGTCAAAATTGAGCATTTCCTCTGAACATCACCTTAGACCTTAATACATAGATAGGTTCATCACTCTTCCATTGCGCCACTCTAATCAGTCATTTAGTTTCAAATTTGTTTGATTTCAGTTACCGTCACTATTACAACCTAACATCACAATTCCTCTACCAAGCTTAATCAAAATCTCAGCATAAATTTCAAGTCATAATTAAACTTCAAAAGCAAGATACATTACATTTTCTTCATTTTGTTGGCATGTCCTCAAATCGACATTTCCATTAGACACATTCCATTTTAGACACCTAATTTATGCAATAACCTTGATCAAAACTGATTTTTAGATAGCCATAACACCAAAAATAATCTTCACAGATCCTCAATTTACCACAGAACATGTGTCCTAACTGTAACAATAATCATAATTTCGATACAGTTTTAATTCATTACCTAAAATTTCAAGGCCTTAACAATTTACAACCTCAGAATCTCAAAACTTCTGCACCAAGCAATTTCAGATCTTGTTGGCATACCAATAAGCCCATTGATTCATCCTGAACACGTCCTCCATAATCATGATTAGTGGTTTGTTCTAGTATAGAACCACAAGGGCTTCCTATTTCCAATTTCATATCTCCCACTTTTCAGATACGATTTTGCTTTCCCAAACTTAGAAACGTGACATTCTGTTTTCCCCGAGCAAATAAGTCTACCCATAATTTCCTTTCTCATGTTCTTTAAGGGACCAAAGCATATCAAATCTACAAACCCTTAGCGTTCATTATCAGTACTGTTGCCTACCGAAATCTATCTGCATAATCCGTCGGCAAGCTTATCCACTCACCATTTCTAAAGTTAGCTTTCCTAAGGACATAACCATTCAGATCCCTAACTTATTAGGAAAAGATATCTCCCAAAGTAATCCTCACAGGTTCTCAAACAGAAACTTCCATTGATTAAATTCGAACCATGGAAAAGTAACTCTAACTAGGGATTTCTTTTGCCACTTAACCCAAGGGCATCAATCCACAAGCGATGCGGGAAAGCATAATTCTAAAGTTTCCTTAACGATTTTTAGGGCTCATCTTCACAATTCTTAAAATTATCAGATTAGAGTTATCTCCAAGGCAATTCTATATATTCCCAAATGGAAACTTCTAATATCACTATCGATCTCAGCATTTATCTTCCTCAAATTATACCGGGATCTACCTATTATAGTTCTCAACTCTTAGATTCTCAAGACATTAATTTCCTCCCAAGACATCACCCATAATTTTTTTCCAAGGCAAGGGCCTCATCACAAAATTTTGCTTACGGGTGAAATCATTCCAATTCACAAACTTCTCCCTCACTTTGCTTGTGGGTGGTTACCTATTCATACAGACTAACAGAGTCCCAGTCTTTCTCAAGAGCATATCACCTATGCTAACTTACCTGATCATTAGTTATCCCTCTTTTAGGAGGCTCTAAGGCTTCCTGTGACACCTAACCAATGCTCTTTTAATTTCTCACGATCTGAGAGACTAGTTCTAATTTCAGTTTCCTCTAAACCGTCCACTAAAACAGTTTGGCTTGGTCCTTTCTTCCAGATACATGTATTCCCAAAACTTTATGGTTAAATTCTCAAACGGCCACCTACTATCTTCAAAAAGGGCAATCCATTTTCTAATTAGTCTTAGCACATATCATTGATTCGATTAGCCTTGCCTCTTACTCGGAATTCACAACCTAATTACAGAGTACTAAATCTTCTAAATTACAATTTATGCCAACATCCTTACGTACAATTCCAACTCTAAAAAGATTCACATTACCCAAAAATTGATTTCCAGATCATCAATCCACTTATTCATTATACTGACAAAATGGATCAAATATTCCTTCTTCTAGTCGAATACTCATCTAACTACTTCTCATAATTCCTAGTTATCAACAAAACTTCAACATTAGCAACTTAATATTTCATTGTCAAGCCAATTTATTCATTCCAGTCAAACCACTCAATTTTTACAAAAATCTGACTAAAATCCAGGGACCTTACCGTTCGATCAACCTTAAACAAAATCACAATGGTTCTCCTTTCAGGCTTCCACAACCATACTTGTTCCAATAGTGGGATTGGTTCGCAGTGACCCGTCACCTGCCTTACAAATATCTTAATCTTAAAGGCTCCCAATATCAAGCCATTAACTCTTTAGTTAACCATATTTTTAAAATTCGCCAAATATTCTCATCGGTTATACTTGAATCCTCAAAATCATTTTTAGTCTCGGCACGACCTCAACAGCAACTTTATTCATCAATTAGATTGGCAAATCTTCTCTTTAATAGTTTCCTCAAATTTTTTCATTCGCTTAATAATTCTCCAGGTATGGCCCAGTACGTCATCTATAGCACACACCTCATTACATAACTTCTAAGCACCACTATATTAGCTCCATTACTTCCTTTGTAACTTATCTGATACGTGAGCCTAATTACAATTCAAATTTTTCCTTCTAAAATTATCAGTTCTAGTGTAGCAATTTGCCATCCAGATTATCTTAATACTCTATCAAGATTAATTTATTCACAAATCCAAACCGGACTTCAAAACTCATAATCTCTTCAGACAAGGATTACCCCTCTGGGGTTGTCACCATTAGATTTTATTCTGAGATTCGGAACAGGTGTAAACTTATTTCCTAGTCATCATTAACTGGCTTCACCTTTTGGCCACCCAAAAACATTACATAAAGAGAATGGTCCATTTTAAAACCAATTACTCCCAAAAGCATCCCAAGAAATGAGGTGTGACACTCAGAAACCCATTATCAGCCTTGCCCTTCCTTAGCTAGCTAAACTTTACTTGGATAATCAAGAACCTTAATTATTTTCTTTAATACATCAAGCTCAGCTTATCATTAATCCTAAGATTGATTAACTCCACCACTCTTATCCTTTTTCAACTCAAAATAGTTCCATCCAATCCTTCAACTTATTGTGATTCAGCATAATCACCAAGCCTCGGTCCATTTTTATCCTAAATCATTTTGGCCTTAGATCAGATTACCTTAAATATAAACCTAAAATTTGAACCGATCAACCTAGACCTGAGGTCACCATAAATCAACTTAATCCTTCAACTTAATCATTAAGTCCTACCTTAAGTCAATCCAAACTTATGCAAGCTAGAACACCTATGATTTCCTTACCTAAGTTAATCGATATATGTCTATTCCTACCTATTTAGTCAATTAGAATCATTTCCTAAGATTCCACTTATGATTCAGATCATTCCTAAGGCATCTTGTTTTCTCTGATACTATTTGTGACGGAACGGATCCTAATTCCCATAGGACCCTCCGTCAGACAGATTCATGATAGAATTCATAAATTTAGATCAGTAATTCTGTAAAAAGTTTGGTAGAGTTCTATTTAAAATTGGACAAAAATTCAAGTATACAACCTGTATATTCTAACCTATACAGAGCATATTCTATATCTAAACCTCAGACTTATAACCACAACATAATTACAAGACCAAATATAAGCACACAACTAACTATCATAATTTGCATCCTCTGACACACATACGAGGTTGCTCTTTTGGGTAGCGGTTCTTTGCTGTGTTAACAGCAAAGGTTCTCTGCTAGTGGTTGGCATGTAGATGTTGTACCGAGCTGCTACTCGTGCCAATTATGTGTGGAAGGTTTGCTAGAAATGATGGAATGTTGTAAAACGTTGCAAGTATCCTGGTTCCTGATACAGTGAAGCCCAAAGTTTTATTACCCTTCAACCGAGATGGTTCTTTTTCCCGAGATGCTGATGAGGCCGTGGTGACATTGCTGTGTAGATGGGAAAGAACCGTGCTGCCTATAGGCAGTGGTGGTTGCCATTTTGTGTGGTGCAAATTTGGTTGTGCTCTTGTTTTGTTTTCTTTAGCTATCAACCTTTTCATGTTGATTTCTAGTTTTTTTAGTGACTGACTTTTTCGTTTCATGGCTTGTATCATGGTGCTTAGGGGCTGCCCCTGCTACTATGCTCTACCTCCAAGTCGGTGTAACACTTGGATTAGATCATAGGTGTTGTATCTTTCTTTTCCTTTTTAATACACTTTACTTACTTACCAAAAAATATAACACACATACACAGGACCATAATTGCCATCCATGGCTTAATTTCAACAATCATATCTACTATATTAGAATTTCGATGAGAGATGTCATGTAGGACCTGTACAAAACAAGAAAACATATAATGGAAGTATCTATATCCTTAATAGAAACCTGTGAAAATATAAATACAGTTCTAATAGTTTACAGAACGTGCTATAAATATTTTTACATAATTTCCTTTACAAAATTCTACAGAACATGTAGAACTATCAAAATTTTCAAAATACTTTAAGATAATCTTTGAGGCTTCAAAGAGGCTCCAAAACCTTACTTGCTAGCTCTAGCTAAGCCTGATCATCCAGTATCTTCTCTATATCCTTATCTGGAGGGAAACAAATAGTAAAATAGTGAGCCGAAACCCAGTAAGGTACTAAAACATGCAGAATATAATGGTCTCAAGCAAAACATAGATATGGAAGGTTCTAGAAACAATCAGAGAGTAGGAACACCTATAGAAAGAATGAGAAAAGCAGGATTCAATGTGAACAGGCTTTAGAAATCATAATTTATGTTTTCATGTAGAACATATGTACAGAAGAGTAGAAACACGTACAATAATTATGAGGAAAGCATAATTTCCATACAAACAGGTCTCGGGAAGCATAAATCATACTTTCAGGCTATAACATAAATATGCTAGGATAGAAAACCACATTAATATTATATCAAAAGAATGGAAGCAATTCATGGAAACAGGAGTAAAGCATGATTCTATTTAAACATGCATCGAAAATCAGGAATCAGTGTAATCATGCTACGATAATCATAAATCGGTAAAATATGCTTCAGAAATCAAAAAATAGTATCAATTCTAGAAAATTCCGTCGTTACCATCAGGAGGACCAAAATAGTTGACCGTACTAGCCGAGAGGGCCAGTAATCGATGATAGACTGTGTTCACTCCACAAAATCCAAGGCCAACCAGGTATCCGTCTCATGGGATTATCCCTTCTCGTGGGATTATATACAAATATCTCCTGAAGGATGGTGGGTTATGCACTAATACCTCTCGAAAGATGCTAGATCATCAGAATTCTACCCTCTGAAACTAACGCCCTGAGGAAGGGCGAACCACGTGTAACTCTATAGACAGAGTTATCCTCGATTACCACCAAAACATTCTAAATCATATAAGAGAATCTAACCTGACTGTATTTCAGTCTTGGGTCCTAATTGCAGAATCAAAAATAGTTTTTCTCTCGTTTTCTTTGCTTATAATTCATTAAGCTTCAGAAATCAGTAAGGATTTCACCATTAATCTTTCATAATACTCAGAAATCCATAGAAATGTAACAGTGTGGTTCCATGCAAATTTCTCAGTTATAAATCATAACATGAAAAGTAATCTTTTACAAATTAACTGTCACATATCAAAAATTATGGATTTTAAACATTGAATCCTCGATTTTCGTATCTATGTTTTTGATAAATATTTTGGACATAAAACGGATACCAAACACATGCATTTACATGAAATTGAAGCTAGATATTGCAATATATGCATGTCAATATGAAATCTGTCCAATTAATTTACAAAAATAGGCTTTATTTATGCAGAATATGGAGAAACATGCTTTTAGAGCATAAATATAGTTATAGAGATATTAAAACACTGTAAAAACGGTATATAACATCTGGAGTACACTTGCCTGAGCTTGATCTACCATTATTTTTACCCGAATCAGAGAGGGACGAGCGGATTTCTCCCTCTCCTTCTCTTTTCCCCATTCTCTCCCACTGTCTTTTGCTAGAATGGCCAGAATGGATGAAGGAAATCGCGTGTCCCCTTTTATATCCGTCAGGTTGCTCGAGCAAACCTCAAGCGCTCCCCTTTCTCAAAACCGCGGTCGATGGGGCGCTCGAATGCCCATCAAGCACCCTTCTCATACCCAAGCGCCACCCCCACCTTGCCTCGGCGCCCCCTTAGCGGGCCCTCACGCAAAATTTTGCCTCACCGTGTGCTCGAGTGCACGGTGAGCGCCTATCCTCACTTTATCTTATTTCGCTCCTTTTTGCTTCGGTATCAAAATTTTCACTATTGCTAAACCCAAACATGATTTTCATCCACAAAACTATTCCATAATTATCATATTTTGGGATCAAGATCTCACAAGTAGGCTCCAAGCTCACCGCTGGCTTGAGCTTGGATGCCGGTGCCAAAACCAGTGGCAAGGGCACCCGCCGTGCACTCGCCATGAGCTCGAGCCCGTCGTGCTCACTTGACTGGCGCTCAAGTGCCAGTCTATTTTAAAGCCCTAGCTGGGTATTTGCGAATTTCATTTTTGCATGAACCAAACCCTAAGAGAAAGAGAGAGAACGAAGGCTAGAGAGAGAAATGAGGAGATCGAAGCCTTAGAGTCTGAATTCATCCAAGAGCTAGTTATAAAGGTTGTAGATCAGATCGAGGCAAGTACTCTCATACCCTTTTTATATCTTCTTTCAATTTTTATTCATTTTTTTGGGTATTTTCATCCCAATACCCACCCAAATCATGAAGAATATAAAACCCATAATTATTGCTCAAAGTATTTATAGTTTATTATCTGATTTGCCTCCCGTATGACCCGATTTAGCTTCACCAAACCCTAACCTGCGTGTAGTTATGGTTTCCCCCATTCCCTTCAAAATGTATGCATTTTTCCCCTCAAATATGAATCACCGTGTTCTAATTATGCACATATATCGGCCGGGCATCCGATTTCATAAGTCTCAACTTATTCGCGATGTCCGGATGCTCTAACTCGACACTGTTACTGTTCACCCGAGCTTAATTGTGAATTTTATATGCTTCTTGTGGTGGACGGATTTTTTTCCTCAAAAGCTTTCGTCAAGCGAGATAACATAATTAACGGTCTAATTAAGGCAAGACTTCTGAGAAATTTTGGCGAGTTTCCTTTATAAGCTGGATGAAAACCCAAAATACAAGCTGTAATATTCATCCATAACAAGCACACAACTATCCATCATTCACAATTCCTACAACAATTATTCGAGGATCCTATGTGCCATCCATGGCACAATTTCATAAAACATTCACTACTCTAACGATCGAATGACGAGATGCCATCTAGGATTTTGCCACGAGAAAATCCAGTATAGCGGAAGTACACTACTGACCTACGAAGCATAGTATATTCTCTTTTACTATCATACATATCATGAGCTTTCTTTACAAAAATTCACAAGTTCTATAACATCAATAAACGTGGAATCGGTATTCAAGATCACATTTCTAGCTAGGTCATTGCACCCACAAGCTCTTCAAAAAATTGGCTTCACAATGCTCTAAGTCCTCAAAAAGCCTTGAAGCTTTTCCCTGGTCTACTCTGTTCGTCGGGGCAAAAGCTCTTTGTCTCATCTGGAAGGGGAAAAACACTAAAGCAGTGAGCGAGGCCCGGCCAAGGTACATGCACGTGGCGGTAAAATCATGATGCGAACGGTCATGTAACTATGCATAAATAGAGCGGTTAATCGAGGATATAATCCATGAAACGAGAGAAATCATGCTATGGCGGTATTAAATTCCATAAATCGGAAATCGGTGAAACGGTATGCGATTAATGCGGTATTAGTAAACCATAAACAGTCATCGGTAGTCGGTACTTCATATTGATGTCAGTACGGTAACATATCATATCGGTAAAGCATTAAGCGGTACATCATAAGTCATCGATGTCGGTACTTCATATTGGTGTCGAGTACGGTAACATATCATATCGGTAAAGCGGTAAAAGCGGTACATCATAACATATCGGTGCTGGACCACCGCTAGTATACCCTACTAGCGAGTGAGAGCTGAATAATCGAGATAGATTGTGTTCACTCCACAATCTAAGGCAATAACGGTAATATCCCATCTCACGGGATCGGTACGGTATGCCACCCCGAAGGTAGGCCGATAACGGTATCCTCCCGGCAGTGCGCCCGAGGCGGGGGCGGACCACAAATAACTCCATGGGACAGAGTTATCCTCGATTACCACCGAAAAGTCCTAAGGCATGCCGGAGAACCTATCCAGCTGTAGTGAGTCTCGGGTCCTAAAATAAGCTTTATGAGAAACCTCTCTTTATCGAAAACCCCTTTTTGAAATCAGCTTTTCTCAAAACACTTTTGCTAATTTTGAAACATACATGGAAATTTCCTCGGTGCGGATCGGTACATATTTTTAGAAACAAATTATCTTTGGAAGCCACATTTCAATATCAATTAATTTTCATATAACGAAGCTACGGTTAAAGCTCATCAAAACCTCTTCATTTTCGTACATAGGGCTTCGCCAAAACCTTGAACTCAAATCGGTCTCTTACATGTACATATTTCATGAACTTAACATCATAGATGCCATGCATATACATTAAATCATGCAATTTACTCAAACTACACCACATTTTTGAGCTAGGGTTTCATCACATACTTTTCAAGACAAATTGAATACTATTTTCATGTTTATTCACGAAATCGAAATCAAAACTTGCAATAAACATGGATAATCATGAAATCTAACCGACTAAGCGAAGGAAATATACTTCATGTACTTCAATTATGCAACATCAACATTTTAGAGCATTTTCAACGGTTTTAAGGCATGAGAAATCGGTACAGTGAAAAACAGCGTCCGAAGTACACTTGCCTGAGCTCGCTCTACAATTATTTTACCCGGATCGGATCGGAACAGTGGTCTATCCCCTTTCTTCCTCTTCGTGCTTGTTGTTGTGCCTCAACTTTCTCTCTCTACAAACATATATCATTTAATCGGCATTTAAACAAGGAATTATTACACAATATCGTCCGATATTTTCAGAAGAGTAGTACCCATGTCAGTGCACGTGAACAGTGCACACATGCACGAATCGGTTGATTCTCGGAATTTTGGACATCCAACAGGTAATCTATGGAACCCGAGGCATGGGTAACTATAATCTCAAATCAATTTATACATTTAACTCCAAATAGAAGCTCAAACGGTGTCGGGCGCGGGTCAAGGCTTGCGAACGAAAATCCCTAAATAACCACAATTTTGAATACCCAACCAACAAATTAACTTACCCCAAGTCATACATAATCATAATCTAGTCTTAATTAAATTAAAAGCCCCAAGAATCGAGCCGAAACCACCGGAGCGCGGGTTTTAAGCTTTGTGAACGGGAATTCACATAATTTCACCAAATCGGGCACCCAATCGACAAAATAACTTACCTAGGGTGTGGGTATTGGTATTCTTGTCTCAATTTATACAAAAGCCCCAAATATCGAGGGCCGAAATACACCCGATTGTGCGTGAACAGTGCACGTGAGTGGCGTGAGGGTTTGCGTCTTCGAAACCGAACTTAGACTATAAATTAGGTCTCCAAATTAATATATATTCATGCTTAGATTATAGGAAGCAATAAACACAAATTTAATCGGGTATCGGAAGCAGGGTACCGAAAAAATAAAGCAAAAGTGCACGAAAATGAAAAATGAGGGTATGAGGTCTCTTGCCTCGGCGTGCTCTACAACTTTCCCAACTAGCTCGAGCTCGGAATCGGACCCGAAGGCCTCCATTTCCCCCTTTTCCTTGCGTGCTCCTTCTCCCACGGGCTCCCCAGCACTTGCCGCCGCTCCACCACGGCCCCGGCCGACCACCAGCTTCGCCACGGCCGTCACCGGCCGCTGCCCTTCCCTGCGCCACCGGCGCCGCGCCCATCCGCCCCTCTCTCTCTGTGAACCTAACCCTCGCCCCTCTCTCTCTCTTCGCAAACCCTTTCTCCCGATTCTGCCTCCCGATTTCCCCTCTCTGCTTTTATTATTATTATTATTATTATTATTATTATTATTATTATTATTATTATTATTATTATTATTATTATTATTATTATTATTATATATTTTTATATATATATATATTACGTTTCTTTTAAACTTAAACTTTAATTCGACACTCGAGCGATAGAATGGGCACACTCCGACTGCGACCCATCAATTCGAATATTCTCTCAAAATTTTGTAATGTTAAATTTATTTTCTCACATCCGAATTACCCAAAATCACCAAAAATAATAAACAATTTCAATTTAATCCAATAAAAATATTTCAGGATTTCGGGATGTTACATTCTCCCCTACTTATAGAAATTTCGTCCTCGAAATTTAACGAACTCGAATTCCCACAATCGGAGATAATCTCTCTCACATTCCGAAATCATTCCCTTAGGTGATTATTCTAAGAACCTTAAGCATTTGAATCATTCTAATCTTTATCACAAGACTAATTCTTAGTCTCCCGAAGCAGTTCGACCCAAACACTTACTTGATTTTCCTAGCCATTGATTCGGGGGAACTTCATAATGACCTAGAATTTCAAAAGTAACCTAAAATAATGCGGACATTCCTCTAACTTAATTCGATACTTCAAGTAAATCCAACGAGCTACCACTTCAGTTCATTCCAAGCGAAAAGAATTCGGTCACATAGGACCTCATCCTAAATCCGAAACCTCCGGGCCATAGGCTCAAACGCTTACGCCACGCGATTCGATTAACACGATCTTAGGATAGACATGTCATGAAGAAGAATCCCACAAGTATCCAACCCAAAAAAATTTCATGAAATGCCAACGGACCTACAAAACCCAAACCGTATTTTTGGACTTCATAGTGGCCATATCCTCATCTGAACACCGCCGAGGCTACACCCTCCATTAATCCACAATTAACATGTTATGGACCCAATTGATTTTAGAAATCGAGTTTTACAACAGCCCTCGAACTATGCCTATCCATTCACAAGAGTCCACTTGACCGAGATCACGAATCTCCTAGGCAACCCCATTTTTAAATTCACGAACAACCTTAGTGGTCCATCTCATTTACCTCGAAGGCTCTAGAGCATTTCAGCGATACCAAAGTGATACTTCACGGCTCTGCATGGAATCCTCAACGATCGCCGCCCGATTTCGGCACAAACTCAAAATATCAATCAACAGATAAATTGACCTAATCTCTCCCTCTATAATCGTCCTCAAATAGCCACATGGTGGAAACCCCTCAATGACCACAAAATAACCTCCAAATGTGGTCGCATTTACGAATCAAACTTAGCGTAGATTCTCATTCGCACTCTACAGGAAGGGCGACATCAATTGCACAGTACCTCAATCAATTCGAACTTCGTGCTTCAAATCCCACAACCTGATTGTCGGATGCTATCATTTACCAATCCAGCCATATTAATCTTGCTGGTTAAGCCCCTACCCGAACTACTATTAAGATTAGATCAAGACTTAGTACCTTAGCTGACTCAAGCTCATACCCAAAATCACACAATTCCATTGCAAGACATAATATGCTCATCAACACAATTCAAATCAACCCGACAACTTCTTGGCCAAAACACCTATAATATCACATCAAGATCAGCACCACAAAATGGTTGATTAACCCAACCAATCGTATATACAACCCGAAGAAAATGTCATAACCCGATAAATGTATCAAACTTAGATCCTTAATGAAACAAACAAACTTAGGAATCACAAAATTATATATATGATCGGGATCCAGTGATACAAGTGTTGCGACATCCAAAATTGAGAAATTTCATCCTCAATCCATTAATCAACATATTTTCTTTATGCGCCATCACCACCAAAACTCCAATTCTAAGGCACTAGACTTCTTCACCGCTAGGCCAGAGGATACGAATTATCATTAACCCAACTACCATGCTATCTATAACTTAGATCATAGTTCCAAATCCCTTCGGAAAACATTTATCAAAATTTGTACATGAACATCCACTTTGATACATCCGTTGCCCTTCGAATGCTAGATCACCTTCGTTTCTACTACAAAGCCTATGTCCTCAATCACACATAACTCAAAACACAACGCAACCAAGGGTTTGGAATCCCCCAAAAGCGATACCGGCCTACAATATCAAGCGTAAGAGCCTTACCTCTTACCACAACCGGTGACACTTAACATCTTGAGTTAATACCTTAGAGCCCTAGGGTAAAGCGGTGGACCTTTTTACCATCCGTCTATGAATAAGGACATCCCTCAATCTTACGATCAATTGACCGAGTCGAAACCACCTCCTATCTAGCATGGGGCAACACGCCACATTTTCTACGGACATGGGGGTCACCACAGCGTCATCCTAAGTCTAAGATTTCACATTTCAACCTCAATATAACTCCAATTCACAAACCTTGAGCTGCTAACTCCACCCTATTCACAAACCTTAAACCTCGGGAATGAGATTAATTAATCTAGGCTTCGAATCAACACCGATCAGTTCAAAAACCAATTGATACCGGTAACAAATTCAAACACTAAGGTGTCTCGATACACTATCTTTCTCTCGACCCTACTGACCACCCACTAATATTAGTAGTCCCCATCTAGGAGCCACTACCAATATTTCTTTGAGACCAAGACATTTCGCATTAAGACATTCCTTGAACACTAACTAGGACACGTTAATTAATCAATCGAACTAAATCATCATCCCTAATCTAGCACTAGCCTAAGAACCAATTTCTTGAGCGTCCTAGTTACCTTAACTTTCCATTTCTATTCCTACGAAGTGCATGTGGAGATTCAATCCTATGCTTCCGCTTTTCGGTCGATCAATTCCTAAGGCATCTCAATTCTACGATACCAATTGTGACGGAGCGATTTTTTTTTTTCCTCAAAAGCTTTCGTCGAGCAGGATAACATAATTAACGGTCTAATTAAGGCAAGACTTGAAATTTTGGCGAGTTTCCTTTAGAATGGATGAAAACCCAAAAATACAAACCTGTAATATTCATCCATAACAAGCACACAACTATCCATCATTCACAATTCCTACAACAATTATTCACGGGATCCTATGTGCCATCCATGGCACAATTTCATAAAACATTCACTACTCTAACGGTCAAATGACGAGATGCCATCTAGGACACTGACTGAGAAAATCCAGTATAGCGGAAGTACACTCTGACCTACTGAAGCATAGTATATTCTCTTTTACTATCATACATATCATGAGCTTTCTTTACAAAAATTCACAAGTTCTATAACATCAATAAACGTGGAATCGGTATTCAAGATCACATTTCTAGCTAGGTCATTGCACCCACAAGCTCTTCAAAAATTGGCTTCACAATGCTCTAAGTCCTCAAAAAAGCCTTGAAGCTTTTCCTGGTCTACTCATTCGTCAGGCAAAAGCTCTATTGTCTCATCTGGAAGGGGAAAAACACTAAAACAGTGAGCCGAGGCCCAGCAAGGTACATGCACGTGAGCAGTAAAATCATGATGCAGAACGGTCATGTAACTATGCATAAATAGAGCAGTTAATCGGATATAATCCATGAAGCGAGAGAAATCATGCTATGACGGTATTAAATTCCATAAATCGGAAATCGGTGAGCGACGGTATGCGATTGTGCGGTATTAGTAAACCATAAACAGTCATCGGTAATCGGTACTTCATATTCGGTAATCGGTACGGTAACATATCATATCGGTAAAACGGTAAACGGTACATCATAACATATCGGTACAGACCCTGCTAGTATACCCTACTAGCCGTGGGGGCGAATAATCGAGGATAGATTGTGTTCACTCCACACAATCTAAGGCCTGTAACGGTAATATCCCATCTCACGGGATCGGTACGGTATGCCACCCGAAGGTAGGCGATAGCAGTATCCCTCCCGAGCCAGTAACGCCGAGGCAGGCGGACCACAAATAACTCCATGGACGAGTTATCCTCGATTACCACCGAAAAGTCCTAAGGCATGGGAGAACCTATCCAATCAGTAGTCGAGTCTCGGGTCCTAAAATAATCATAATGAGAAACCTCTCTTTATCGAAAACCCCTTTTTGAAATCAGCTTTTCTCAAAACACTTTCAGCTAATTTGAAACATACATGGAAATTTCCTCGGTGCGGATCGGTACATATTTTTAGAAACAAATTATACTGGAAGCCACATTTCAATATCAATTAATTTTCATATAACAGAAGCTACGGTTAAAGCTCATCAAAACCTCTTCATTTTCGTACATAGGGCTTCGCCAAAACCTTCGAACTCAAATCGGTCTCTTACATGTACATATTTCATGAACTTAACATCATAGATGCCATGCATATACATTAAATCATGCAATTTACTCAAACTACACCACATTTTTGAGCTAGGGTTTCATCACATACTTTTCAAGACAAATTGAATACTATTTTCATGTTTATTCACGAAATCGAAACCAAAACTTGCAATAAACATGGATAATCATGAAATCTAACCGACTAAGCGAAGGAAATATAATTCATGTACTTCAATCATGCAACATCAACATTTTAGAGCATTTTCAACGGTTTTAAGGCATGAGAAATCGGTACAGTGAAAAACAGCGTCCGAAGTACACTTGCCTGAGCTCGCTCTACAATTATTTTACCCGGATCGGATCGGAACGGTGGTCTATCCCCTTTCTTCCTCTTCGTGCTTGTTGTTGTGCCTCAACTTTCTCTCTCTACAAACATATATCATTTAATCGGCATTTAAACAAGGAATTATTACACAATATCGTCCGATATTTTCAGAAGAGTAGTACCCATGTCAGTGCACGTGAACGGTGCACACATGCCTGAATCGGTTGATTCTCGGAATTTTGGACATCCAACGGGTAATCTATGGAACCCGAGGCATGGGTAACTATAATCTCAAATCAATTTATACATTTAACTCCAAATAGAAGCTCAAGCGGTGTCCGGGCGCGGGTCAAGGGCCCATGAACGAAAATCCTAAATAACCACAATTTGAATACCTTGACCAACAAATTAACTTACCCAAGTCATACATAATCATAATCTAGTCTTAATTAAATTAAAAGCCCCAGAATCAGAGCCCGAAACCACCCGGGCGCGGGTTTAGGGGCTTGTGAACGGGAATTCACATAATTTCACCAAATCGGGCACCCAATCGACAAAATAACTTACCTAGGGTGTGGGTATTGGTATTCTTGTCTCAATTTATACAAAAGCCCCAAATATCGAGGGCGAAATACACCCGATTGTGCGTGAACAGTACACGTGAGTGGGTGAGGTTTGCGTCTTCCGAAACCGAACTTAGACTATAAATTAGGTCTCCAAATTAATATATATTCATGCTTAGATTATAGGAAGCAATAAACACAAATTTAATCGGGTATCGGAGCAGGGTACCGAAAAAATAAAGCAAAGTGCACGAAAATGAAAAAGCGAGGTATGAGGTCTCTTGCCTCGGCGTGCTCTACAACTTTCCCAACTAGCTCGAGCTCGGAATCGGACCCGAAGGCCTCCATTTCCCCCTTTTCCTTCGCATGCTCCTTCTCCCCGGGCTCCACGAAGCCTTTGCCGCCGCTCCACCCGCGGCCCCGGCCCGGCCACCAGCTCGCACGGCCGTCACCGGCCGCTGCCGACCCTGCGCCACCGGCGCCGGCGCCGTCCGCCCCTCTCTCTCACCAACGAACCTAACCCTCGCCCCTCTCACTCTCTTCGCAAACCCTTTCTCCCAGTGCCTCCCGATTTCCCTCTCTTTTATTATTTTATTATTATTATTATTATTATTATTATTATTATTATTATTATTATTATTATTATTATTATTATTATTATTATTATTATTATTATTATTATTATTATTATTATTATTATTATATATATTTATATATATATATATATATATATGTTACGTTTCTTTTAAACTTAAACTTTAATTCGACACTCGAACGATAGAATGGGCACACTCCGACACTGACCCATCAATTCCGAATATTCTCTCAAAATTTTGTAATGTTAAATTTATTTTTTTCTCACATCCGAATTACCCAAAATCACCAAAAATAATAAACAATTTCAATTTAATCCAATAAAAATATTTCAGGATTTCGGGATGTTACACTTCTGTCATAATTAATTGTTATATAAGCTATGTCTAATTGTATATGTTCAATTATAAGCCCAAGATAATGTGTTTGTGCTCCGTTTATAAAGAAATGCATCCCGAAGGCCCCCAAAATGATAATTGCATAATGTGGTAAGGAATTATAATTCTTCCTATGCACTGTGTCATCCATGCATCTAAATTGACTTGTGGAAAGAATTAAGTTCAAAGGAAAGATGAAAATCGTATATGCAATCAGAAGAAAGTCCACAATGTTATATGTGATTGGATCGTTCTCCCGGATTGTGATATTGCGAATTGAATTGTGGTGAATCTTCCCTCAAATGAATAAGAAAATCATAAAATTAGGACCACAGATTTATGTTATGAAGGATAATATCCCTTGGCCCGCCATTAGGGTTATAGTATAGACTCGAGGATTACTCCAACCGCATATTATAGCGGGTGATTCTATTGGCAAGCCTTAGGATATTACTGTGGAAGAACAAGGACTGCCTCTAGACTGCAGGAAGTTAGGGTAGCATTTTATTGGCCCTGTATGACTAGGTGATAGACATACCGCTATGCCACATGGTGTTCAACCTTCTTACAGGCAATGTGTGATGGCCGAATATCTCCAGGCCTAAAATATAGCCGATATAATAAATGATGGCTGAGTAGTTGCAAGCCTAAAATATAGCCGATGCTTTAGAATGTGTAGCGTAGCACATAACTCTCCTTGTCCACCGCACCTTTAGTTGGTAAGGCTTACTGACCTTGATCCTCAAAGATGAATAACTATGCGTAAGTTATATTCAAAAAAGAAGTAAATGGTACTTCCAAGCATATCCAAATACGTCTCAATTTATGCTCCCCTCTCATGATTATATGTTCATTATTTGCTTAGCCTTGTTTATGTTGTTTTTGCTGTTGATTATGATGCACTTGTTGAGCTATTAGCTCACCCTTGCTTCTTTTTCCTTCGGATATGAGCACATTATTATGCCACGAGCAGAATCCGAGTAGGCTATAAGCACCAGGATAGGCAGCGTCTGATTGGAAAGCTTTTGAGGACTTAGTTTTGTTATTTTGTATAAGGCATGGATATTGTATTATATGTTTTGATACTCGTGGTCATATATGCATGTTTGATTCTTGATGGACGTATAGTTAGTTTTCGCTACTCATTGATGGATGTAGTATCTTCCGCAGGTATTTTTATGGTTGTAATTTGGTTCTTAGTTGGCATCCTATTTGAACCGGCGTTGTACCAAAGTTGCAACGTTGGTGCCACCAGTGTGATTATTGTGGCGATTGGTTTAAGGTACGGGTATCTAAAGCATAGTTTATTCTAGTAATTAACTGATATTATTAAATTTGGAATAAGTAAAAATTGAAAAAAGTGAAAAATTGGCCTTAGTGTAGCAAGCAGTAGAGCTGGGCTCACTACTTGCTCGAGCCCAGCAACAAGCGCCAAAAACATATTACTCCGGAAAGGGGCGTGCACACCGCTCGCTCCAGCACAAAGGAAGGCACGAATTCCAGTAGCTTTACGCACGCTGCTCAATCAAGTGATGTGACGGACTGGTTTTTTTTATCCTCAAAATCTTTTCGTCATTACAGAAAAATAGAAACCTAAGCCCATTTAACAACCTAAAGTTCTATGAAAAAACGGACAGAGTCTCCCCTAAAACTAGGTAAACTATAAATACAGAACCTGCTTATAACCTGCAAACATACAAAATAACATCATCATATCTACAAACAGAAATTCTCCTTTCAGACATAGGATCACAGACGCCGTATCATTTCCTATGGCTTGCATTTCACATTTTCTATCCACTATATTAACAGTTCATAATAGAGATGTCGTCTAGGACTTGTATAGAATCCAAAAAACATATAACGGAAGCAGAGCTATAAACCTACGGAAGCATGATTTCTATTTCATCACATGCATCACATACATTCCATATTCACAAATCCATATGCAAAATATCCATATACAAAACCATATATTAAAAATCAGATCTTTACAATTCAACTGTTTCTCCAAAATAACTTCAAGCCTTCCGAGAGTCTTCAAGCAAGGCTTTAACTCACTCCTTCTCGTCCGGTACTAGCTCTACAGTATTATCTGGAGGGAAAAATAGTAAAACAGTGACTCAACCCAATAAGGTACATGCAGGCATACAGTAAAACTTTCATGTAGAACAGAATGTAGTAAAATAGATACAGATGAATGTTGAAGTATAAATACTCTAAAGCAGTGATTTACATAAACTATAGCAGAACATGATGCAGAATGTTACAGAACTGTCAGGGGACAGAAACACTCAAGCTTCGAAAATCAGAAATCAGTGTAATCATGCTTTGTTAAAAATAAATTGGTAAAATAGGTTTCAAAAAGCAGAAATCGATCTCAATTCTATAAATTATAGAAAATCCCTTTTCTATCAGTAAAAGATTTCGCCAGTAGACCCTACTAGCGGAGGGGGTGAATAATCGATGATAGATTGTGTTCACTCCACACAATCCAAGGCTAGAAATAGGAATAGGAGATCCCTCCTTGCGGGATCTATCCCCTCTCCAAGGATTCAGGACAGGGGTGCCAATAAGTAACAGTAACTACCCTCTAGGTTAACACCCTTAGGAAGGGCGGACTACATATAACTCCATAGATAGAGTTATCCTCGATTACCATTATAACGTTCTAAGGCATGTTAGAGAATCAAACCTGACTATATATTAGTCCCAGGTCCTAATTAATTATATCAGAAATATTTTTTCTTCTTATTTTGTAACTGAAAACCTTTTCAACTTTAAAATTCAATTAGAGTTTCACAATAACTCTTCAGTTAGTTTTAGAATATACAGTAATAGTTTATAATCCTGTAGTTTCACTTCAAAATATACAGAAACAATTTGAAACCGTTCAGTTTCATCTCAAAATATACAATAATAATTTGAAACCCTTCAATTTCACTTCATAAATCCTCAAAAATTTAGCAGTATAAATCAATGTAAAATTTTTAAATATAAATAACATGCTGGACATTATCACGTCACAGATTAACTTTTATATATCAGAAATTTTTGATTTAAACCATTAAATCCCTTCAATTTAGTGCTTAGGGTTTTGCCAAAATTTCTAGACGATAAACAAACACCAAACATATGCAGTTACACAAAATCAAAGCCAGATATTGCAGTATACATATGTAAACATGAAATCTGTCCGATTAATCAGGAAAAATAAGTATTATTTATAGTAAACATGCAGAACCATGGATTTAAAGCATAAATACCATTTTTGAGATACAGGAAAGCTGTAAAAACAAAAAATAACATCCAAGATATATTTGCCTGAGCTCGATCTACAATTACCGTGACTCAAATCGGGACTAGACGATAGATTTTCCCCTTTCCTTTCTTTTCCTATCCTTCCTATCTTCTCTCCTTCGTGTTCTGTTGAGAGATGTTGAAAATGAGCCCCAAAATCCCTAAATTTCCCATTTAAAACGCGGGAGAAAAGGGGCATGTGCTGGTCCATGTGACCGCCGCTTGAGCGCCAGTTGAGCAGTACTCAAGCAGTGGCTTGTGCAAAAGTGCCCTCAAGCAGTGCTCCAGCAGTGCTCGAGCACCCCGCTTGTAGCCTGGGGCCACTCCCACCTCACCTTGCGTGATCCGCAACCGGACGCTTGCGCAATTTTGCACCTAGTAGGCGCTCGAGCAGTGCTCAAGCGCTCTGCGCTCCTTTGTCCCATTTCACCCTATTTTGCTTCGATACCAAATTTTTCCACATTTTTTAACCTAAACATGATTTCCATCCACATAATTAATCCATAATTGTCATGTTTCGGGGTCGAGATCTCACACTCTCCCCCAATTAAAGAAATTTCATCCTTAAAATTAAATAGAGCCACATGCCTCAAGAGAACAAGTGAGGATATTCACTTCAGATTTCCTTCTCGCGCTCCCAGGTGGCCTCCTCCGATGAATGATTTCTCCAGAGTACTTCATTAGGGGAATGATTTTAGTACGCAACCTCTGATCCTTACGATCCAGAATCTATATCGGCTCCTCGACATAGGATAAATCCTTGTCAATAGTCAAGGGCTTATACTCAATCACGTGTGCAGGATCGTAGACATACTTCCAAAACATCGATACATGGAATACATTATGTACGTCCGCTAGATTAGGTGATAGTGCCAACCAGTAAGCTACCTCCCCTATCCTCTCTAGAATCTCAAATGGATCCATGAACCGTGGTTTCAGTTTTCCTTTTATCTCGAACCTGTATGTTCCCTTGGATGGTGAAACTTTCAGAAAAATAAAATCTCCTACCTCAAAACTCAATTCTTTCCTTCTTTAGTCTACATAACTTTTCTATCTTCTTTGTGTGACTTTCAGATTATCATAAATCAGTTTAATTTCCGCCGTAGTTTCTTTTATGATTTTAGGACCTAAAATCCTCCTATCTCCAGTCTCCTCCCAGTAAATTAACGATCTGCGCTTCCTTCCATACAATGCCTCAAAAGGCACCATATTAATACTAACCTGATAGCTATTATTATATGTAAATTCAACCAGTGCCAGATAACTATCCCAAGTCCCTTTCATTTCCAACACCGAGGCCCTCAACATATCCTCAGAAATTTGAATGGTACACTCTGATTGACCATCAATTTCGGGGTGATATGCAGTACTGGACTTCAATTCCGTCCCCAACTCCTTATGCAAACTCTCCTAAAATCTCGAGACAAAATGGGAATCCCTATCAGACACAATAGAGATAGGAACTCCATGGAGCCTCACAATCTCATTCACATATAATTGGGCCGGTCAATCATGGGAATACATCGTCCTAATCGCCAAGAAATGAGTTGATATCATCAGCCGATCAACTATAATCCAAATGGCGTCATGGTTCCTAAGAGTCCTCGGCGAACCAGATATAAAATCATAGTAACATTTTCCCATTTTCAGCTCGGGATTGATAGTGGTTGTAACAACCCAGAAGGCTTTCTCCTTTCAGCTTTTAGTTGCTGATATACTAAGCATTTCTCCACATAAGCCATAATATCCCTCTTCAGATTCCTCCACCAAAAAGTTTTCTTCAGATCCTGATACATTTTATTCATCCCAGCGTGGATGGTATATATGGACTTGTAAGCCTCCTTCAAAATCTTTTCCTTCAGTTCCCTATCATCCAGTACACATAATCGGTCTCTGAACCTCAATACTCCATCAGTCTGAATCTTAAAATCAACTCAAGAGTCCCTATTCTGATCACTTACATTATTCACAAGAAACGAATCATTAACTTACTTCTCATTAACTTCATTAATTACCTCCGGTTGGATCTGAAGATAAGATTGGAGCATCCTATCACCCCAAGTATAATGTTGGATATCACATTACTTCAGATAATCTAACATTTTCATCTGCTAAACTGGCAACATAGCCACATAACCTGATCGACGGCTCAATGCATCTACAACTACATTTGCCTTTCCCGGCTTATACTATATTTCATAGTCATAATCTTTCAAGAAATCAAGCCACCTTCTTTGCCACATATTAAGTTCCTTTTGTGAAAATACACACTTCAAGCTTTTGTGATCAAATTCACAAGGAACTTTTCACCATACAAGTAATGTCTCCAAATATTCAAGGCAAACACAACAGCAGCTAGCTCCAAATCATGAGTCGGGTAGTTTCTTTCATGCACCTTCAGTTGTCTAGACCCATAAGCTACAACTTTTCCATGTTCCAAGAGTACACAACCCAAACCCGCCTTAGAGGTATCACAGTATACCTCAAAACCTCCTGAACCCTCTAGAATGATCAACACCAGGGCGGTAGTCTAACGATCTTTTAACTCCTAAAAACTCAGATTACATTCCTTAGTCCATTCAGACTTGGCCTCCTTTTTTAGTAACCGAGTCAGAGGCATGGAAATCTATGAGAAATTTTCTACAAAATGCCTGTAATAGCTTGACATACCTAGAAAGCTCCTAACCTCAGTCACAGAAGTTAGCCTACTCCAGTTTGTAACAGCATTCACCTTCTTTGGATCCACAAAAATACTACCATAAGAAATTACATGCCCCAAAAACATCACCTTCTCCAGCCATAATTTACATTTACTCAACTTAGTTTATAATTTTTCCTCACGGAGCACCTAAAGTACCATCCTTAATTGAGTCCCGTGCTCCTCATAATCCTTTGAATATATCAGGATGTCATTAATAAAAACCACCATAAATTTATCTAAATACGGCCTAAACACCCTATTCATCAGATCCATAAATGCAGCAGGAGTATTCGTGAGGCCAAAAGGTATAACAAGAAACTCATAATGGCCATAAAGTGTCCGAAAATCAGTCTTAGCCACATCTTCTGACTTAATCCTCAATTGATAATAACCGGACCTCAAATCAATCTTCGAGAACACCTGAGATCCTTGTAATTGATCAAATAAATTATCAATTCATGGCAAGGGATACTTGTTCTTAATCATAATTTTGTTCAACTCATGATAATCAACGCACAGCCGCAAAGACCCATCTTTTTTCCTTACAAACAATATCAATGCTCCCCAAGGAGATATACTCAATCTGATAAAGCCCTTATCTTACAGTTCCTATAATTGCAACTTCGATTCCTTCAATTCAGCCAGGGCCATATGATAACTGGTCTTAGAAATCATGCTAACTCTAGGAATAACCACAATCTCAAACTCAATTTCTCGATGTGGAGGTAATCCAGGCAATTCCTTTGAAAATACATCCTCAAAATCACATACAATAAGGATATTTTTAGCCGGCACATAATGACTCCTAGTGGTTCAAGCATATGTCAGGTAAGCTTTACACCCACTTTTCATCAAATGTTTGGCATGAAAAGTAGAGATTAATGCAGGCACCTTGTGATGGACTGGCCACATTCCACCGCATGCAGCCGCCCATTGATCGAAACTGATCATAAACTCTGATTAAAAAGGTGGACTTAAAATTTTTATTTTGGTTTATGATCAGAGTTCATAAACTTACACAGGATTGCGTAAGCCCCAACTTCGTGAGTTGGAGGCCAGGGGTCGTGGTTTCTCTCGTTTGACTGGCCAAGACATGGTCAGTTGAACATGAAGGTCCCGAATAAACCGAGATTGTGAGATCCCAAAATCAAATGGCTCAAAGTGTTGACTGAAATATGAAATCTAAACTAGCCTCCTTAAGCCTCAATCAAGTTCGGCCTTTCCGTAGTACAAAATAAGTCCGGCACCACCCTTGTTAAATCAACTCCGGCCATGTGAAATGACTGGCTAGTTTTGGAAGTGCAAGAGGCCGAAGTAAAATTTGACCGAATTTGAAGACTGGAGTGAATTGTGTGAAGAGAGGCCGAAGTGGCCTTGAAGTCCGGAGTGGCTTTGTGTGTTGGTGAGGCCGGAGTAGAATTGTGGAGAAGAAATCCGAAGTTTATGAAATGGTGATGGACGGAGTGAATAATAAGAAGAAGTTGACCGGAATTGAAGAGTTGACCGGATTCGAAGACATTGACCGGATTGGAAGAATTGACCGGATTTGAAGATGTTAACCGGAATTGAAGAGTTGACTGGATTAGAAGATATTGACCGGATTGGAAGAGTTGACCGGATTTGGAGATGTTGACCGGAATTGGAGAGTCGATCGGCAGCATTGGCAATAAATAAGGAGCAGTTGGCCGGAATAAATTAATACAACTAAAGAAAAAAAAGTAAACTTTAGGATTTAGTTAGAATTCAACTAGGCAGCGACCAAAAAAAAGGAGTAGGTAAACTAATCTAGTTACTCCCACCTACCGTCTGCAAATAAGTACGGGAGTAAGTTACTTACCCCACTTACCCCACCAAACTCCTCCTCTATATAAACCGGCGTTGGTTGATGCAAGAAGAGGGAAGAGAGTAAACCTGGCGCTGGTTGATGCGAAGGCAAACAGAAGGAAAAATAAGGAGCGAAGGAGGGAAGAACTTTGAGGCAGCTGGAGTGAACAGTCAGGCAAGTGTACTTCGGATGATACTTTTAAATTCATGCTTTAAGAATATATCACAAGTGTACCTCGGACGCTGTTTTTAAGTTCATATTTTAAGAATATTGTAAGACGTTGCTCTTTGAAGTTCTATTTTTAAGAATAATGCAAGTGTACTCTGTTTTGAAATTCATACTCTGTTTTGAAGTTCATGTTTTACTGCAAAGAGTACTTCAGACGATTACCCTTTTTAAGTCTCGTTTGCAAGTGTACACCCTTTCCCCCTGCCTTTAAGATCATGATTTAATGCAAGTATATGCATGTTTCATTGCAAGTATATCCGATTCTTAATGAGTAAATGTTACGGTATGTACGATGTGTGTTCTGATCATTGATTAACGAAGAATCTCTGTTAACCGCATGCTCAAAAGAAGTTCAGTTTTCCCTTAATAAAATCAAGTTCGGTTCTTCCTTGATAAAGAATCAGTTTGGTTTCCATAATGAAAAAGCACTCCCTCTTCTGAGCACTTCGGCTTTTGAACACTCTGGCTTTTTGAGCACTCCGTCTTTTTGAGAAAACACTCCGTCTTTTTGAGAAAAGCACTTCATCTTTTTGAGAAAAAGCACTCCGGATTTATGAAACTTCGGCTTTTAAAAGTACTCCGACTTTTGAACTCTGATTTTCGTGTTGATAAAAAGAACTCCGGATTGGGATGAAAAAGAACTTTGGCTTTTGAACTCCGGCTTTTGAAAAAAAGAACTCCGGCTTTCTGAGAGAAATGAACTCCGGTTTTAATGAACTCCGGCTTTTAATGAACTCCGTCATTTGAGAGAAATGAACTCCGACTTTAATGAACTCCAGCCTTAGAGCACTCCGTCCTTCAGTAACAAGCATTCCGAATTTATGAGCTCTGACCTTTAAAAGTACTCCGTCCTCTGAGAAAAAGCAGTCTAGATTTATGAAACTTCGGCTTTTAAAAGAACTCCAGCTTTGATCACTCCGGTTTTGAGCACTCCGGCTTTCAGTAAAAAGCACTCCGTCCTGTTAGTAAAAAGCACTCCGTGCAGTTGTGAAAAGCACTCCGTCCCTTTTTATGAAAAGCACTCCGTCCTTTGAGTTTTGAACACTCCGGCTTTTGAGCACTTCGGCTTTTAAGCACTCCGACTTTTTGAGAAAAAGCACTCCAGCTTTTTAAGCACTCCGACCTTTAAGCACTCCGGCTTTTCAAGCACCCCAGTTTTTGAGGAAATGCACTACAGCTTTGTTAAAAGAGAACTCTGGCTTGTATTGAAAGTGAATTCCGACTCCGAACTGAAAATGAACTCCGGCTTTACTGAAAATGGCTTTTAAAAAGGAAGTATTTCTGTTTCTGTTATTTTGGACCCTGGACTCACTATAGTCCGGATAGGTTCTCCGGCATGCCTTAGGACTTTTCGGTGGTAATCGAGCATAACTCTGTCCATAGAGTTATTTGTGGTCCGCCCTGCCCTCGGGGCGTTACGGACAGGAGGGATTCAGTTACCGGCCTACCTTCGAGAGGCACCCTGTTCTGATCCCTCGAGATGGGATACTTCTGTTACCGGCCTGCCTTCGGGAGGCACCCTGTTCTGAACCCTCGAGATGGGATACTTCATTCTTCTGGCCTTAGATTGTGTGGGTGAACACGATCTATCTCGATTATTCGCCCCCTCGGCTAGTAGGGGATCTTGGCGGGGTCTATCTTTGTTGTTGAGGATACCAATGCATCCGATTACGTTACATTTACGTTATCTTATTGCATTGAGATACCGTTACATTCGATTACATTCTGTTACGCTATCTTTATTTCTATTGGATACCATTGCATTACGATTCCGTCGCATTACGTACCGTTATTATTGTCTTGATTTCTGTTCGTAATTCTTCATCTTGTTTTGAATAAAAGAGGAGTTTTGATTACGCTACCGGATTATAATATTACTGATCACCGATTTCTGACTATTGATTTCTGATTCCGAAGTATAATATGGTCAAAGCATGATTTCTCTATTTGCTGGAATAGATTCTGATAACCGTTCTGTTCATGCATAGTTACATGACCGTTCTGCATCATCGTTTTACTACCCATGTGCATGTACCTTGCTGGGCATCGGCTCACTATTTTATATTTTTTCCCCCCACAGATGAAGCTTTAGAGCTTGTGCCTGACGAGTTGGAGTGATTAGAGCTTGTCTGAAGGATTAAAGACCTCGGAAGCTTATTTTGGAGAAATATTATTGTAATGACTTGATGGACTTCTATGGTTAAACATTTTGGCTATGTACTCGAGAATAAATATCTTGGAATAAATATGAATGCTTCCGCAAGTGTTAGAATAACTTCCGCTATACTTATTATGGTTAAAAGTATATGAGTCCTAGATGGCATCTATGATCCTGTGTTGCACCCAATTGGTTTAGTTGGGTTTTCAATTGTGTTATGAATGACGGAATCAAAAAAAAAAAATCTGTTCCGTCACAGAGATGCCACTAGGAATCACAAATTTCTCAAATCGTGACAACGTACAGAAGCATACTAATATTCATTAGCTTTAGCAACGGAAATATTTTACAAATCTTTCTCAAATCATCAAAAAAACAAAAACATCAATTTTGCTCCTTGCTGCTTAAATTCCGGCCAGCTGTCCTGCTTATCTAGTCCATCAGACCTCATTCTTTTTCGTCCGACATAAACTCGTCGTCACCATCATCATCATTTGAAAAATATAAGGGATGAGCTAGGGAGCCCAGCAAGGTACTCATGCGTAAATCATGCATAATCATGAGCGTAAACAAGGCAGAATGCAATAAAGGCGTACATGTAGACAGCTTCATAAAACATGGCCGGAGTCCATGCAAGCAGATTCCGAAATCATGCAATTAGATTTCCAAAAACATGCTTCTGTTTCCAAATTCATTTCCATCAAAAACCCACTATATTTACGGTCCGTAGTCAAGACCATCCAAAACGCTACATTTAAGGTCCGTAGTCATGACCAATCAAAACACTACATTTAAGGTCCGTAGTCATGACCAATCGAAATGCTACATTTACGGTCCGTAGTCAAGACCCTCCAAAACGCCTCATTTAAGGTCCATTGTCAGGACCCTCCAAAACACTATATTTAAGGTCCGTAGTCATAACCAATCAAATGGCAACATTTAAGGTCTGCAGCTCTCGACCATCATATCTTAATAACGGCTACATTTAAGGCGTGCAGCTACTCAGCCATCAAACACTTAGATCCGCAAATCATGCTTTTCCGAAAATCAAAGTCAAATATGCAATTAACCGGACACCATAAGATCTTTCTTTTAAGGTCTTAACACCGGAGTTCTTCTTAATGAAGTCAGAGGTCTTTTCAACAAAAGTCGGAGGTCTTTTCAACAAAAGCCAGAGGTTTTTTTAACAAAACCGAAGTTCTTTTTATTAAAGGCCGGAGTTCTTTTGAACAAAAGCCGGAGTTCTTTCTAACAAAATCGGAGTTCTTTTTATCAAAGGTCGGAGTTCTTTTTAACAAAAGCCGGAGTTCTTTCTAACAAAACTGGAGTTCTTTTTATCAAAGGCCGGAGTTCTTTTTAACAAAAGCCAGAGTTCTTTCTAACAAAACCGAAGTTCTTTTTATCAAAGGCCGGAATTCTTTTTAACAAAAGCCGGAGTTCTTTCTAACAAAACCGAAGTTCTTTTTATTAGAGACCGGAGTTATTTTTATCAAAAGCCGGGGTTCTTTCCAACAAAAGCTGAAGTTTTTTTTATCAAAAGCCGAAATTCTTTTTTAACAAAAGCCGAAGTTCTTTTTATCAAAAATCTAGAGTTCTTTCTAACAAAAGCCGAATTCTTTTTATTAAAAGCCGGAGTTCTTTTTAACAAAAGACAAAGTTCTTTTTATCAAAAGCCAGAGTTCTTTTTAACAAAAGCCGAAGTTCTTTTTACACATGCAATAACCGCACATCTTAAAACATAGCCAAACTTCATGCATTTAAGTAAAACATCCAAACATCATGAAATAACCGGTACTTTTTCATAAACAAATAACTGGTCATCATCTAAATCATGCAATAATCAAACTTCATGCGTTCGAACATCATGAAATAACTGAACATTATTAGTCAGATAAACAGGCATAATATACTTGCATTAAAAACATGAACTTAAAACAATGAGTACACTTGCCTGGATCGGATTTAAGAACCCCTTACTTGTTCTAGCTTGAAGTTCTTAGCGCCTTTACCCGCTCAATTGCCCAGCTTCCTATCCTAATTCCCAGAGCCATTACTTATAGACGTTGGGGTTTGTGGTAGTAGGTAGGGTAAGTCAACTGCTTGTACTTCTTTGCTTGCTCCCCTTGCTGTGACGGAACGGATTTTTCTCCATTGAATAACCTCCGTCAATGTCTAAACACACCCTAGAGCCCATAATTAACCTATAGACTCTCTGAGAAAATTCGCAGAGTTTCCTCTGCAAATCGGGACCGAAAAACCGAAATACAACCTGCTTAAATATCATTCTATACAAGCACACATCTAATCCAGAGGCTTAACTCAAAGCCTACAACACGCCACACAGGATCACAACTCTGCCATATCATCCATGGCTCCAATACAGTACTCATATCTACTATACTGGATCTAGAGAGATGCCATCTAATGAAACCAAAATCAAAATATATATACAGACACGGAAGCATAACTAAATCATCATACATCTGCGGAAGCATAATAAAACCATAAAAACAACAACTATAACGAGCCACGCTCAACACCAAGTGGCCGTCCGTAAACCGATCCAACTCTGAGTCCAAATCTTCTGATCACTCGCCGTCCAGCCAATCACATCAAGCAAGCCTCTCCTTGCTCTATCTATCCGGCGTCGGCTAAGTGTTCTCATCATCCGAAAGGGAAAAATATTAAATGGCAAGAGTGAGCCAACGGCTCAGCAAATGTAATCATAAACACCCCTCCAAGACACGTACAAGAACTCAAAGCGAGGGGATACACACACTCTCCACAATCAAGGAACAGGACAGGGAATAGGAAGCAACTGGAATCACTCGATCCCTACAGTTCTCACGGTTTCATCTTCAATCACTGGTTTCATGCGGTTCTTGCGGTTCATATCTTGAGTCACTGGATTCATTCGGTTCTCATTCTGGTTTACTGGATTCATACCGTTCATCAATTGGATATTATTCATTTTCTTTATTATATCATCTTTGCGGACCCCAGCTAGTAGATCGTACTAACCAACGATGCGAGAGAACGAGGACAGGAATGTGTTTGCTACACATTCTAAAGCCACGGCTACTATTTTATGTCGGTAGCACACGACCCTCGGTTGCATCCATGCAACAATCATCATAGACGACTACATCTCAATATGTAGCGTCGACACACCCCACACCCCCGGGGTCCAGGGCAATCCCGTTCTTCCACATAGTTTCCTAAAGCGCACCACAGACATCACCCGCTCCCACGCGGCAGGGAATACGTGGCCAAGTATTCCTCGGGTTCACACCGCGATGGACATGGTATACTAAAGAATACTACCCATATGACTCAGGATCCTAGTTTTAAGGATTAGGTTCGACACTTGGAGAGGGAAATCCACATTTGCCACACAATCATATCTTGGGAAATCTCATTCCCATCACAATCATCTCCAACCGGGAGATTACATCATCAACACATCTCCATCCAGGAGATCATATCATCACAAGCACAATGTGGACTCCCTTCCATTCACATCACGGTTCACGATATCCAATGGGACTTAATTCCCTTAATCACAATCCATGGGACTCAAATCCCTTAATCCACATCCAATCGTTCCAAATCCACAAGAGAGACTAGATTTCATACCTCAGATGATCACATGTCATTTTGGAACCTCCGGGACTCATTCCCTTGCTTTCAGCACACGGATTCATATTCGGGTTCTTACTTTTACGTTCAATCAGTTAAACGTTACTTTCATTACGATTATGATCACATATCGCTTTACATTTCTCATTTCGTTTTGGGTGAACATTATCAGATTTCTCTTTGGCCACCCGGACGCCGTACACGGTTTGATACTTGGAGATCGGCCGTCCGGTGGATTTGTACGCACAATTCTTACACGATATTTCACATTCGGGTTCAATTTATCTTAACACGAGGGTGGAAGTATGCAACTTCCCATTTACTTTCGGGTTAACGATTACGGAATTCTTTCAAGGCTCCCGGATGCCACGAATGGGTCAAATCTTACGGGATTCGACATCCGGTCAATATATACATACAATTGGGGTACGGGTATTCATATTCTAGGATCACATCATCATTTTACGAAGGTGACAACGCGCGATCATCACCTTCTGGCTCGGGTGAACAGTAACAGCGCCCCTTTAGAGGGCCCGGAGGCCGCGAATGGGTCCCAACGCGCAAGATCGGACCCGCGGCCAACATATATACCTCATTGGGACGTGGGCACTCCAATTTTGAGGTCAATTTCATGATACGAGGCCGGGAAACGGGAAACCCCCAAATTCTCGTAGGTTAGGGTTTCGGTAAAACCCACCCGGGCGAATCGGACACGAATCGGACAACTAACCACATTTTCTTGGACCTCAAGGCATGGGTATCGAGATCCTAACGTTCCCCGTGGGTATCGACACAAAATACCCAACGAAAATACATAAAACAACGAAAGAGAACGAGAAGTGGGTATGAGAACACTTGCCTCGACGCGTGCTTCCACCTTTATACCTGGCTTTCGGGCAGAATCGGACTCCCGGGCTCGATCTCCCTTCTTCTCTCTTCGGTCGCGCCCCTCTCTCTCTCCTCCAAACCCTCGGCCGATCACGAAATGAGGGAAAACGAACGTGCGGCGCGAATATATACTGCGTCGGCCGCTCGAGCGGCCAGCGAGCGGCCAGGCCACGGGCGGCCACCGCTCGAGCGCCCCTCGAACGGCTGGCGAGCGGCCGGACCACGGGCGGTTACGCTTTATCCGCTCGGCCGTGGCTCGAGCGCCTAACAGCGCAAGTCTGCTAAGCGTGGCTTGGCAGCCGGACCGAATGATTTTCCCGATTTTTCTTCCGGTACCAAACCTTAATCATCCCAAAGGATTAGTATCAATCATCAACATACTAATCACCTCATTATTATCAAGTTCCTAAATCCGGAACCTCACACTTGCCTTTCTAGAAGGTCAGCGGGGTGGTTGGGAGTAGGTTACCCATTTAGGCATGGTCATCCTGACCTTAATCATATTTGGTCATTATGTCAATCAATCGGCGGTCAATTCTCCCTTGGCCTCTCTTCACGCTTTCCGGTCTACTGATGTTGACCGGATTAAATTTCCCCTCTTTCTATCGCCTCAACACTTCTGGCCTCATTCCTTCCTTTTCGGTCAACTGGCGTTGTGACGGAACAGATTATTCTCCATTGAATAACCTCCGTCAAAGCCTAAACACACCCTAAAGCCCATAATTAACCTATGGACTCTACAGAAAATCCGGCAGAGTTTCCTCTGCAACTGGACAAAAACCGAAATATACAACCTGCTTAAATATCGTCCTGCAACAAGCACACATCTAATCAAAGGCTTACTCAAAGCCTACAACATGCAACACAGGATCACAACACAGCCATAACATCCATGGCTCCAATACAGTACTCATATCTACTATACTGGATCTAGAGAGATGCCATCTAATTAAACAAAACTCCAACATAAATATACAAACGCGGAAGCATAACTAAATCATCATACATCTGCGGAAGCAAAATAAAACCATAAAACAGCAACAATGAGCCACGCTCAACCGCGAGCGGCTGTCCACAGTCCGATCCAACTCTAAGTCCAAATCTTCTGATCACTCGCCGTCCAGCCAATCTCATCGAGCAAGTCTCTCTCCTTGCTCTATCTACACGCGCCAGCTAAGTATTCTCATCTGAAAAAGAGACAACAACAGCAAGAGTGAGCCAACAGCTCAGCAAGTATAATCATATTCACCCCTCCAAGACACGAACAAGGACTGAAACGGGAGGGGATACACACTCTCTACGATCAAGGAACAGGAAGCAATTGGGATCACTCGATTCCTACAGTTCTCACGGTTTCATCTTGAATCACTGGTTCATTCGGTTCTCATTCTGGTATACTGGATTCATTCGGTTCATCAATTGGATATTATTCATTTTCTTTATTATATCATCTTTGCGGACCCCGGCTAGTAGATCGTACTAACCAACGATGCGAGAGAACGAGGACAGGAATGTGTTCGCTACACATTCTAAAGCCACGGCTACTACTTTCGGTCGGTAGCACACGACCCTCGGTTGCATCCATGCAACAATCATCACTGACAACTACATCTCAATATGTAGTGTCGACACACCCACACCCCCCGGGTCCGGGCAATCTCGTCCTTCCACGGTAGTTTCTAAAAGCGTACCACGGACATCACCCGCTCACACGAGCGGCCGGAATACGTGGCCAAGTATCCCTCGGGTTCCCACCACGATGGACATGGTACACTAAAGAATACTACCCATATGACTCGTGGTCCTAGTTTTGAGGTTAGGTTCGACACTTGGAGAGGGAAAATCCACATTTGCCATACACAATCGAATCTCGGAAACCTCATTCCCATCACAATCATCTCCATCCAGGAGATTATATCATCTCAAGCACAATGTGGACTCCCTTCCATGCACGTCAAGGATCTCAATATCCAATGGGACTCAATTCCCTTAATCCAAGTCATCACAAGTTCGCTTCCACTTTCTTCGGGATCCAGTTCCCTTAGTCACCATAATCAACTCAAGTTCCCAAAAGAGATCAGATTCTTTCCTCAAATGATCACAAGTCACTTTGGAACCTCCGAGACTCATTCCTTTGTCTCCAGCACAAGGATTCACATTCGGGGCTTACATTTACGTTTAATCATTTAAACGTTCTTTCATTACAATTAGGATCACATTTCACTTTGCATTTCTTGTCTCGTTTTAGGTGAACATTATCGGATTTCTCTTTGAGCACCCGGACGCCGAACACGGTTCGATACTTGGAAATCGGACGTCCGGTGGATTCGTACGTACATCTTGTACACGGGATTACACAATTGGGGTTCGATTTACTTGTCACGAGGGTGGAAGTACACAACTTCCCATTCATTTACGGATTACCCACAACGGGAAACTATCAAGGCTCCCGGATGCCACGAACGGGTCAAATCTTGCGAGATTCGACATCCGGTCGATATATACACACAATTGGGACATGGGTATTCATATTCTAGGATCACATCATCATTTTACGAAGGTGACAACGCGCGATCATCACCTTCCGGCTCGGGTGAACAGTAACAGCGCCCCTTTAGAGGGCCCGGAGGCCGCGAACGGGTCCAAACGTGCGAGATCGGACCCGCGGCCGACATATATACATCATTGGGACGCGGGCATTCCAATTTTGGGGTCAATTTCATGATATGGGGTCGGGAAACGGGAAATCCCCAAAATCCCGTAGGTTAGGGTTCCGGCGCAAATCACCCGGGCGAATCGAACGCGATTCGGACAACTAACTACATTTTCTTGGACCTCAAGGCATGGGTATCGATATTCTAACATTCCCGTGGGTATCGACACAAAATACCCAAATGAAAATACACAAAACATCGTAAAGAGAATGAGAAGTGGGTATGAGAACACTTGCCTCGACGCGTGCTTTCACCTTTATACCTGGCTCTCGGCGGAATCGGACTCTCGGCTCGATCTCCTTCCTTCTCTCTCCTGAATCGGGCGCCTCCTCTCCTCAAAACCCTCGGGCACCGTAAAAATGAGGGAGATTTAACGCGCTGGCGCAAATATATATCTTGCGCGGCCGCTGAAAGCGGCCGGCGAGCGCCGAGCTGGCCGCGTGCACGCTGCCACCGCTCGGCGCCCCATCGAGCGGCTGGCGGCGGCCAGCCACGGCCGGTTCTCGCTTCCACCACTCGAGCCTCGGCTCGAGCGCCCAGCAGCGCAAGCTCTTTGGCGTGGCTCCAGCGGCCGGACCGAATAATTTCCCGATTTTTCTTCCGATATCAAACCTTAATCATCCCATAAGATTAGTATTGATCATTAACATGCTAATCACCTCATAATTGTCGGGTTCACAAATCCGGAACCTCACAACTCTCCCCCACTTATAAAATTTCGTCCTCGAAATTTAACAAGCCTCGAAAGAAATCGGTCACCGAGACCTCAACCTTATAAAGAAATCTCTGGGCCACGGGCCCACAACGCTTACTCTGCGCACTTTGATCAATCCTCAAATCATTAAATTACAGCACAACCATAACAATCTCCCAAAAAGTTGACAAGACCTTCAATTCCGATCGCTTAGTAACCTCAATATCCCGTGGCACATCAACAAGCCAACTGACCAAAACTGAATACGATTCTATCTTCCAGCAAGATCACGACATTTTATCACTCAATCATTTGGACTTACTCACGATTTGACTTTCACATTACCTGTAAAACTCCCAAGACATACACGTCCAAGATTCGTAGCATCAATTTCCAACATTGATGCCTATTGACCCAAGGGAAACACCGATGTTCATTTCTCAAATTATAAACAAACCTGACCACATGCAAGGCCATATGATCATCTTCCTATCTCCGAAGACAAAACTTCTGAGTTTCCAAAAGAAAACCTCAATGGCCAATTTCCGACGTACACGTGGGGGTAACGCTAATCTGAACTCCTCCCCCACTTATCTCAAAGATATATCATTCCACAAGAACTTATCAGACCCATTAGGGGTCAACCCAAATGTCACGATCATCAGTCACCCTATCCGATTAGATCAAAGATGACTGCACACTTTCACGACACAGATCGGCCTCCCCAATCGGCCACTACTTAAAATCCTAAGTCCTCAAAATCATTCAATCACAAGCCACAAGCTTAGGAAGGCATTTTCTCAACTAAATTCGCATTCCACTCTCAACGGAACATGCGAATTATCAGCCATCCATAATCCATGACTTAATTCCTTGATTACCACATGAAGCAACCTCAACATTGACCCAGACGTGGTCAAAAGATCATCCCATAAAACTTCATGAAACGCCAACAAATCAACAAAACCCAAACGGCGTTTTCTAGACTTACAGTGACCGTATCCTTGACCCGGATACCGTCGGGGCTACAACTCCTATTGGTCCATAACGGTCCCATTACGGACCCAGATCGATCTTTAGAATTCATCAAGCCTTCACGACGGCTCACGGACTATGCCCATCCATCCGCAAAGCCTGATCATCCAATCATTAGTCTCCTAGCCAATTTTGAAATTCGTGAACTACCTTATCGGTCCATCTATTTACCTCGAAGGTTCTGAGATATTCGACCATGATACCAAAGCCGATACTTCTACGGCCCTGCTTAAAATCCTTAACGATTAACGTCGATTCGATATGACCTCGAATTACCGATCAAAAGGTAATGCCAAATCTTCCTTTTGATGACATCCTCGATCCAATGAACCACAAGAAAGGCGATATCAATTTCTTGATACCTCGATCAATTTAAACTCATGCTTCAAATCCCACAACCTGATTGTCGGATGTTATCTTTTACCAATCCGACCAAATTAGCACTGCAGTTCGTCCACCGAACTACTATTAAGATCAGATCATGGCTTAACACTTTAACTATCTCAAGTTTATACCCAAAAGCGCACGATTCAATCATTAGGCACGCTATTCAGATCAACCCGATAACTTACTGACCGAATCATTTAAACGTCACGACAAGATTGACACCACAAGACGATTCAAATTAACCCAACAGATCGTATCCACAAGCTCCAAGAGTATCACAACCTCGATACCACTTGTATCGGACTTAGATCCTTGTTTTCAAAATCTCTTGTAAAGGCATTCGTCAAGATTCATCCGTGAATAGTCTTTTGCCATCTTTCTTTTCGCCTTTCCGAATACTAGGTCATCCTTGATATCACTGCCAAGCCTAGATCCTCCCAATTACACAATTTCAACCACAATTCCAACATGGGTTTGGAATCCTCAAGACAACATCAGGTCACAATACGAAACCCAAGAACCTCACATCTCGCCACGACAGGTGGCACTAACACTTGGGTTCATACCTTAGGACTCCGATTTAAAACACCAAATCTTTTCACCACCTGACCAGGACTAAAGATATCCTTAAATCTCGCGATCGGACTGTCCATAATTGAGACACACTCCCAAAAGTCTCATCGATACAGAATCAATCCAAGAAGCTTCCAACCTAAAGCTTCATATGCCCCAAACTTAACTCCACCCAATTCATCACGCTTCCTAGGTTGGCCTAGCAACCCTTCGAAGCAAGGCACCGATCCAAGCACTTCAACCAAGAACCGATCAAACTTAAACCTCAAACCGAGATTAATTATCCAAGGTCTCGAATCAACCCTGATCAGTTCAAGGTCCCAATCGATACTAGTCAAATTCGATTACTTAGGTGTCTCAACACACCATTCTTTCTCTCGACTTACAGTCGGCAATCCAATACTAGTAGTCCCCATTCAGGAGCGGCTACTAATATTTTCTTGAAACCGAAGCAATTCGGATCTAGCCACTCCTAGAACACAAGCTAGGACGAGTAGGCTAGCCATCCGAATTCAGTCACAACTTCTAACTTAGCGCTCTAGTCTAAGTTCTGGGACTGGGGTAACCAAAACTACCCGGACTAACTTAGTCCTCACAGGCCTTTATTCACTTAATCGATCAATCTTAATCAAACCTAAGCTTAGCATATGATTCGAGATCACACCTAGGCATCTCTCTTATTCTCTACGATACCAATTGACGGAACAGCATTATTCTCCATTGAATAACCTCCACCAAAGCCTAAACACACCCTAAAGCCCATAATTAACCTATGGACTCTACTGGAAAATCCGGCAGAAGTTTCCTCCGCAAGCTGACAAAACCGAAATATACAACTTTGCTTAAATATCGTCCCTGCAACAAGCACACATCTAATCAAAGGCTTACTCAAAGCCTACAACATGCAACAGGATCACAACACAGCCATAACATCCATGGCTCCAATACAAGACTCATATCTACTATTTGGATCTAGAGAGATGCCATCTAATTAAACAAAACTCCAACATAAATATACAAACGCGGAAGCATAACTAAATCATCATACATCTGCATGGAAGCAAAATAAAACCATAAAACAAGCAACAATGAGCCACGCTCAACCGCGGCGGCTGTCCCCACGATCCGATCCAACTCTAAGTCCAAATCTTCGATCACTGCCGTCCGCCAATCTCATCGAGCAAGTCTCTCTCCTTGCTCTATCTACACGCTTGACTAAGTACTCTCATCCAAAAGAGACAACAATAAAGAAGAGTGAGCCAACAGCTCAGCAAGTATAATCATATTCACCCCTCCAAGACACGAACAAGGACTGAAACGGGAGGGGATACACACTCTCTACAATCAAGGAACAGAAGCCATTGGGATCACTCGATTCCTACGGTTCTCACGGTTTCATCTTGAATCTTGGGTTCATTCGGTTCTCATTCTCGGTATACTTGGATTCATTCGGTTCATCAATGGATATTATTCATTTTCTTTATTATATCATCTTTGCGGACCCGGCTAGTAGATCGTACTAACCAACGATGCGAGAGAACGAGGACAGGGAATGTGTTCGCTACACATTCTAAAGCCACGGCTACTACTTTTGGTCGGTAGCACACGACCCTCGGTTGCATCCATGCAACAATCATCACCGACAACTACATCTCAATATGTAGTGTCGACACACCCCACACCCCGGGGTCCGTGGCAATCCTCGTCCTTCCACAGTAGTTTCCTAAAGCGTACCACAGACATCACCCGCTCACACGAGCGGCCGGAATACGTGGCCAAGTATCCCTCGGGTTCCCACCACGATGGACATGGTACACTAAAGAATACTACCCATATGACTCAGGGTCCTAGTTTCAAGGTTAGGTTCGACACTTGGAGAGGGAAAATCCACATTTGCCATACACAATCGAATCTCGGGAAACCTCATTCCCATCACAATCATCTCCATCCAGGAGATTATATCATCTCAAGCACAATGTGGACTCCCTTCCATGCACGTCAAGGATCTCAATATCCAATGGGACTCAATTCCCTTAATCCAAGTCATCACAAGTTCGCTTCCACTTTCTTCGGGATCCAGTTCCCTTAGTCACCATAATCAACTCAAGTTCCCAAAAGAGATCAGATTCTTTCCTCAAATGATCACAAGTCACTTTGGAACCTCCGAGACTCATTCCTTTGTCTCCAAAGACAAGGATTCACATTCGGGGCTTACATTTACGTTTAATCATTTAAACGTTCTTTCATTACAATTAGGATCACATTTCACTTTGCATTTCTTGTCTCGTTTTAGGTGAACATTATCGGATTCTCTTTGAGCACCGGACGCCGAACACGGTTCGATACTTGGAAATCGGACGTCCGGTGGATAAATGACGTACATCTTGTACACGGGATTACACAATTGGGGTTCGATTTACTTGTCACGAGGGTGGAAGTACACAACTTCCCATTCATTTACGGATTACCCACAACGGGAAACTATCAAGGCTCCCGGATGCCACGAACGGGTCAAATCTTGCGAGATTCGACATCCGGTCGATATATACACACAATTGGGACATGGGTATTCATATTCTAGGATCACATCATCATTTTACGAAGGTGACAACGCGCGATCATCACCTTCCGGCTCGGGTGAACAGTAACAGCGCCCCTTTAGAGGGCCCGGAGGCCGCGAACGGGTCCAAACGTGCGTAGATCGACCCATGGCCGACATATATACATCATTGGGACGCGGGCATTCCAATTTTGGGGTCAATTTCATGATATGGGGTCGGGAAACGGGAAATCCCCAAAATCCCGTAGGTTAGGGTTCCGGCGCAAATCACCCGGGCGAATCGAACGCGATTCGGACAACTAACTACATTTTCTTGGACCTCAAGGCATGGGTATCGATATTCTAACATTCCCCGTGGGTATCGACACAAAATACCCAACGAAAATACACAAAACATCGAAAGAGAACGAGAAGTGGGTATGAGAACACTTGCCTCGACGCGTGCTTTCACCTTTATACCTGGCTCTCGGGCGGAATCGGACTCTCGGGCTCGATCTCCTTCCTTCTCTCTCCTGAATCGGCGCCTCCTCTCCCTCAAAACCCTCGGGCACGAGGAAAAAATGAGGGAGACGAACGCGCTGGGCGCAAATATATCTGCGCCCGCCGCGAGCGGCCGGCGAAGCGCCAGCGAGCGGCCGTGGCACGCTGCCACCGCTCGGCGCCCCATCGGCGGCTGGCGAAGCGGCCAGCCACGGCCGATTTCTTTCACCGCTCGAGCCTCGGCGAGCGCCCAATGGCGCAAGCTCCGCGGTGGCTCGGCAGCCCGGACCCGAATAATTTCCCGATTTTTCTTCCGATATCAAACCTTAATCATCCCATAAGATTAGTATTGATCATTAACATGCTAATCACCTCTTAATTATCGGGTTCACAAACCCGGAACCTCACAGGCGTTGACCGGTTAAATTCTTCTTCACATTTCCGGTTAACTAGCGTTGACCGGTTTGTGTTTTCCTTCATGTTTTTCGGTCAACAGGCGTTGACCGAATTAATTTCTTATTACATATTCCGGTCAACTTGCATTGACCGGATACCTTCAATTTCCCTTCATTCCTTCGTCTTTACCAGTCAACTGGTGTTGACCGGATAAATTTTCAATGTCCCTTTACTTTTTGATTATATTGACTCAATGACTTGGACTTCCTATGTTTTAGAATCTGGACCGTTACACACCTCCTTCTTCCTATGCCTTGAAAGAAAAATGGTTCCGTTCCAGAAATATCAAAACAAACCCTCTTTAGAAAACAATCAATACTGGCGTAATATTTAGCCAGCTAGTCCATCCCCAGGATTACATCAAAATCATCCATGTTTAACAACACCAAATCCATAATTAAATATTTTCCATTCACCTCAACCACACATCCAGGATACACAACATTAGCAATTACAGATGAACTAGTAGGGGTTAACACAGACAATACATAATCCAAAATACATGAGGTAGATACAACGTAGCATACAAATTATGGAGAAATAAAGGAGTTGGTACCCCCTGAATTAAATAATATAGAAGCAGGAACTCCACAAATAGAAAGGGTACCTTCCACAACGTTCAAAAATGCCTCAGGGTTTTGAACAGTCACCACAAAGGCCTTAGCAAAAATGGTAGGCTTTTTTCCTTCTTGCCTTGGAGGTAATTGATAGTCTTTCACCGCGTGGCCTTGCTATCCACATCTAAAGCATGCTCCCGATGCCTTACAACACGCTTGCCCCGGATGCTTCCTCCCACAGAATGTACAATCAGTGGCTGATACTTGAGCGCCAGTCACTGACTGAGCTGGAACAACGCTCTTCCCTTTATCTATGGTCTTTGCCTTATTGGACGGTCCAGAAGATCCTACATTCGATCCATCACTAAAACCCGCCCAACTAGTCATCTTTTTTGCATAAAACCTCTCTGTCTCCGCTTCCTTCTCATATATCACTGCCCTATTCAGAATGTCAGCATAAGTTTGGAGCTTCAGGATTGACAGTGACTTCCTAATATCATCCCGCAGCCCTTACTGAAACTTCTTCACTTTCCTTAACTCATCCTTCACATAGAAAGGTACAAAATGGGACAACTCGGTAAACTTAGCATCATTTTCTATCACCGTCATATTCCCCTATCTCAACCTCATAAACTCCTGCTCCTTTTGATCTTGGAGGCTAGATGAAAAATATTTTTCCATAAACGCGTCCTCAAACATCTTCCACGTGATCTCATCATCGAGCACTCCCAACATCCTCTTTTTCATGCTCCACCAGCTATCAGTTTTACCTTCCAGCTTGTATACTGCAAAGGTGACTTTTTCTTGATCGATGCACCAGATCACAATAAAAATCTCATTCGTCCTTTTAAGTTACACATCCGCTTTTGCCGGATCGGGCTTATCCAAGAATCCTGGTGCTCACTTCGAAGTAAATCTATCATAAGTTGTCAAAGCCGGATGTGCAGGAGCTGGCTCAAGCACAAGGACTGGAGCTTTGTGTCTTTGTTCTACAGATTCCACCACATTTGTCATTCTCTCCAAGAATCCACATAAGCTTCCTCCCGATCATGGGGAGTACTATCACCACCATGATTATTCCTTTGATTTCTTCTACTATAACCAAGAATAAACATAGCATTATAATCTCAAGAAATCAAGCCGAGGGTATGGTTTATCAATAATTTAATAAGATTCAGACCTCGCCTAAGGATCAATTTCCTAAACATCCTAGTTTCCTTAGTTAACCCGACCTATTCCTACCCATTTCAGTCAATCAGGATTATTTCCTAAGCTTCAACTTATGATTCAGATCAATTCCTAAGGCATCTCATTTCTCTGATACCAATTGTGACGAAATGATTTTCTTTTTATCCTTAGAATCGTTTCGTCATTACAGAATAACAAAAACCTAAGCCCATTTAACAACCTAATGTTCTAGAAAAAAATGGACAGAGTCTCCCCTAAAATTAGGCTAAATAGAAATACAGAACCTGCTTACAATCTATAGACATATAGAATAATATCATCTTATCTACTAATAGAAATTCTCCTTTTAGACATAGGATCATAGATGTCGTATCATTTCCTACGGCTTGCATTTCGTATTTTCTATCCACTATATTAACAATTCATAATAGAGATGCCATCTAAGACCTGTATAGAATCAAAAAAACATATAGCGAAAGCAAAGCTATAAACCTGCAAAAGTATAATTTCTGTTTCATCACATGCATCACATACATTCCATATACACGAATCCATATGCAGAAGATCCATATACAAAACCATATATCAAAAATTAGGTCTTTACAATTCACTTGTTTCTCCAAAATAACTTCAAGTCTTTCAAGAGTCCTCAATCAAGGCATTAACTCACTTCTCGTCTGGTACTATCCCTATAGTATTATCTGGAGGGAAAAAATAGTAAAACATTGAGTCGAAACCTAGCAAGGTACATGTGGCATACAGTAAAACTTTCATGCAAAACAGAATGCAGCAAAATGGATAGAGATGCATGTTGAAATATAAATACTCTAAAGTAGTGATTTATAGAAATTATAACAGAACATGATGCAGAAGGTTACAGAACTGCCAGGGGATAGAAACACTCAAGTTTCAGAAATTAGAAATCATTGTAATCATGCTTTGTTTATAATAAATCGGTAAAATAGGCTTCAAAAAGCAGAAATCGGTCTCAATTTTATAAATTATAAAAAAATTCATTTTCTATTAGTAATGGACTTCACCAGTGGACTCTACTAGTGGAGGGGGCGAATAATCGATGATAGATTGTATTCACTCCACACAATCCAAGGCCAGAAATAGGAACAAGAGATCCCTCATCGTAGGATCTATCCCCTCTCCAAGGATTCAAGATAGGGATGCTGACCAGTAACAGTAACTACCCTCTAGGTTAACGCCCTACGGAAGGGCGAACCACATATAACTTCAAGGACAGAGTTATCCTCGATTACCACCATAACATTCTAAAGCATATTGGAGAACCTAACCAGACTGTATATCAGTCCCGGGACCTAATTAACTATATCAGAAATATTTTTCCTTCTTATTTCATAACTAAAAACCTTTTTAGCTTAAGAATTCAGTCAGAGTTTCATAATAACTCTTCAGTTAGTTTCAGAATATACAGTATCAGTTTATAATCCCTTAATTTCGCTTCAGAATATACATAAACAGTTTGAAACCCTTCAATTTCATCTCAGAATACACATTAACAGTTTGAAACCCTTCAGTTTCGCTTCAAAAATTCTCAGAAATTTAGCAGTATAAATCAGTGTAAAATTTTCAGATATAAATCACATGCTGGACATTATCACATTACAAATTGATTTTTACATATCAGAAATTTTTGATTAAAACTATTAAATCCCTTCAATTTCGTGCTTAGGGTTTTGCCAAAATTTTTGAATGATAAACGGACACCAAACACATGCATTTACACAAAATCGAAGCCAGATATTATAGTACATATATGTAAACATGAAATCTGTCCAATTAATCAGGAAAAATTGGCATTATTTATAGTAAACATGTCGAGCCATGGATCTAAAGCATAAATACCATTTTTCAGATACAGGAAAGTTGTAAAAATAGAAAATAATATCCAAGGTACACTTGCTAGAGCTCGATCTATAGTTATTGTCACTCGGATCGGGACTGGATGGTAGATTTTTCCCTTTCCTTTCTCTTCCCTCTCCTTCCTCTCTCTCTCCTTCGTGTTCTGTTGAGGGCTACTGAAAATGAGCCCCAAAATCCCTTAATTTTCCATTTAAAACACGGGAGAAAGAGGGCACATGCAGGTCCATGTGAACGCCACTCGAGCACAGGTCAAGCAGTGCTCGATCGGTGGCTTACGCAAAAGTGAGCTCGAGCAGCGCTCCAACGGTGTTCGAGCACCCTGCTCATAGCCGGGGGTTGCTACTGCCTCGCCTCGGGCGGTCCACGAGCGGACGCTCACGCAGTGCTCGAGCGCCCTATATTCGTTTGGCCCATTTTACCCTATTTTACTTCGATACTAAATGTTTTCATATTCTTAAACCTAAACATGATTTCCATCCACATAATTAATCCATAATTATCACGTTTTGGGGACGGGATCTCAAAAGTGAGATGGAGGGCGCCGATTCCAGTGTAGGCGTGCTCAAAGTGTGCTTACTAGACGCTCGAGCACAAACTCGATTTTCACCCCACCGACTTTAGTTTTTGTTTATCAAAAGGAGAGGTGGGAGAGAGTTTTGGCAGAGCAATGATAGAAGCATGAAGGACAAGGAATGAAAAAGGGGGAAAAGAGGAAGATTTTGGTCATTCCACTCCGATCCAAGTAAGAATAACGATAGATCAGGCTAAGGTAAGTATACCTTAGACCTTGTTTTTTGTTTTTATTACTTTTGAATATTTCTATTTCGCTATTTATACTTTAAATCACTTGCTCTCTAAGATTTGTTAAGTGAAATGCATGAATCATGTAACATCCAAAAATATTTTTATCCGATTAAATTAGGATTATTTATTATTTTAGGTAATTTTGGGTAATTCGGGTATAAAAAAATTAATTTAATATTATAAAATTTTGAGAGAATATTTGGAATTGTTGGGCCGGTGCCCGGAGTGTGCCCATTCGATCGTTCAGGTGTCGAATTAAATTTTGGGATTAAAAAAAATGTAATATATATATATAATACATATATATATATATATATTATATAATAATAATAATAATAATAATAATAATAATAATAATAATAATAATAACAATAACATAGAGAAGCATAAGGAAATGAGAGGCAGAAGGGAGAAGTCGGGCATGCATTCAGGTGAGGATTTCGGCGAAGAAAGGGAGAGAGGGGGAGAGAGAGGAGGAGAACAGCGCCGATGAACACGGCGCATGAGCTGGCGATGGTCGGCGATGGACCAAGGGTATTGTTGTAATGCGTGTTGTCTTTCCTGCATCATTTGTGGGAGGTTACCCTCTTAATAAGTGGAGGAGGAACCAATGATCGGGATTACGCTAACCATGCTTCGAAGATAACAATTGGGGACCATTGCTTCGAGGGTCTATAGGTTTGCTTATGGATGTAATTACCATTTAGCTAATCCTAGAGGTCTAAATAGTCAAGTCATGTGAAGGATATGATATTGCACTAGTGTAAATGGGTAATTTGTTTAAAGGATGATAAGTCATTGTGATCTTGTTTCGGGATTGTTTGAACGGTAAGGATTTTAGGGATCGGAATGATTGTACATGAGCTACTGAGGACTTTCCATTTATCTCGAAATTGGGTAGTGCATGCGGGTCAGATATATTGACTCATTGGTATGCTCACGGGATAATAAGTTTGTTGTGTACTTAGGTTCCAATGACTTAGGTGGTGATTTGAGGCTGTGCTGAGTTTTGGGTAATTATTACAATTAGAGTATCTAATTTAACTATAATTTGAGAATGGTGGGATTTGTCTTTATGGTGTAGATATTTTGGAAATTATTCTAATTATGGCTACTGTGTAATATAATTATTTTGTATGGATTGTATACTTTAGGGAAATGTCGGTTGGATGGCATACCAATAAAATAATGATGATATGAAGTTTTTGACCTTGAGGTCTGATTGCAATCTGAGGTTTTTGTCAAAATCTTAACAAAGCTGGATCAAGAAATTTGGGTATCGAGTTAAATTAGATGTGCTAAGAAATTACAATTGGATGATTTGTAGTTAGATAAATAATCATAGTAACGCAACGGAAATGAGGTGAGCCCATATAAAATAAGGTTCAATCTGGGATTTAGAAGGAATAGTTCATTGCATGGCTTAGGGTAGGTTGAAGTAAGAATTTTTAGTTGTTTGAGATCTCGAGCTAAGTTGGTTAAGTAAGCTAATGAATTTGGGTTATTTTCGAACTTGGTCGAATTAGATTTTTGATCTAACGCTTTGTGTAGTAAGAATTTGGAGGATTTAAGATGCTTGAGATTCCTTGAGGTAATCATATTGTATAATAAAGGAAGTGACTTAGGAATACTAGAGAATCTAGAAGTTTACCTCCGATTATAGAAATTCGAGGTTTGTTAAATTTCGAGGATGAAATTTCTATAAGTGGAGGAGAATGTAACATCCCAAAATATTTTTATCTAATTAAATTAGATTATTTATTATTATGGGTAATTTTAAGTAATTCGGGCATGAGAAAAATTAATTTAATATTATGAAATTTTTGGAGAATATTTGGAATTGTTGAGCCGGTGTCCGCAGTGTGCCCATTTGATCATTCTGGTGTCGAATTAAATTTTAGGATTAAAAGAAAACGTAATATAATATAATATAATATAATATAATATAATATAATATAATATAATATAATATAATATAATATAATATAATATATATAATAATAATAATAATAATAATAATAATAATAATAACAATAACATGGAGAAGCAGAAGGAAACGAGAGGCAGAAGGGAGAAGTCGGGCGTGCATTCAGGCGAGGGTACGGCGAGGAGAGAGAGGAGGAAGAAACGGCACTGACAAACGTGGCGCATGCGCTGGTGATGGCCGGCGACCGTCGTGCATGGTGGTGGCCAGTTGGCGTGGCTGCTAGAGTGGCAGCAGCAGCCATAGGAGCCCGGCAAGATGAGGAATTACACGAAGGAGAAGAGGAGAAAATGGAGGCCTTCGGATCCGATTCCAAGCTCGAGCTAGTTGGAGAAAATGTGGAGCACGTCAAGGCAAGTATTGTCATACTCACTATTTGCTCTTTTTTTATTTTTATTTGTTCTCCATCGGGTTTTATTGTTTCGATACCCACCTGAAATGTGAAAAAAGCATAGCCCATGATTTATATTCAATAAATATGTAGCTCTTTGTCCAATTTGCTGTCCGAATCAACCGATTTGGTATCGCCAAACCCTAACCCCACGTTAAAATCAGGATTCCAATTTTTTCCCCTATAATATGTTAAATTGACCTCAAAATATGAATCACCACTTTCCAAATGTGTATTACATCGGCCGAATGATCGATCTCGCACGTTTTGACCTGTTTGCGGCGTCCGAACCCTCTAAAAAGCCCTGTTACTGTTCATCCAAAAATACATAGGAAATTGGCATGCTTTCACCTTTGTATTATATTAAATTAACCACAAAATATGAATCACCACATCCCAATTATGCATATTATCGACCGGACATCTAATTTCACAAGAATCGGCCCATTTGCTGCATCCGGAAGCTCCAAAAGCCCCATGTTACTGTTCACCCAAGAATAAATATAATTTTTACATGTTTCCATAGTAATAAATTGTTATGTGAATTATGACTAATTATTTATGTGCAATTGTGTAATTGCAAGCCCCAAAAAAATATATTTGTACTCCGTTTGCAAGAAAATGTGTTCCAGAGGATTCTAAGGTGAAAATTTGTGAATGTGGTAAGAAATTCTAATCCTTCCTATGTATTGTGATATCCGTACATTCGAACTGGCTCAGGAAAATGCTTAAGTCCAAAAGAAAGAATGAAATCTCATACGTGATTGGAGGAAAGTCCACAATGTGATATGTGATATGTGAACGATTGATGGGGGAACGTTTGATTCTCCCAAATGAAGATAATGTGAATTGAATTGGATATGGTGGACTTTCCCTCAAATGAATATGAATCTTAAAATTAGGACCGTGGACATATGTTCATTGGGTAGTATTCTCTAGCTTGCCACGTCCATCTCGATGGAAACCCAAAGAATACTTTGGTCGTGTATTCTGGTCACTTGTGTTAGCGGGTGATATCCGTGGCATGCTTTAGGATACTATTGTGGAAGGACGGGGATTTGTGTGGACATAGAGTACATCATGTGAACCTTAGATCATGTGGAATATCATGATCCTTTCCTCATCCTCTCGCATCGTTTGCTAGTACGATCTACTGGCCTTGGTCTGCAAAGATTAATGAGAATGTTAAAAAGGAAAACAAAAACGTATTTAATGTTTATATGCAACCCATGTTATTTCAAATGCTTCCCTCCCTCTTATGTTTTATTTTTATACTTAGACTGTTTACTTTTCCCATCCCGATATTGTTTTATTATCTATCAGCCTTTGTTTAGTGATGTATGTTTATACTTGCTAGGCTTTGTAGCTCACACTTGTTGTCTCTCCTTTCAGATGAGAATGCTCTGATACTTGTCGAGACTAAGCTGTGGGGGCAAGATAGGCGACTTGATTTCCTGTGCGGAGCTTGAGGACTTAGGTTTATTACGTATGGAATAGGGATTGGTATTGTATTTTGAGAATCCCAATTATATATTATGTTATGTATGTGTATGTGGATGTGGATGAATAGTTTAGTTTCTTGTGTGTTATGTTTTCATGCTTCCCACAGTTACTTATTGTGGTAATGTTTGAGGTTTCTTTTAGTTGGCATCCTTTCTAGCCGACGTTATATAACGTCGGTGCCACCTACGGTGTCGTGGCAGTTTGAAATCCTGTGAAATTTTGAGTTATTCGGTGATGTGGATTATTGTACAGGGTTGTTTTTAGGTGTTTATATTTTGACAAATGTCTAATTTATAAATGAAACTGCGTAATTTTTCAAGCGTAAATTATAATAAAAATTATGGGCATTAGATTATGTTATTATTAATGAGAGGGTTATTTAAGGAAAATAACCGGTCCGTCACAAATCCCATGACCTTTGATGTAAACTTCATGTTTATGTATATATATTGTTACTCATGACTACGATTTTATAATTTGGCTTATGTTTTGTATTCAATTTGTGTTCTGGAAGTTTCGCTCAATCCCTAGCTCAAAAATGAAGATATAGTTTCGAGTTTAATTTATGTTTATGTGTATGTATTATGATTTATGGTTTTGATTTTGTAATTTCGTGCAAGATTTAGGTTCGATTTTCATTCGGAAGTTTCACATGAAACCCTAAAATGAAAATTTGGGATTTAATGTTTAAAAGTCTTGAATCTTGAGATATAAGTATTATTTGGTGATTTGATAAATTTTTTAAACGATTTGTATTGGAAAATTTTACACGAAACTATATTATCAATTTATAGAGGCCCTCTAAAATTGTCTGAAAGATTGATTGTGTGAATTTGGACTTGGCCTTGAGATATGATGAATTTTGACTATGAAATTATGAGAAAATGCATTAAGTTAAATTAAATTGGTAAGAAAATCGAACCTAGAATTGTCGTATAGTTAGATAAGGTTCTTCAACGTACCTCAGAACGTTACGGTGGTAATTTAGGATAACTCCATCCTTGGAGTGATACGTGATCCAGCCCTCTTCAAGACGTAATCAGAGGATAGAGACTATCGAACCTTTGAATCATGGGTGAAATAAAATGAAAATAAATGTTATCAAACCTTTGGCAATTGATTGTGTAGATTGAACACAATCTATCCTTGATTATTCACCCCCTTGGCTAGTAGGGTATACTAGTTGGGTCCTTAGAATAACAAATTAGAATTTTTAAGAATAAGTGAGATTTAAAACTGATTTATGAATTCTGATACATGTTTATAGCGATTCATTTTTTTTCATGTTTCTAGGAATATTCGGTTCTCCGTTAATTTCCATGACTTTTGCTATATTATAATTATGATTTGCATGAAAATGTTAACCTTGCTTACTTTTAAGGTACCTTGTTGGGTTTCGGCTTACCCCTGTAATTTTTTCCCCTCTCCAGGTAAACCAATAGAGCTAATACTGAATGAACAAGAATAGTTAGAGCTTAGCGAGGAGTTGGATGGAGTCTTGAAGCCCCTTAAAGATTTTGGGAGTTTGATTGTTGCGAATGTAAATGCTTTCTTTTGTAAAAGGAAATTGTATATAAATGGTCATGGCATGTTATGTGTTTTGTTGGAGCAATGTATTGTTTTTGCTTCCGCAAGTTAATTTATGGTTATAATTGTTTCCACATTATTTTTGATGTTTAGATTTGTTTTAGTCCTAGATGACATCTCTCTTAGATCTAATACAGTATTAGGAATACTGTGTTGGTGCCATGAATAATATGGCATTTGTTGATCCTGTGAATGTGTTAAGGATGTGTAGTGGATTTAATTTTGAGGATTGTCTATGTATCTGTCTTGCGCAAGTTGTTTATATGATTTTTGCCCAATTTTAGAGGGAATTATGTCTGATTTTCTATAGATTTCCATGTTATTCAATTATGGGTATTAGTTTGGTATGTTTATTGACGGAGGTTATTAGAGAAAAATAATCCGTTCTGCCACAATTGGTATTAAATAAAAGAGATGCCTTAGAATTATTTTGAATCATATGCGGAAGCTTAGGATCGATTAGGACTGATCAAATAAGTAGATAAAGACTTAGAACGATTAAGTTAGGTTGGGAAATCCTAGGTGTTCTAGTTTGTATAAGTTGGAATTGAATTGAATTAGGACTTAGTGATTAAGTTGATTGATATTGATCTCAGGCCTAAGCTAATTGATTTGGGTTCTAGGTTCAGGTTAACCTATTCTAAGACTAAGGTAAGATAGGGATACATAAGATTAAATGAAATGCTTAAGGGCTGACCTTAGGATTTCTGTTGGAGTGCCTTGATTAATTTTAGCCCTCCCTTTAATTTGATATCTTTAGGTTTATTAATATTGCAATGTTTTTTGTTATAGACTATAAAATGGCAAGTAGAAGCGGTAGAAGAAATTATCGTGGGGGCACTAGTATGCCCCCGGATCGTGAAGCTAAATACCTAAACTTGTTGGGAAGGATAACGAACATCATAGAATCGATGGAGCAATGCCATATGACTCTAGTTCCTACACCAGAGCCGGCTCTAGTAAATCCTACCCCGATAGTTTATGACAAGTTCACAGCGGAGAGAGCGTCGAAATTTTTAGGGGAATCGGATTTAGTGAAAGCGGATATTTAGCTTAGGAGGATGAAGAAGATTTTTATGGTAATCTAGTGTACTGATCAAGAAAAGGTCACTATTGCAGTGTAAAAGTTGGAGGGTGAAGTTGATAGCTTATGGACCATGAAAAAGAGGGCATTAGGTGTGTCTGATGATGAAATTACTTGGGAATGTTCGAAGAAACTTTTATGGAAAAGTATTTCTCCTCCAATCTTCAGGATCAGAAGGATGAGGAATTCATGCGGCTGAGATAGAGAAATCGTACGGTGGCGGAGTATGATGTAAAGTATAAAAAGTTGATAATATATATTATCATGAAATTTCATAGCATTGCACTGAAATCTAATACATTATTGAAATTTCATGAATTTCATAGCATTTCATAATATGTTTTAAATACAAAGTATATATGTTTAATTGTAAAATTATATGCCATGTAGTGCTTTCGTTTCACTCCTTACTTTTGTTTTACTAATCCTTTTAGATGAAAGGTTTGGACACTTGCAGGATGATTTGGATTAAAAAAAGATCAGTTCGAAGAAAATAGTTTAGAATTTGATAAAATCTAATATTGTATTTATAATTTTGAATAGTAGATAATGTTTATGTTATTCGAACAAAGGTTATGTATAAGAATTGATATGTAATCATGGATGGAATTATGCTATTTTATGGTTTGTAGCGTCATGGAACATTAATATATCCGACAGTCAGATAACTTTGAAATTTAGACATATTGAGAAGTTTACTTTGATTTTGTTTTGGTTAAGACAAGACTCCTTATATAATGTCTAACGTCACAGTTTGGTTACTGTCGAAACCAGAAGATGATGGACAATTCAGGAGTTGTGTTTATGTGATATTATTTTATTTCGTCGGTCAAGGTATCGATGTGGAATTCACGTCCACGGTTAAATGAACAGTTAATTAAATTATTAATTGGATAATTACTAATATTGGATAATTGTTAATAATAGGATCAAGTTTTGGGACATGGTTTCCATTTGAACAAACTTAGAACTTGAATTCAACATCTAAGTATGGGGATCTTTGTTAGTTATAGCCCAAATACAATCTGCCAAACCTAGCTAGAACACTAGATTCCCAAGTTAATAACCCGAAGGTGGGTGTTAGGATAACCGAGTTTTTCAAATTGATATAAAATTGATTTAGGAATCAGTCTAGATAAATGCTTGACTCACCAACCGAATGGCCGAATCACCATAGATATCAAAGATATGGGGAATTAATAACCTGATAAAAGAATAAATTTGGTAATAAATCCTGATGAATAGTTATACAAAATCAAGTGATACTCAGTCACATTAAAGCAAGTAATAATGGTTGAATAAATGCTAAGCATTAATTGTAGGACAATTACAAAGTCATTATAATGGATCGTTACCACATCAACATCATGGTTGGGACCCAAGTAGCATAATGTTTCAAACGGTAGCTATTCTAATTCAAGAAGGGATAGGCTGATTGGTATTTAGATTATAAATATAGACCCCCAGTTAAGCGAAAGAGTAGAGGATTTTGGCTAAGAATTTCCTCTTTTCAAACTTATCAAATTAATTGTGACGAAACGATTTTTTTTATTCTTAGATAATTCCGTCATTACAGATACAGGAACTGAATCCCAAATAACGACCTAAAATTCTAAGGAAAAACAGACAGAGTTTTTCCTAAAATTGGGCTAAACTGAATACAAACAACCTGTATAAAACCTACAAATATACAAGCATTTCATCCATAACACAGGATCATCAGACGCCATGTCTTCCCCCATGGCTTCAATTAATCAATCCTATCCACTAACTAGACCAAAACCAAATATACAACCTATACAATCATGATACTATTTGAATATCACAATTTACCCTACAACAAGTGTACACAGGACCACAATGCCATCCATGGCTTTATATCAACAATCCTAACTACTATACCAAAATCCATATGAGAGATGTCATCTAGGACTTGTACAAAATCCAAAGAACAAAGTAGCGAAAGCAACTATTTCCATAACAGAAACTTGCGGAAGCATAATGCAATTCTAATAATAAACAAAACATGTCACAACTATTAATACATAATTTTCATTCATCATTTTTGTGAGATTCTAATCCCAAAATATGATAAATGTAAAGTAATTAAGTTGATAAAAATCATGATTACACTTAAGAATAAGAGAAAAATGGGTACCGAAGCAAAAAGGAGTGAAACCAGCCAAAGGGGAGACCTGCGCTCGCCGTCTGCTCAAGCACACGGGAGGCACGCTCGAGGCAAGCTGGGAGTGATCCTGGCTATGAGCACGCCACTCGATCACCGTCGAGCACTACTCAAGTACTCTTTTGCGAGAGCGGGCACTCGAGCACCACTCGACTAGTGCTCGAGCGCTAGTCATGTGACCTGCATGTGTTCCTCTTTTTATCATGTTTTAAAGGGATGTTTTGGGTGTTGGGGGTTCAGAACAGCCATGACAAGAATGAGAGAAGGAAGAGGAAGGAGAGGGGAAAGAGAGGAAGGGAGAAAAATCTTCCGATCCGCTCTGATCATAGTAAGAATAATTGTAGATTGAGCTCAAGTAAGTGTACTTCAGACAGTATATACGATTTTTATAGTGTTTTAATATCTCAGATATTGTATTTCTGCTCTAAATCCATGGTTCTATATGTTTACTATAAATAATACCTGTTTCTCCTTATTAATCAGGCAGATTTCATGCTTACTTGTATATACTGCTAAATAAACTTCCGATTTCATAAAAATACATGTGTTTGATGTCCGTTTATCGTCCAGAAGTTTTGGCAAAACCCTAGGTACGAAAATTGAAAATTTGGTGCTTTAAATCCCTAATTTCTGATATGAAAAAGGTATCTTGTAAAATAATACTGCCCATGTTATGAAAAAGTTATCTTGTAAAGTTATCTTGTAAAATAAATTAGGACCATAGGTTTTGAAATATCAGATAAGTTGCAAGAAGGGTGATGAAATTAATATGGTGGTGCTTGTAAGTTATGTAATAAGATGTATGCTAAGTGTAGATGGCATATTAGGTAATACCTAGAAGTCATTATGCAGATAAGGAAATTAGAGGAAGCTATTAAAAGAGAAGATTAGCCTGTCTCATCTTCTGATCGGCAAATAAGGTTGCTGTTGAGGTTTTGCCAAAATCGATAATGATTTTGAGGATTCAAATAGAATCGATATGGTTATTCGGGAAATTTTAAAAATTTGGTTAGCCAAGAAATTAAATTTTTGATGTTAGGAATGTGTGAGCCCATGAGATCTCAAGATTTGATTTGAGATCCAAGGTATTCGTAGTAAGCCAGAGAGGTGATAGGTAGAATGTTTAGGTTCTGAGTTTAATGAATTTTGAAAGTGTAACTCACTCCCATGACTGATAAGATGAGTATGGAACCAAATGAGTTGATAGATGAGAACCCAGCCTTTGATGAAGTCCCAGTTAAAAAAAAATTAGGGAAGTGAATCAAGTGTTGAGGATTGAAATGATTCTAAGGAAGAGATCTCAGGATACAAGAAGAAAAGAGGGACCCCCAGTTAGAGTTACTCCTTCATAAGTCGGAATTGCTAATTGGAAGTCTCTATTTGAGAATTGTGGGTATTGCCTTAGGAGAATTGCTAATTTGTCTAATAAATTAAGGGTCAGAATAGTTATGTCATGACGGAAGTTGTCCTTGGGATTTTGCAAGTGGGTAGGTTTGTCTAAGGATTATGTAAATAGACTTTGGTATTTTAGGGAAAACGGGCATTGATACTAGTAGTGGATGTTAAGGGTCTATAGACTTGATATGCCTTTAGTGCTTCGTAAGAAACAGGAAAAGAAAATTGTGGATAGGCTCAAACACCTGGGGTAATAGGATGTCGCATACCTAAGTTGGGAAGCAGTATTTTGTTCAGAATGTTGGGGTTATGAAGTTTTGAGATGGGAAACCCTTATGGTTTTATATCAGAACAACCCACTCATCACGATTATGGAGGACATATTTGGGTCTACTCGGTTGGCTCCTTGGTGTGCCAACAAGATCTGAGATAGCTTAGTGTAGGGGTTTCAAGATCTTGAGGTTGCTAAGTGTTGAGGTCTTGAGATTTTGGGTGACGATACAAAACTATATCGAATCTATAGTGACTGCTCTAGTTAGGAATTTCTAGTTTTGTGGTGAATTGAGGATCTGCAAGAATTATTTTTGCGATATGGTTATCTTAAAATCAGTTTTAATCGTGGCTATCACATAAATTGGGTGTTTGAAAGGGAATGTGTATCTCATGAAAATGTTGATTCAATGACATGCCAATGAAATGATGAGAATGTAAAGTATTCCACTTTTAAGGTCTAATTGTGACGTAAGATTTATGTCAGAATCTTAGCTAAACATGATAAAAGAATTGGGTGTTAGGTTAAATTTGCTGTGGTGGTAAATGGTAATCAAACGATTTAGAGTTAGATGATTTGATCAGAGTGCGCAGTGAAAATGTGGAGAACCTGTGTATTTTAAGATTTAAATTAATGTTCATAGGAAATACTCAAACTCGAGACTTAGCTTAAAGGAAATAAGGCATTTTGCTCATTTAAGGTTTAGAACCAAGTTGGGAAAATAGTTACTGAATTGGGTTTGCCTTCGGATTTGATGAATTTAGATGAGTATAGAACGAATAAGGTACTAAATATCAAGGCAATTTGGATGTTGAGGTTTCCAAGGATGATCATTTAATTGAAGAAATAACTGGGGAATGTTAGAAAGGTTTCCTCCGATTAAGAAAATTTGAGGTTAAGTGGGGGAGAGTTGCGAGATCCCAATCCCAAAATATGATAATTAGAGAATAATTAAGTTGATAATGATCATGATTAGACTTAGGAATAATGAAAAAAATTGTTATCGGGACAAAAATATGCAAGAGGGGTGCGATGCCCGAAGGACGCCCGAGGCGCAACTCAGGCGCAAATCTGAGAAAGTAGCGCCCGAGGGTCGCCTGAGGCAGAGCGAAGGCGTGAGAACTACGACAGCTGGCGCTCGATGACCGCTTTAATACCAACCTGTGCGTGAATTTGCCGCCTGGCGCTCGAGCGCCAATCTCGGGGAGCAACCACGTGGGTCTTTTCTTTTGTTTTAGAAGGGGGAAATGTGGGGGGACAGAGAGAAGACTTAGCAGAATTGTGACGAAATGGATTTTTTTATTTTTTTGCATTCTGCCAACAACCTCCCTGAACTAACACTAGGGTTTCGGTGATCTGGTCCGGGTCAGACGTTCCTACCAATCACAGGATCACAGATGCCATCTAGGACCCATACATGATTTTCATAAAATATGTAACGGAAGCCAATCTATTAATCGGCTGAAGCATTTACATTTATACCCATAGAACTCATTTATGTATACATAGTCATAAAAGTCCAATTACAAAAGTACATATATTTCAACCGGGTCATTACAATAAAACTGCTTCTTCCGGGTAACTCTAAAATATGCTTCCAAGTCCTTAGGATCATTCAGACGGAGTTCTAGTCACTCCATCTCGTCAGATACGAGCTCTATAGTTTCATCTGGATGGGAAAAAAATAGAAAACAGTGAGCCGAAGCTCAACAAGGTACATGCAGATCTTCCATAAAGCGTTTATGCTGTAAGGCGAATACAAATACATATGTAGCATGAATATTATAAAATAAAAGTTAACCGGATCATGGCAAATGCATAATGCAAGAAGTCAGGAAGGCGGAGCAGTCAAATTCTGAAAATCAGAACAGAAAATAGAGTCGATTTTATAAAATTTCTCTTCTTTTATTTTTATCGACAAGGGACATCGCTAGCGGAGGGGGAAATAATCAAGGATAGATTGTGTACATCTCCTCACAATCACGACAATGCCTCCTTATACAAAGCCTCGATGACGGTTCTCACTTCCTCCTTGAACAAAGCCCCGAGGACGGCTCCCTTTCGTTATCCTCGATTACCACCATAAAGTTCTAAGGCATGCCGGAGAACTTTATCTCTCAGTGCTAAAATCTGATCTTATTTATCTTATCATAAGGCCAGTTTACTTTTTCTTTAGTTCACATTCCGGATAGGCATAAAACTTTCGGTCGTCATATTTCAAAGTCGATTTCAAATTCATTTTTCTTATTCCGATCAAGTATAAAGACTTTCAGTTTGCATGAAGTCGGTTTCAAATCCATAAATCTCATTCCGGTCAATAATTCTTGTATGACTCAAAGCCGGTTTACTTCTTCATTTTTATACAATTCAAGTTTAATCACAAGTTGAGCAGAAACCGGAAAGAAGAAAGCAGAAGACATGAATTAAGAATGAAATCAAAATCACATTTCTAGTCTGATCGTACAGCAAGAAAGACATCAGAGATATAACTTATCAAACAGTAATTAAAACGGCAAGTCTGATATACTACGTGCTGAAGCATTTAAATCCGAAGAGAACACTTGCAATTTTCTTAAAAACAGAAGTATACTTAAAATCTGTATTTAAAAAGGAATGGTATACTTGCCTGATTGTTGTCCGCCCACTCTGACTGACTTGAAGCTTTTCCCCTTCTTCACCCCTTACCCTCCTTCCTCGCCAGGAATTCCACACCCGTCCCTCAATTGGAGCTCAGTATATAAAGAGGAGGGATAAGGTGGAGTAAGTGGGGTGGGTCACCTACTTAGTACTTCCTTTAAGGGGTTAGGTGGGAGTGAGTGGGGTAAGTTATCTACTTAATACTTTCATCTAGAAGGTCAACGGGTAGTTCCAGTTGCTCTAATTAGATTGGGATCTAGCTGGAATCTAATAACAAAGTAGGCCCTTGTCTTCTGAATTCGGTACTCAATTCTAGTCGGTCAACCTTTTTATTGGTCTACTTTTTCGGTTAACCCTCTTACTCTAATCCGGCCCAACTTTTACTCAAAGCCGGCCGGTCGTTGCTTTTCTCTTATTCAAGGTCGGTCAATATTTCTAAAAATCGATCAACCCTTCAGTCAACCTTCCAGTCAATATCTTGATGCAGGTCAACATCTTGACACCGGTCAACATTTTGACGATTGTCAACAGCTCGACGTTGGTCAATATTTTGATGCCAGTCAATATCATTATACCGGTCAACATTTTGATTACCATTAGTTCCGGTCTTCCAGTGGTGTAAGGTTACTCCGGTTTAAGTCAAAATCAAAACACTCCGATTTTTAAGTAGCAATATTTTTCTTTCATTTTAAGCTTCTTTGATTTCAAGATCTCACAATTCTCCCCTACTTAAAGAAATTTTGTCCCCAAAATTTAAATGAAGTTACATACCTTAAATCAAACAAGTGGGGATACTTGCTCCAGATTTCTTCTTCTCATTGCCAGGTGGCTTCCTCAAGTGAGTGATGTTTCCAGAGTACCCTCACCAGAGAATCCGTCTTTATATGCAGCCTTTGCTCCTTCCGGTCGAGAATTTACAGTGGCTCCTCGACGTAGGATAAATCCTTATTGATTTCCAAGGCTTTGAATTAATAACGTGTGTAGGATCATAAACATACTTCCGAAGCATGGATACATGAAACCCTTTACTCCAAACCGCAAGGTTCCCTTGGATGGTGAGACTTTCAAAAAAACAAAATCTCCTATCTCAAAATTCAATTCTATCCTCCTTTTATCCGCATAGCTTTTCTGTCTGCTTTGAGCGATCCTTAAATTACTATGGATCAGTTTTATTTTCTCATCCGTTTCCTTTACGATTTTTGGACCCAAAATCCTTCTATCTCCGGTTTCTTCTCAGTGAATCGACGACCTGTATTTCCTTCCATATAAAGCTTCAAAAGGCGCCATGCCGATACTAGCCTGATAACTGTTATAAATTTTGCTAGTGCCAGGTAAGTATCCCAAGTGCCTTTCATTTCTAATACAGAACCCCTCAACATATCCTCAAGAATTTGGATAGTTTGCTCAGACTGGCCATCCGTCTGAGGGTGTTAAGCAGTACAAAATTTTAATTCAGTTCCCAATTCTTTATGCAAACTTTTCCAAAACCTTGAGACAAAACGGGGATCCCTATCAGATACAATGGAAGCAGGAATTCCATATAGTTTCACGTTCTTGTTTACATACAGTTGAGCCAGCTTATCACGTGGATAGGTCGTCCTAATTGCCAAGAAGTGGGCTGCCTTTGTCAATCGGTCAACTATAACCCAAACGGTATCGTGATTTCTAGGAGTCCTCGGCAGACCCGATACAAAATCCATAGCAATGTCCTCCTATTTCCAGCTCGGGATTGGCATTGGCTGTAACAACCTAGAAGGTTTTCTCCTTTCCGCCTGCAATTGTTGGCACACAAGGCGTTTTTTCACATAGGCCACGATGTCCTTCTTTATATTCCTCCACCAGAAAGTTTTCTTCAAGTCTTGATACATTTTATTTTTTCTGGGGTGGATGGTATATCTAGACCAGTGGGCTTCCTTTAGAATCTTTTCTTTTAACTCCTTATCATCTGGCACACATAATCGGTCTCTAAACCTCAATGCTCCGTCTATTCGGATACTGAATTCAACTCGAGACTCCTTACTCAAGTCGCTTGCAATTTCTACAAGGAATGGATCATTAACTTGCTTTTTTCTAACTTCACTAATAATCTCAGGCTAGATCTGAAGATAAGACAGGAGCATCCTATTGCCCTTAACATATCGCTGGATATCACATTGTTTCAGATAGTCTAATAATTCTGTTTGCTTGATTTGCAATCGAGCCACAATTCCTAACCGTCGACTTAATGCATCCGCAACTACATTAGCCTTTTCAGGCTTATACTGTATCTCACAGACGTAATCCTTTAAGAAATCAAGCCACCTCCTTTACCTCATGTTAACTCCTTCTAGGAAAACAGATACTTCAGGCTTTTGTGATCAGAATACACAAGAAATTTTTCACCATACAGGTAATGCCTCCAAATTTTCTAGGCAAACACCATAGCAGCTAGTTCTAGAACATGGATAGGGTAGTTTTTTTCATGCACCTTAGTTGTCTAGACCTGTAAGCTACCACCCTACCGTGCTGCATTAACACACATCCCAAGCCTGCTTTAGAGGCATCACAGTACACCTCATAGCCTCCTAATCCTTCTGGAATCACCAATACTGGAACAGTAGTCAGGTGATCCTTTAGGTCTTGAAAACTCTGATCACACTCCTTAATCCATTCAAATTTAACTTCCTTATTCAGTAATCAAGTCAGAGGCATAGCAATCTATGAAAAGTTTTTCACAAATCGGCGGTAGTAGCCCGCCATGCCCAGAAAGCTTCTAACCTCGGTTACAGAAGTCGATCTACTCCAATTAGTAACAACCTCTACTTTCTTTGGATCAACAGAAATACCACCATTGAAAATTACATGTCCCAAGAACGTCACCTTCTTTAGCTAGAATTTACATTTTCCTAACTTAGCATACAACTTTTTCTCACAGAACACTTGAAGTAATATCCTTAGATGAGTCTCATGCTCCTCATAGTTCTTTGAATAGATTAGAATATCATCAATAAAAATTACCACAAATTTATTCAGATATTGCCTGAATATTCTATTCATTATATCCATAAAGGTAGCAAGGGCGTTCGTAAGCCCAATGGGCATAACAAGGAACTCATAGTGGTCGTATCTTGTCCGAAAAGCAGTTTTAGCTACATCCTCTGGCTTAATTCTCAGTTGATGATAACCAGACCTTAGATTAATTTTTGAGAACACCCGAGATCCTTGCAATTGATCAAACAAATCATCAATACGTGATAGAGGATATTTATTTTTTATCGTGATTTTGTTTAATTCATGATAGTCAACACAAAGTCATAACAACCCATCTTTCTTCCTCACAAATAACACCGGTGCTCCCCAAGGAGACACACTCGACCGGATAAAATCCTTATCTAATAGCTCCTATAATTGTAATCTTAGCTCCTTTAACTCAACAGGGGCCATTCTATAAGGGGCCTTAGAAACTGGACTGACATCAGAAACAATAGAGATCTCAAACTCAATCTCCCGATGTAGAGGCAATCCAGGCAACTCCTCAAGAAATGCATCCTCAAAATTGCGGACGGCTAAAATGTCCTTAGCCGGCACCTTATGACTCCCAATGGAGCAGGCATAAGCCGAGTAAGCTTTACATCCTCTTCTTACCAGATATTTAGCATGCAAGGCTGAGATCAACACCGGCATCTCCTTCTTCCTAATGCCTTGGAAGAAAAAGGTTTTCATCCCAGGGATATTAAAATAAACCCTCTTCATAAAGCAATCGATGGTGGCATGGTTTTTAGCCAGCCAATCCATCCCCAGAATCACGTCAAAACCTCCCATGTTTAGTAACACCAAATCCACAATTAAACATTGTCCATCTACTTCCATTACGCATCCAAGATATACAACATCAGTAATTATAGAAAATCCAGTAGGGATACACACAGACAATTCATAATCCAACATGTAAGGGGTAGTGGCAATAAGGCACGCAAATTGTGAAGAAATAAAAGAGTGGGTAGATCCTGAGTCAAATAAGATAGATGCAGGGACTTTACAAATAGAAAGAGTACCTTCCACGACGTTTGGCGATGCCTCCAATTCCTGAATAATCACTGTAAAGGCCTTAGCCGGAATAGCAGGTTTTTTCCCTCTAGTCTCAGGCAATCCTTGATTTGGTGGCCTTGCTGCCCACATTTGAAACAGGCTCCTGTCATCCGACGGCATGCTTGCCTTGGATGCATCCTTCCACAGGTAGTACGGTGCATAGCCGATGTCCTTGAATCGGTCATCAACTGAGCCGGCACAACACCCTTTCCTTTATTAGTCGTCCTTGTTTTCTTGGACGATCAAAAAGATCCCCCAGCAGGTCCGCCACTAACGCCTGCCCGGCTAGCTACCCTCTTTGCATAAAATTTCTCTATCTCCACTTCTTTTTTATAAATGATTGCCCTATCTAGTATATCGACAGACGTCTCAAGCTTTAATGTGGACAGTTGTTTCCTCACATCATCTCGCAGTCCTTGCTGAAACTTCTTTGCCTTTCTTAATTCGTCTTCTACATAATAAGGCAAGAATCAGGACAGCTCAGTGAATTTAGCATCGTACTCAATCACCGACATACTCCCTTACCTAAATCTCATGAATTCCATCTCCTTTTGGTCCCGAAGACTAGATGGAAAGTATTTCTCCAGAAAAGCTTCCTTGAATATATCCCAAGTGATCATCTCGTCGGGCACTCCTAGCGTTCGCTTCCTCATACTCCACCAACTGTCCGCTTCGCCCTCCAACTTATATACGACGAAGGTCACCTTCTCCTAGTCCATACACCCAATTACTACAAATATTTTCTTCATCCTCTTTAGGCATATATCAGCTTCTGTCGCATTGGGTTTTCCCAAAAAGCCTGGTGCTCACTCCGCCATAAATCGATCATACATGGTTGGAGCCAGGATGGTCGGAGCTGGCTCGGTCGCAGGGACCGGAGCCATATGCCTATGCTCAATAAACTCCACTACGTTGGTCATTCTTTCCAATAAATCTATATAGGTGGCCTCCCGATCATGGGGTGTATTACGACCATTCTTTCTTCCTCTTCCACTAGCCATCCTAAAATCAAAATAGGTACGATTTTATAATCCCAGAAAATATCCATCAGCTCATTAAAATTGAACTTAGGCTAGGTTCCAAGCCTCTTTAGGACTCTAGCAACCCAAGTTACCTGGGCCTACTTCTTAGGGAAATCTAGTATGAAGATTCAAACATATGCTTCCACATTTTCGATTGATCAATTCCTAAGGCATCTCATATCCCTGATACCAATTGTGACGAAACGGATTTTTTTTATTTTTTTGCATTCCGCTAGCGACCTCCCAAAACTGACACCAGGGTTTCGGTAGTCTGGTCCGGGTCAGTCGTGCCTACTAATCACAGGATCACAGATGCCATCTAGGACCCATATATGATTTCCATAAAATATGTAACAGAAGCCAAACCATTAATCTGCCGAAGCATTTACATTTATACCCATAGAACTCATTTATGTATACATAATCGTAAAAGTCCAATTATAAAAATGCATATATTTCAATCGGGTCATTACAATAAAACTGCTTCTTCCGGGTAACTCTAAAATATGCTTCCAAGTCCTTAGGATCATTCAGACGGAGCTCTAGTCACTCCATCCCATCAGGCACAAGCTCTATAGTTTCATCTTGAGGGGAAAAAAAAGAAAACAGTGAGCCGGAGTTCAACAAGGTACATGCAGATCTTCCATAAAGCGTTTACGCTATAAGGCGGATACAGATTCATATGCAGCATGAATATTATAAAACAAAAGTTGACCAGATCCTGGCAAATACATAATGCAAAAACTCAGGAAGGCTAGAGCAGTCAAATTCTGGAAATCAGGACAGAAAACAGAGTCGATTTTATAAAATTTCTCTTCTTTTATTTTTATCGACAAGGGACATCGCTAATGGAGAGGGCAATAATCGGGGATAGATTGTGCACATCTTCTCACAATCATGGCAATACCTCCTTGTATAAAGCCCTGAGGACGGCTCTCACTTCCTCCTTGTACAAAGCCTCGAGGACGGCTCCCTTTCGTTATTTTTTATTATCACCATAAAGTTCTAAGGCATGCCGGAGAACTTTATCTCCCACTGCTAAAGTACAATCTTATTTATCTTGTCATAAGGCGGGTTTACTTTTTCTTTAGTTCATATTCCAGACGGGCACAAAACTTTCGGTCATAATATTTCGAAGCTGATTTCAAATTCATTTTTCTTATTCCGATCAAGTATAAAGACTTTTAATTGGCATGAAGTCAGTTTTAAATCTATAAATCTCATTTCGGTCAATAATGTTTTATGACTCAAAGCAGGTTTACTTCTTTATTTTTATACAATTCAAGTTCAATCATAAGCTAAGCAGAAAACGGAAAGCAGAAAGCAGAAGGCAAGAATTAACCATGAAATCAAAATCATATTTCCAGTCCGATCGTACAGCAAGTAAGACATCAAAGATACAGCTTATCAAACAGTAATTAAAATGGCAAGTTTGATATACTACGTGCTGAAGCATTTAAATCCGAAGAGAACACTTGCAATTTCCTTAAAAACAGAAGTATACTTAAAATTTGGATTTAAAAAGGAATGGTACACTTGCCTGACTGTTGTCCACCCACTCCGACTGGCTTGAAGCTTTTCCCCTTCTTCACCCCTTACCCTCCTTCCTCACCAGGAATTCCACACCCTTTCCTCAACTGGAGTTCAGTATATAAAGAGGAGGGATTAGGTGGAGCAAGTGAGGTGGGTCACCTACTTGACACTTCCCTTCAGCGGTTAGGTGGGAGTGAGTGGGGGTAAGTCACCTACTTGGTACTTTCATCTAGAAGGTCAACGAGGTAGTTCACTTGCTCTGATTAGATTGGGATCTAGTTGGGATCTAACAACAAAGTTGGCCCTTATCTTCTGAATTCGATAGTCAATTCTAGCCGGTCAACCTTTTTATTGGTCAACGTTTTTGGTCAACGCCTCTTACTCTAATCCGGCCCAACTTTTACTCAAAGCCAGCCGGTCGTTTCTTTTCTCTTATTCAAGGTCGGTCAACATTTCTAAAAATGATCAACCTTCCAGTCAACATCTTAACGCCGGCCAACGTCTTGACATCGGTCAACATTTTGACGATGGTTAACATCTCGATGTTGGTCAATATTTTGACGCTGGTCAATATCATGACATCTGTCAATATTTTGATTACCATTAGTTTCGATCTTCCAATGGTGTAAGGCCACTCCAGTTTAAATCGAAATCAAAATACTCCGATTTAAGTCAAAATCAAAATACTTCGATTTTTAAGTAGCAATATTTTACTTTGATTTTAAGCTTCTTTGATTTCGGGATATCACAAGAATGCACGAAGGGAAAGAGAGGAAAGGAGGGAAAAGATAAAGAGAAAAGGAAAAAGAGGAAGATTTCGGTCGTTCCACTCTGATCAAAGTAAGAATAACGGTAGATCGGATTAAGCAAGTATACTTTGGACCTTGTTTTTCATTTTTACCATTTTTAAACATCACCATTTGGTTATTTATACTTCAAAATTCTTGTTCCCTAATATTTGGTATGAATATTGCATGATTCTTATGATTTTTGGTATAAATACCATGTTTATGTATATGTATTGTGATTTGTGACCTCGATTTCACAACTTGATTCATGTATTATGTTTGATTTACGTCCGGAAGCTTCGCATGAAAACCCTAGGTTTAAAGTTAGGGATTTTGTGTTGGAAAACCTTGAATCTTGGAATTTGTGTGCTACTTGGTAAAATGTGAAGTTTATCGGACTATTGGTACTTGAAATTTACATGGAACGGTATTGTTGAAATGTTAAGAAAATTTTGAAGTGTCTGAAGGTTTTATTGTATGAGTTTGAATATGCCTTTGAGGCTTGATAAGCTAAGTTATGGAAATCAGAGTAAGGATGCCTTCAATTAAGAAATTCGATAAGAAATAAATAAGGAAATTGGGCCTAGAAATGTCAAACAGTCAGATAAGGTTTTCCGACATGCCTTAAAATATTACAGTGGTAATCGAGAATGACTTTGTCCATAGAGTAATACATGGTCCGCCCCTCCTCAAGACGTAAATAGATGATAGAAATTTGAACCTTGAACGTGGGCATCGCATGGGAATAGATGCAAAATTTTCAACCTTTGCCTTAGATTGTGTGGAGTGAACACAATCTATCCTCGATTATTCGCTCCATCGACTAGTAAGGTCTACTAGTTTAGGTCCATTTGAAGAATAAAGTTAAATTTTTAAGAACGATTAAAATTAGAACTAATTTTATGAATTTTCGGCACATGTATATCGATTTATACTTTGTTAATGTGTGAGGACCCGAAATCGAAAACGTAATGACTAGATGTGATTAAGGTGATTAATATCGATAAGAGGCTATGCATGTAGTGAAAAAGTGGTGGTAAAAGTGAAAAGTTGGAAAATGCCCAAAATTCAGCAAGCGGCCGTGGGCGCCGCTGGGGGCTCGAGCCCTCCTATTGGGCGGAAGAACCAGTAGCGTGCACACATCCCTCCGCACGCTGGCCGCTCGAGCCGCCTATCGAGCGGAAAATCCAGGTCAAATTCGGGCACCGGCCGCTCGCTGGCCGCTCGATGCTCCGCTCGAGCGGCTGCGCGATAAATAAAATCCCGCGCGGCTTTCCCTTCCTCATTTCCACGTGATTTTAGGGTTTGAGGAGAGAGAGAGAGCGCCGACTTAGAGAGAGAAGAAGGGAGAACGAAGCCCGGGAGCCCGAATCCAACCCCGAGCTAGTTATAAAGGTGAAAGCCCGCGACAAGGTAAGTGTACCTCGGACGCCGTTTTGCATTTTTACCGATTTTCATCTTTGAAAGTTTATGAAAATGATGTGAAAAATGAGATTGAAGCATGTTTCCTTCGTTTAATCGGTTAGATTTCATACTTGTCCATATTTGTTAAAGTATATGGCCCCGATTTCATGCATGAACATGTAATATGTGTTTAATTTGGCTTTGAGAGAATATGGTCAAACCCTAACTCGAAATTTTTGGGGTTTTATGGTTTAAATACATGATTGAGTATATATATGTTGAATTATGGCATCAATTTCATGATTAAACACAAATTTAGAGATCGATTTGTGTTCGGAAGCTTTGGCGATGTGCTAAGTACGAAAATGAAAGGGTTTTAGTGATTTTTAACCCAAGCTCTAGTTATATGAAAGTTAATTGACATCGATGTGAAACTCCCGGTTTAATTTGTTTTTGAAAATATGAACGCCCGTTTACCGACAATATTCCCATGTAAGTTTAAAGAAGAGTTGAAATTATATTGTAAAGTTTGATTTTGAAAATGTGATTTTCGATAAAGAGATGTTTCTGTTACAGTTATTTTAGGACCCGGGACTGAGTACAGTCCAGATAGGTTCTCCGGCATGCCTTAGGACTTTTCGGTGGTAATCGAGGATAACTCTGTCCATGGAGTTATTTGTGGTCCGCCCTGCCCTCGGGGCGTTACCGTCTGGAGGGATACCGTTACCGGCCTACCTTCGGGTGGCACACCGTACCGATCCCGTGAGATGGGATATTACCGTTACAGGCCTTAGATTGTGTGGAGTGAACACAATCTATCCTCGATTATTCGCCCCCACGGCTAGTAGGGTATACTAGCAGGGTCTGTACCGATATGTTATGATGTACCGTTTACCGTTTTACCGATATGATATGTTACCGTACCGGTTACCGAATATGAAGTACCGACATCGATGACTTATGATGTATTTCATCGTTTTACCGATATGATACGTTAATCGCACCGATTACGAATATGAAGTACCGATTACGATGATCGTTTATGGTTTACGGAATCTTTGTACACCGCATACTCGTTCACCGATTTCCGATTTATGGAATTTAATACCGTCAAAGCATGATTTCTGTTTCATGGATTATATTATGATTTACCGTTAAAATTGTGCATAGTTACATGACCGTTTCGCATCATGGTTTTTGCTCACGTGCATGTACCTTTTGGGCCTCGGCTCATTGTTTTAGTGTTTTCCCCCTTCCAGATGAGCAGTGAGAGCTCTTGCCCGACGAACAAGAGAGGCAGAGAGAGAAGCTTCTTGAGGACTTTTGAGGACCATAGCCTAGTGGGACTATTTTGGAAAAGCTTGTTGATGTAAAGCCTAGTTGCATATAATTTTGTATACAGATATTGTGCTTATTGATGTCTTGGAACATGTTAATTTTTGGTATAGAAAGCTCTTGATATGTATGATAGTAAAAGAGAATATGCTATGCTTCTGCAGGTTGTAGTGTACTTCCGCTATACTCTGGATTTCTTGAGCAGGTCCTAGATGGCATCTCGTTAATTGTCTGTTAAAATAGTAATTGCTTGGATGGATTTGTGCCATGGATGGCACATAGGATCCTGTGAATGATTGTTGTAGGAATTATAAATGATGGATAGATGTGTGCTTGATTTTGATGATTATTACAGGTTTGTATTTTTGGATTTTCATCCAGTTACAAAGGAGACTCTGCCGAAATTTCTGCAGAAGTCTTGCCTTAATTAGGCGATTAAATATGTTGTCTTTTTGGCGGAAGCTTTGAAGAAAAGAAAAAATCCGTTCCGTCACAATTGGTATCAGAGAATTGAAATGCCTTAGGAATTGATCGATCGAAAAGCGGAAGCATAGGTTTGAATGTCTGAATAGGATCCCGGTAGGAATAAGTAGGGGAAGCTAAGATAGTTAGGACCTTTAAGAGATTGGTTCTTAGGCTTGCTTGGAAGTTCCTTAAAGTTATTGAATACTTCATTCTTGATACAATGGATCATTGTTCTTATATATATATGTGTGTTGCCTTGATTATAGGATGGCAAATCGAAGAGGTGGTAGAAATGGTCGCGGTGGCATTAACACGTCTTATGATAGAGAGGCGGCCTACATCAATTTGCTAGAGAGGATGACTAATGTAGTGGAGCATGTCGAGCAAAAGCACATGGCTCCGAATCCTGCACCCGAGCCATCTCTGGCACCTCCTGGACCTCTGACTTATGACAGTTCACGGCCGAGAGCACCACCCGGGCTTTCTAGGAAAGCCTGATCCGGCTGAGGCGGATATATGGATGAAAAGGATGAGGAAGATATTTGATGTGCTTGGCTGTACTGATCAAGAAAAGGTCAAATTTGCTGCGTACAAGTTGGAAGGTGAAGCAGATAGCTGGTGGGATATGCAAAAAAGGGCGTTGGGAGTGCCTATTGAGGCTATTACTTGGGAGATGTTTGAGGAGGCGTTTTTGGAAAAGTATTTTCCATCCAGTCTCCGGGATCAGAAGGAACAAGAGTTCATGAGGCTGAGGCAAGGAAGCATGACTGTCAAAGAATATGATGCTAAATTCACGGAGTTGTCTCGCTTTGCACGATTTTATGTAGAGGATGAGCAAGAGGAAGGCTAAAAGTTCCTCCGGGGGTTGCGAGATGATATCGAGGAAAATTGTTGTACATTTTGAAATTTGAGTCTTACGCGAGATCTTGGATAGAGCTACCATTTATGAGAAGGGAGACGGAGACGAGAGAGATTCTTGGCGAAAAGGCGATCAGTAGCGGGGAGTGAAATCTTTGTATCAGTACGGGGTCTTGGGTCATTCAAGAAGGCTAAAACGGCCGATAAAGGAAAAAGTGTTATGCGCCCATCCGTGACTAGTACTAAAGTCTCGCGAGATGATTGTACTTTACGTAGGAGGAGACATCCGGGACAAGAATGCCGCAAGATGACAGTGCGTGTTTTAGATGTGGGCAGCGGGGCCATATTTCAGAGGCGCCCGCTACCACCGAGGAGGGAAGGAAAGAAGCCTCACTATTTCGGCAAGGGCCTTCGGTGGATCATTTCAAGATCCGGGAGGTATCTCGAACGTAGTGGAAGGTACCCTTTCTGTTTGTGGAGTTTCTGCATCCATATTATTTGACTCGGGGTCTACCCATTCCTTTATTTCCCCTCGATTTGCATGTTGTATCATATCTGCCCCCTGTGCTTTGGATTATGGATTATCTGTATGTACTCCCACTGGATCGTCTGTGATTACTGATGTGATGTATCCGGGATGTGTGATTGAGGTGAGTGGGAATAATCTGGTTGTGGATTTAGTGTTGTTGGATATGGGTGATTTTGACGTGATTCTTGGGATGGACTGGCTGGCCAAGTACCATGCCAGATCGATTTGTTTCTGAGCGAGGTTTGTTTTAACATTCTGGGGATGGAGCCCATACGCTTTGGGGCATTAAGAAAAGGGGGTACCTATGTTGATTTACTGCTCTTCATGCCAAGCATTTGATGAGTAGTGGATGTAGAGCTTATTTGGCATATGCACCCTACTCATGGGAGCCATAGTGTGCCTAGGCTGAGGATATCCTTGTTGTTTGTGACTTTGAGGATATATTTTCGGAGGAGTTACAGATTGCCTCACACCGGAAATTGAATTTGAGATTGTTGTTGTCCCTGGTGCTAGTCCGGTTTCAAAACCTCCCTATCGTATGGCTCGGCTGAACCAAAGCGGTTGAAGTTGCACTACAGGAGCTACTAGACAAGGGTTTTATTAGGCCAAGTGTATCTCCTGAGGGTGCACCGGTGTTGTTCGTAAGGAAGAAAGACGGGTCCTTGCGCTTGTGTGTTGACTATCGTGAATTGAACAAGGTCACGATTAAAAATAAATATCCTCTCAAGCGCATTGATGATCTTTGACGGTTGCAAAAGGGTCACGGGTGTTTTCCAAGATTGATTTGAGGTCGGTTATTACCAATTAAGGATTAAGCCGGAGGATGTAGCTAAAACAGCTTTTCGGACGCATTATGGCCATTATGAGTTTCTTGTCATGCCCTTTGGCCTTACAAATGCTCCATTGCTTTCATGGATTTGATGAATAGAATTTTCGAGGCCATACTTGGATAAATTTGTGGTGGTATTCATTGATGACATCTTGATCTACTCAAAGGATCACGAGGAGCACGAGAGTCATTTGAGGAAGGTGCTTCAGGTGCTCGAGAAGCGTATGCCAAGTTGGGTAAATGTGAGTTCTGGCTCGAAGGGTGATGTTCTTGGGACATGTGATTTTACGATGGTGGCATTTCTGTGGATCCCAAGAAGATAGAGGCTGTTACAAGTTGGAGCAGGCCAACTTCTGTGACTGAGGTGAGGAGCTTTTTGGGTATGGCGGGATATTACAGGCGCTTTGTAGAGAATTTCTCTCGGATTGCTATGCCTCTGACTCAGTTGCTAAAGAAAGAGGCTAAGTTTGTGTGGACAGAGGAGTGTGATCTGAGCTTTCAGGAGCTTAAGGATCGTTTGACCACCGCTCCAGTGCTGATTATTCCAGAGGGTTCTGGAGGCTTTGAGGTGTATTGTGACGCTTCAAAGGCGGGTCTAGGATGTGTGTTGATGCAGCACGAAAAGGTTGTGGCTTATGGGTCTAGACAATTGAAGGTGCACGAGAAAAATTATCCTACCCATGATCTTGAACTTCTTTGCTGTGGTGTTTGCATTAAAAATTTGGAGACATTATCTTTATGGCGAGAAGTTCCTTGTGTATTCCGATCATAAGAGTTTGAAGTACTTATTTTCACAAAAGGAACTTAATATGAGGCAAAGGAGATGGCTGGACTTCTTAAAAGATTATGATTGTGAAATCTGTTACAAGCGGGAAAAGCTAATGTGGTAGCAGATGCTCCGAGTCGCCGATCGGGCTATGTGGCGCACCTACGGGTCAAGCGAGATGGAGATGTTGGAGTATTTGAAGCAGTGTGATATCCAACGCTATGCCAAGGGTGATAGGATGCTTCTGTCATATTTTCTGATTCAACCCGAGGTAGTTGGAGAGGTCAAGGAGAAACAGGTGAATGATTTGTTCCTCATGGATATTGTTAGTGACTTGGGCAAGGAATCTCGAGCTGATTTTAACATCTGGGCTGATGGTGTGTTGAGATTTAGAGATCGGATATGTGTACCGGATGATAAAGAATTGAAGGAGAAGATCTTGAAGGAGGCTCACCGGTCTCGATATACAATCCACCCGGGAACGAACAAGATGTATCAGGATCTGAAAAAGACCTTCTGGTGGAGAAACATGAAGAGAGATATCATGGGCTATGTGGAGAAATGCCTAGTGTGTCAGCAACTGAAGGCCGAGAGGAAGAAGCCTTGGGATCACATGACCAATGCACCCGATCCCGGTGGAAATGGGAGGACATTGCTATGGACTTTGTATCGGGACTGCCGAAGACTCCTAGGAAGCATGACGCCATGTGGATTATAGTTGATCGGCTGACGAAATCAGCCCACTTTTTGGCGATCGGGATGACCTACTCGCGGGATAGATTGGCTCAGTTGTATGTGAATGAAATCGTGAGGCTTCATGGAGTTCCTGCCTCCATCGTGTCTGATAGAGATCCGCGCTTTGTCTCGAGGTTCTGGGAAAGCTTGCACAAGGAGTTGGGGACAGAATTGAAGTTTAGTACAGCGTATCATCCCAGAGGACGATGGTCAATCCGAACGCACCATTCAGATTCTCGAGGACATGTTGAGGGCTTGTTTTGGAGATGGGAGGAACTTGGGATACTCATCTTGCCTAGCTGAGTTTGCTTATAACAACAGCTACCAAGCTAGCATCGGCATGGCGCCATTTGAGGCATTATATGGGAGGAAATGTAGATCACCTATTCATTGGGAGGAAAGCTGGAGACAAAGAGAATTTTGGGCCCTGAAATTGTGAAAGAAACAGCAGAGAGAAGATCAAAGTGATTCATGATAATTTGAAGGTTGCCCAGAGTCGAGAAGAGTTCTTGAGATAAGCGGAGGAAGGAATTGAGTTTTGAGATAGGAGACTGGTGTTTCTAAAGGTCTCACCGTCAAGGGCACGTTCCGATTTGGGGTAAAAGGAAATTGAAACCTCGGTTCATTGGGCCATTTGAGATTCGGAAAGGGTCGGGGAGGTAGCCTACGGTTAGCGTTACCACATGCGTGCAGTGTACACGATGTATTTCATGTTTGATGCTTGGAAATACATCCACGATCCAGTATACGTGATTGATTACGGGACTTTGTCCATTGATAAGGACTTGTCCTACATTGAAGAGCCATTGCAAATCTCAGACCGAAAGGATCAAAGGTTGCGACGAAGTCCATTCCTTGGTAAAAGTTCTTTGGAGGAATCATTCAATGGAGGAGGCTACTTGGGAGCGCGAAGAGGAGATCCGAGACAAGTATCCTCACTTGTTCCATTGAGGTATGTACTTTACTCAATTTCGAGGACGAAATTTCTTTAAGTAGGGGTGAATGTGAGGACCCGAAATCAAAAACGTAATGACTAGATGTGATTAAGGTGATTAATATCGATAAGAGGCTATGCATGTAGTGAAAAAGTGGTGGTAAAAAGTGAAAAGTTGGAAAATGCCCAAAATTCAGCAAGCAGCCGTGGCGCTCGGCTGGGGCTCAAAACCCTCCTATTGGGCGGAAGAACCATGGCGTGCACACATCCCTCCGCACGCTGGCTGCTCGAGCCGCCTATCGAGCGGAAAATCCAGGTCGAATCGGGCACCGCCGCTCGCTGGCCGCTCGATGCTCGCTCGGCGGCGCTCGCGATAAATAAAATCCCGCGGCTTTCCCTTCCTCATTTCCACGTGATTTTAGGGTTTGAGAGAGAGAGAGCGCCGACTTAGAGAGAGAAGAAGGAGAGCGAAGCCCGGAGCCCGAATCCAACCCCGAGCTAGTTATAAAGGTGAAAGCCCGCGACAAGGTAAGTGTACCTCGGACGCCGTTTTGCGTTTTTACCGATTTTCATCTTTGAAAGTTTATGAAAATGATGTGAAAATGAGATTGAAGCATGTTTCCTTCGTTTAATCGGTTAGATTTCATACTTGTCCATATTTGTTAAAGTATATGGCCCCGATTTCATGCATGAACATGTAATATGTGTTTAATTTGGCTTTGAGAGAATATGGTCAAACCCTAACTCGAAATTTTTGGGGTTTTATGGTTTAAATACATGATTGAGTATATATATGTTGAATTATGGCATCAATTTCATGATTAAACACAAATTTAGAGATCGATTTGTGTTCGGAAGCTTTGGCGATGTGCTAAGTACGAAAATGAAAGGGTTTTAGTGATTTTTAACCCAAGCTCTAGTTATATGAAAGTTAATTGACATCGATGTGAAACTCCGGTTTAATTTGTTTTGAAAATATGAACGCCCGTTTCCGACAATATTCCCATGTAAGTTTAAAGAAGAGTTGAAATTATATTGTAAAGTTTGATTTGAAAATGTGATTTTCGATAAAGAGATGTTTCTATTCTGATTATTTTAGGACCCGGACTGAGTCAGTCCAGATAGGTTCTCCGGCATGCCTTAGGACTTTTCGGTGGTAATCGAGGATAACTCTGTCCATGGAGTTATTTGTGGTCCGCCTGCCCTCGGGCGTTACCGTACGGAGGGATACCGTTACCGGCCTACCGCCGGGTGGCACACCATACCGATCCGTGAGATGGGATATTACCGTTCTGAGCCTTAGATTGTGTGGAGTGAACACAATCTATCCTCGATTATTCGCCCCACGGCTAGTAGGGTATACTAGTAAGTGTACCCGATATGTTATGATGTACCGTTCTAGTTTTACCGATATGATATGTTACCGTGCCCGATTGACACGAATATGAAGTACCGACATCGATGACTTATGATGTACCGGATTTCTTGTTTTACCGATATGATATGTTACCGCACCGATTACCAGAATATGAAGTACCGATTGTTTAGATGATTGTTTATGGTTTACGGAATACTATACACTGCATATTGTTCACCGATTTCGATTTATGGAATTTAATACCGTCAAAGCATGATTTCTGTTTCATGGATTATATTATGATTTACCGTTAAAATTGTGCATAGTTACATGACCGTTCCGCATCATGGTTTTTCTTTGCTCACGTGCATGTACCTTGCTGGGTCTCGGCTCATTGTTTTAGTGTTTTCCCCCTTCCGGATGAGATGGTAGAGCTCTTGCCCGACGAACAAGAGTAGAGAGAGAAGCTTCTTGAGGACTTTTGAGGACCATAGCCTAGTGGGACTATTTTGGAAAAGCTTGTTGATGTAAAGCCTAGTTGCATATAATTTTGTATACAGATATTGTGCTTATTGATGTCTTGGAACATGTTAATTTTTGGTATAGAAAGCTCTTGATATGTATGATAGTAAAAGAGAATATGCTATGCTTCTGCAGGTTGTAGTGTACTTCCGCTATACTCTGGATTTCTTGAGCAGGTCCTAGATGGCATCTCGTTAATTGTCTGTTAAAATAGTAATTGCTTGGATGGATTTGTGCCATGGATGGCACATAGGATCCTGTGAATGATTGTTGTAGGAATTATAAATGATGGATAGATGTGTGCTTGATTTTGATGATTATTACAGTTTATATTTTTGGATTTTCATCCAGTTACAAAGGAGACTCTGCCGAAATTTCTGCAGAAGTCTTGCCTTAATTAGGCAGTTAAATATGTTATCTGTTTGGCGGAAGCTTTGAGGAAAAAAAAAAAAAAATCCGTTCCGTCACATAATGTTTCATGACTTTTGCCTTGTTGCATTCATGATTTTATATGCCGTGATCTTCACTTTATTGTATTGTGTTTTACAGGAAAGATTTACATTGCACATTTTTTGTACCTTGTTGGGCTTCGACTCACTTTGTTAGTTTTCCCCTCCAGATGGAACCATAGAGCTAATTCCAAGCGAACAGGAGTAGTTAGAGCTTAGCAAGAAGTTCGATGGAGTCTTGAAGTCCTTAAAGATTTTGGGATTTTGACTGTGTAAATGTAAATGTCAAATTTAGTGGATGGAATTTGTATGACTTACAATTATACTACGTTGCGAATTATGCTGGGATAGAGTTTGTGCTTCCGCAAGATTATTTTGTGAAATTAGTTGCTACCGCTATCTAATTTTTGTTTTGTACTAGTCCTAGACGACATCTCTTGTATGAATTTTAGTATAGTAGATAGGATTAATAAATTAGAACCATGGATGAAATTAAGGCGTCTGATGATCCTGTGTATGAATTGTGAAGATGCATAGTAGTCCGTTCCATCACAGGACACATGGCACACATGGCACAACAATTTCAACACTTAGTTTAATTTTTAAAGTTGAAAAATAAAAGAAGGGAGGAAGGTGGGGCATGACTCTATCCACCACCAAATTCCCTAATTTTTACTAACCATTTAAACCAACTAGTTAAAAGATAGAACTTGGCACTAAAAGAGGATAGAACACATGGCTTATTAGGGGACTAAACGTGTATTAAATTTAGCCACAATGAGATGAAATCAAGTGGCAAAGTAAGGAAGCCCCAAATCAGCCAAGGCTAGCTGATTCAGTATGTAGGGGCAGCAGAGCTTTTGCCAACTAAATGGGGTATGTGGCAGCTCTAAATTAATTTAGAGATGACTAGACATGTTTAGCAAGAGTTTAAATAAGAGAAATAAGAAAGAAAATCAGAAGAAAGAGAAGAAAAAATTAGAGAGAACAGAAGGAGAAAAACAAAACCGAGGGAGAGAGATCAGCTAAGGTAATTAGGACATCAAATTTAAATTCCCCTTAAATCAGGCAAGAACACTACTATCTCCTTCATTTGTTAATAATTTATTACTGTTATATTCAAGTATTATCAGTCCAATACTTTAAATTCAGGCCACAACCATGTTAGATTAGGAAAAAATCAGAATCATGTCATTTATAGAATTGATTGCTAAACCTTACTGATGTTTGATTTATACATACCATATTTGATCGATTCATGCCATAAAATTTTTAATGTAGATACTTTAAGATGTTGGCGAAATCACCATATTTTGGTAGCAAAATTATTCCTCATAAAATCAGTCGATTCGATGGAAAATAAGTTGACCAGTGGATTGAACCGGGTGGAAATAGAACAACTGTTGATACTGATTTTTAGTTAATGTTTTCACTAAATTTTGGACCGGTTTAAACTCTATAAAAATTAATTATGACACTTTAATGAATCGGTAATATGTCATAAAATTGGTGTCAAATTCCCTTTTAAAAATTGGATCAATTCATCCTAAGGAAAGGTATATTGCACTGAACCGGCCAGAAACAGACTTTGGCACCAAAGATCAATATATAATTTTGAGCCGGGCAAGTATAAAATTAAAAAAATTTATATGAACCAATCCAAAATTATGTGTTGATTCTGAAAATATAAGTGGAATAGTTTTATATGTGATTGGACCACTGAACCGACCCCAAAATCGAACACTGCCCCTGAACTGGCCACTACACCAGTTTGATACCAAAAATCTATTGCAGGATCATAAATGCAAAATCACAATACAAAAATTTAAACAAGAGAGTAGAAAATTATACCAGAACTTTGAATATAATGCTAGACTTTGATCAATAATTGCTGAAGTACAAACTTAAGGGATTTGGATACAAACGTGGGGATTTGAATACAAAGATTGAACAAAATTAAAATCTGGGCTGAGATTGGAAACTGAGGTCTTTTTAAGTTTTCTCTGGATTTTTGAACCTGCCTTGAACTGAAGTTGAGTTGGCCTTCTATAGAAGGCCTAGATCAATTGGCACCATTGATCATCTTCATAATTGAGTAGTATCTTTCTATTTTGCTTCACATCGTCCTTTTGGCTATCACGAGTCTTGATAATTGAGAAGCATCTTTTCTGTTTTGAGTCACATCGTCCTTTGTCATTATGATAATTTGTTTCCTTGCGTAACCGTCTTCTCTACTATAGCACGAATAGTATTTTCTGTAATTTTGTTACTGTAGCATAAATAGTGTTTTGTCAAGGTACTATAGCAATAGTGTTTTTGCGTGTTGTTTTGCCTGATGTGTCGTGGTTGCCCTGTTCTGCTCTATCTTTTTGGCCTTGAATGCCATGGTTTACGCTGATGTGCCTACTTTGAATATGTCTGACGTCTTCTTTGAATATTATTGAAAGTTGACGTATTGTGCTTGAAAAGTAATAACTTTTGCTATTATTTTTGGCTTTAGCTGTTGATATTTTTTTGTAGCCTTTCTTCTTCTTTTTCTTCTTCTTTTTTTAGGAGAATACTGACTCAAAAAGGTGCATACTTTGCATATCTCTTGAGAATCTTGGATCGTTTAGCTTGGCACATATATTGCCAAATTGCTGGTGGCATTAGAATGGCTTGTTGGGGAATAGCATCTTGGATATGACTTGGAAAAGTTGTAGGAAATTGATGTGGTTGAATACCTGCAAATTAACACTAATGTTAGTGATTTTTTTGTGATAAGGCCATTCAAAAATTGAATAGATCTTGAGCATATCCAACCAAGTCTGGAGGCGGGGGGCTGTCTGTACGTGAAGGTGGTTGCGTAGAAGAATCTAAGGCTAGATCATCATCAGAAATATCATCCCACAGTATATTGAAGTCATGGGCTTGTTTTGAGAGTGTTTGCTGCATTTGGACCATTATAGTGTCTAGTTGAGCCTTTTGGGTTTCCAATTGTTTAGTAGTCTTGGTAGACCTTCATGAGTATACAGAAGGTGTTGGTGATCCAGTAGCTCAAGGACTTTGTGATCCAGTAGCTTGAGGATTTCTTGGTTTGGGTTTTGGAGGAGCTGAAGGCTTAGATACAGTTGGGGTTACTAGAGTACGAGTCATATACGTGGTTAGAAGAATTTTGGATGCAAGATTGACAGTCTAAGCTAAGACTTGATTTCTTTTATAATCAGTATCAATTTAAGTATAACCAACCATAATATAATTAAACTTATCCCACCATTTAACTCTAAATTCTCGGACAATTGATAATGGGTATATTTTGAATTACTAATGGCATATTTTCATAATATTGTAACATGTAAAATGCCATGACATGATCCATGAAATTTCATAATCAATATGAAAGGCAATGTCCGATGGGGTTGAAATATATCTTTGTATAATTCTTCATAACGGATACGAGCATTGTTGACAATGCTTGGATAGAGGACTGGTAATGGTCCAAAGTAAATCCACCATTCAGTGAACCACATTGGTAATTATTTAGGACATGATTTGTCAAAACGAATAAATCATGAGTGGGTAAAGGATCAAAGATATAAACCATTAAACCATGCTGCTTTGTAATCTTGGTAATTATATCCATTTCGTTGATAATGCATAGAAAATGGTTTTGTGTCCCAAGAATTGAGGGCAACTTCTTGGGATTGTTTGACTCGTTTAATTTTGATTGTAGAAAAGGTAATTATATTGTCTTAGAGATTACGATTGTGTTTGATTTCAACAAAACCTGAATCAATCAGCATTAACTTATAAAATTGCTAGGTTTTAGAATTATCAGCAGTTTGGTACAAATAATTAGGGTAGAACATTCTATTGGTCAAGGTAATCAAATCATTGAGTAGAGGTTTTTGATAATAAGAGGTTAAAACTATATGAAATTTGAGTGGTACAGTAATATACTAGGTATCATTTGAGACAAATTGAGTTGAGGAAGAGGCTAGGGTAACAGCTTCTTTAAAGGTTAATGGTGAAAATTCGGCTAAGGTTATAAATTTATTAGATATTGGTATAATCTGTGGTTTAGGTATTGCATAATCGCTGGCAGATTATTTTGGTAGTTGCTTTGCTGGTGTAGGAGAGGGTTGAATGGCCTTCTCTTTTGCTTTAGGTGGCATGATTTTCTGTAAAAAGTTTTTAGTAAAATATCTAAAATAAATGTTTCAATAAAGTTTTCAACTTCAAAACAAATTTGCCATTGTGTAGAAACATGATTTTCTCTCATTCGCTTAAGGAGGGGGAGATGTTAACCCCTCCTCAGGAAGTTCTTCAACATGGTGAGGCCATGTGGAGTGATACTCTGGTGGGGTACTTTCATGGCAACCCACTGCACTTTCAAACCGTGAGCCATATTGCTAGGAAAATAAGGGCACGGTTTGACATTAAGCATGTTGCGGGCAATGACCAGGGATTCTTCTTTTTTAGATTCGCCTCAAGCTCTATACTTGATAATTGTTTGTCAAGCGGTCATTGGTCCTTTGTTGGCAATCCCCTGTTCCTTAAAAAATGGCAACTTGGGATGCCTCTGTCCAAAGATGTTCATCTTAAATTCCCCATCTGGATTTCCCTTACTAACGTTCCTGTGGAATTATGGACCCCCATTGGAGTGGGTTGGATTGCAAGTGTGGTAGGGCGTCCTATTCGCCTGGACCCTATGACTGCAACACTAGAGCGTATGAAATACGCCTATGTTTGTGTGGAGATTGCGGCTGATTCCCTTTTACCGTCCTCTATTCGTATTAAGTCTCCCCAGTCCCCTGGTTTGGATTCCCAGACTAGTATCGAAATTGGTATTGAATACCGGGGGTAACCTGTGCGTTGTAGCTCATGTAATCACAGGACACTCGTACTTTCGATGCCATTTGCGAAACAACCCCGTTTTTCGGCAGCTCTCGGCCTATTCAAAAGCCCCGTCCTCACGTGGGTGTGCCTCCAAGGCTCCTTCCTATTAAGGAACCTCCCAAACCCCTCGGTTATCATCCTTCCCAAGGTCTGTTTCTAATTCCTTGCGCCCCTCCATGGTCTCAGCGTGAGGAGACTTGCTCTAACTCTGTAAGGACCCAAGTGGGAAGGAAGGACTTGGAGCTTTCCCATCCAGAAGTCTCCGATCCCTCATGCCCTGATGGTTCTTCTAGTGGGGATAATACTAATGGCAGGTTATTATCCTCTGTTCATAACGCTGACCAACGGCGGTCCCCCTGCCTTGACAATTCTGACATCCAAATTGTCCATCGTGGCAATCGGTCTCCCAAGATGGCATCTGGTAGGGTGGATCATCCCCCTGCTGATCACCAACTTGAGCCTCCTGCTTCTCACCCTCCTCTTTTTGGATGTCCTCCTCCCTCGTCATTCGTGAGAACCGGCGGGAGAGGTTTTGATGACTTCCGCTGAGGAGTGCCTCTCAAATATATCTAGTGAGGCTAGTGTTACTTCTACAACCGTCCAGGTTGGAAAGGACAGAGGAAAACTCCCGCTTAAATCTATTTTGAAAAAACCAAAGGGGACTAAAAAGAAGAAAACCCCTTCTCCCAAACCCCATGGTTAACATTACCTCTGCTGAATATCTGAGGCTTTAATGGGGCGCTTAAGTCCCATGAAGTCAAACATTTCATTCGCTCCTCCAATTGCTCTGTTGTTGGTCTCGTGGAGACCCGTGTTAAAGAAAATAAGGCTCCCCTTATCCCCAATAATCTGATGTCGTCCTGGCATTGGGAGATGAATTACTCTGCTACATCTTCTGGTCGTATTTGGCTTGGTTGGGATGAATTCAGGGTTGATCTGTCCGTTATGTCCAAAGAAGACCAACTCATCCATTGTAAAATCCTGAACAAAAGCAATCTCCAATCCTTTTTCATTTCCTTTATTTATGCCTCTAACTCCGAGATTGAGCGTAGAAGTCTCTAGGACAAGTTGTGTGCTATTCACCAACTTGTCTCGGCCCCCCCTGGGGTGGCGCTGGGTGACTTCAACGCCATTAGAACGCCCTCTGAGAATCTGGGCGGTAGCTGGTATGGTAATAGTTCCTTGGCCTTAGATAAATGTCTCATCGACTGTGACCTACAGGACCTGTCCTATGATGGGGCTTTCTTCACCTGGAATGACGGTAGGGAGTTAGGTTCGTGTGTTTACTGTAAGCTGGATAGAGTGGTTGTTAATGGCCCTTGGCTTATGGAGCTTTCGCTACAAAGCCTCCTTTCCCCTGCCCCGGCTCTCTGATCAATCTTCTTGCATTTTGTCCCCACTCAGTTGGTGTCATCCAAAATCTGGTTGTTTTCGTTTTAATAACTTCATCACCCAACATCCTCAATTTTCTTCCACTATTTAACAGAGTTGGATGTGTAGTGTTCAGGGGGTCCCTATGTTTCAGATTATGTCTAAATTGCGGTTGGTCAAGAGGAAAATTAAGGAATTAAATCGTAACATTGGTGATGTTTCTGAAGAAGTGTCCAGAACGCGAAAGGCCCTTGAGGACTTCCAGATGGATGGTTTTCCCCCCCTCTCGTTGCCCTAGTGTTTACGATGAAGAGAATCTTAAAGCTACTTATTGTAGGGCTCGAGGCGGAGAAATCGTCCTTCTGCGCAAAAGCAGCGAAAATAAGATGGCTCAAAGATGGTGATCAGTGCAATAAATATTTTTTTCACTCTATCGCTGGTAATCGTAACAGAAACAAGATCCTTTCTTTAATCAAAGAGGACGGCTCACCCACAAGCAGCTTAGAGGAAGTTCAACAGCTATTCATTAATCACTTTTCTTGCCTCCTGGGCTAAGGCAGACCATTTGATTGTTCCCTCAAGGATCGTCTCCGGCCTTTTATCGTCCACTCTATCCTTGAACACCTCCGTCATGGGCTCTGGTGCCCAATTTCAGCTAAGGAGATTCGTCATGCCCTTTTCTCGATTGATGACTGCAAATCTCCGGGCCCAGATGGTTTCTCTGCTAAATCTTTTCAAGCGGCCTGGAATGTTGTAGGTCCCTCAATCGTTGTTGCTATCCAAGACTTCTTCATGCATGGAAAGCTCTTAAAACAGATTAATGCTACCTTGTTATGCTTAATCCCTAAGGTCAAGTCCCCCACTAAGGTTTCTGACTTTCGCTCCATATCCTGTTGCAATGTCTTAAACAAGATCATCTCAAAGATTATTGCCGCCCGTCTTCAGCCTACATTGCCTTTCCTAGTTGACAAAAGTCAAACTGCTTTCGTTGCTGGTATAAGCATTGGCGACAATATTCTTATGGCCCAGGAATTGTTACATAAATATCACTTGAATAGAGGAGTCCCGCGATGTGCTATGAAGGTTGGTTTGATGAAGGTTTATGACTCCATTCATTGGGATTTTCTGATGGCAGTTCTTGAACTGATGAGTTTTCCTCCTCTAATGAGGACATGGATCCGTGAATGCATTACCACAACTTCGCTCTCTATCAATTTGAATGGCAAATCTCGCGGGTTTCTTCCGAGGTGCCAAGGGCTTAGACAGGGATCTCTATCGCCTTATCTCTTCGTTCGTGATGGAGATTCTAAATGGTATTACGGAAGTCAAAGCCGGGCGCAATCGACTTCCATTATCACCTGGCATTATGAGAAATCAAGGACGGTGATGCTTGGATTTATCGACGACATTCTCCTCTTTTCCAAAGTCGACATTAAGTCTATTCAGATTTTGCATGATTGCCTCACTGAATTCAAAAATCTTTCGGGGCTTTCTCCAAATCCTAACAAAAGCGAGCTTTTCAACTGCTCAGGGAATGAGGACTCCAATCTCCTAATTCAAGGTATCCTCGGATATAAAAGAGGAAAACTTCCAATTTGATATCTGGGTGTCCCCCTCATCACCACTAAACTTTCTTTCTCAGACTGCAAACCTTTCCTTGATAAAGTTCAACAGAGAATTTCCTCGTGGAGGAATAGATAGCTTTCCTTTGGTGGAAGCTTCAGCTTATGACATCCATCCTCTCGACTATCCACAATTACTAGGCCTCTGTATTCATCATTCCTAAAGCGGTAATGAAGAGTATAGATAAGGTCATCCGTTGCTTTCTGTGGAGTGGGTCCTCGGATAGGAATTACTCTGCTAAGGTTGCCTAGAAAGATGTTTGCACGCCTAAGGAGGAAGGTGGATTGGGCCTAAAAAACATTGTCGCATCTAATAAAGCCCTGTTATGTCACCATCTGTGGAGGATCATCACAAAAGACCCGGCCTCTGTTTGGGTTTCTTGGTGTTATAATTATCGCATTAAAGATAGGTGCATTTGGACAATAAAAATCCTGGACTCATCTCCGTAGAGTTGGAGAAAACTAATGAAACTCCGTCCTATTCTTCGCTCCAAGATTCGCTATCACATTTGTAATGGTGTTGACACATTCTTATGGCTGGATAGTTGGCACCCTTTTGGACCCGTCTGTGATCAGTTTATGACAGAATCCGATGTATAACTGGTTTGTCCATGGATGCGAAAGTCAAGGATATCATCAAGCTTGGCAAATGGATGTGGCCAAATCCGTTTGATTTGGAGGTTGCAGAAATTACTGGAAACATGCCGCCTTATCACCCTAAGTCTTCCTCTAGAGATGTGGCAATTTGGTGTGAAGACAACAATGGAATTTTCTCGACTAAATCTGCTTATGGGCTGTTCCATGAGCCCAAAGAAAAGGTGCCATGGTCCAACCTTGTTTGGGGCCCGAAGTTCACTCTGGTTTATGCCTTTATTCAGTGGCTGGCTATTCGTCAGAGACTTAGCACTCTGGATAGTGTGGGCACCTTCATCCATCAATCGGTCTCTTGTATCCTATGTTCCAATGGATCTGAAAGTCACAACCACCTCTTTTTTGCTTGCCCTTTCACTTCGACTGTCAGCAGAAGATGCGCCGTAAGGCTGGGATGACATGGCCATATCCAGATTGGCGTTCCAATATTATGTGGGCTGCAAATCTATGGAAAGGCAATAACTTTAAAGCTTTCTCTTTCCGTCTCACTCTTGCTGCCTCAATGTACTATATTTGGAAAGAAAGGAATAATCGCTTATTCAAAAACTCTTTGCCCTTTAATGAACCCCAATTGATTAACCAAATCACCTCTGCGGTTCGGTGCAAACTGAAAATTTCTCAATCCGACAGGACACAAAGCTCCAGATCCATTTGGACGAGATGGAATATCCCCCTTCTAAATCGGAGATGATCTTCCTTACCTTCAAGGGTTGATGAATTGGTTTGTTTAGGACTGCATGAGGTCTCCGGAGGCTTGCTTCCTGTCCGCCACTTGGTGTGTGGATGGTTAGCTTTTCCCAAATCCTTGTTTTTCCGTCATTCATGTTGTCCGCTATGTTAGCTTGGTTGTTTGGGCCGTTGTAAATCTATATATATATATATATATATAAGAAGAAAAAATAAAAGAAAAAAAAAAGCGTAGTGTATTGAAAAAAAAAAAAACAGCGTAGTGTATTGAGGAAAAAAATATATAGAAAAAAGAAAAGAATATGTGTGTTTGCTTGTAGGTCAGTCGCGGTCTTTCGGTTCTTACTCCCGCAAGCCTGGCAGGCGTGGTCCAGGGTCTTGCCTGGCTCCCTTGGAAGCTTTAGCCTATTCCCATGGTTATGGTTTGGGCTGCCAGCCGACGTGGTAGTTGTAGATCGTTTGGGCTGTATGGTTCTTTCGATGTAAGCTTTGGGCCCCGTTTGAGGTTGGAATAGACTTCTTTCGTGGGAGTGTTAGCTTTATGTCTCGGTCGCTCCTGTGTTGAGAAAAAAACTTAAAATTATTTTGGATAGGATGGTAATGACTTAGTTTTTGGGTTGCTAGTTTAGAAGAAACGCCCTCCACCCCCTCCACCCCAAAAAAAAATTATAATAATAATATTAAAAATAATAATAATAATGGAAGAGTATATTGGATTCGCATAGCTACTGCCATATTGGAATTGCTTGATGCAGATAGCTGGCTGGTTGCGGTGGGGCTGGGATAGTTCTTGTGCTGCTATTTGACCAGGCTCAGTCCTTCTGAACCAGATCTGCTGTTGTCCTTGTTGTCCTGAATCACCATGCTGCTCTATATTGTAATTCCTGTAGGGCTGTGGTGATTATATCGGCTTTGCTGCAAAGTAAAGGTTTCTGTTTGAAAGCTGGGCTGGAAATCTTCTGTGTGTAGTGACAGTTGGCTATTTTGTTCAAATGTTGATAGTGAATGGGATTTTGGGCTGATCTGCCATGTCCGGGTAATGTTGAGGGTTATCTCTCCTAATTCTCGGATTATACGGACGGGTCTTGTCAGCTGAGAGCTTCATGTTGTTTTAATCTGAAACAGCTTTAGCAAGGAAGCTCTTCTCCTCTTTTGCTTAGCTGTGACAGTGAGCTGCTGAAATAGCATTGCTGTAGAATTCTGAGGAGATTTGCTGCTACTCTCGTCGTTGTGGCTATGCGCTGTTACTGATGCATTTCTGTAGGAAGTAATTTGTTCCTATAAATTCGGTTGATGGTGCTGATGTAAACTGGTGGTGGGTTCGTAGTCCCACACAGGTGATGGCAGAAGTTGGAGTTCCCACACAGCTGATGTTCTGGCTGTATGTACAGATGCTTATAGACAGCTGCTGTTCACCGCACTGAAGCTGCCTCCTCCTGGTTGAAGAGAGTTACTGCCTGCTGCTCTTGCAGCAGTTCAAAGGGTTTATGAAGTTGGGTTGTAGCTGTGGGGTGGGTGGCACCAGCTACAGGGGCCCTCTGCCTCTGCTGAGCATGCTGTGTCTGGAGGAAGAAGCAGTGGCGTCGATGAAGATGCTCTATATCAGATTCTGTGTTGCTGATTTTATTGCTCCCCTATCAGCAGTATAGCTGTTATTAAATAAACTGGGTCACAGTTTTTGATTATTATTTGGAGTAGGGTGCTGCCTTATGATAAGTGAAGAGAGCCTCTGGCTGTAAACTGCATTACACTGTATTGCAATCCTATCTCCTGCTGGCTGGTTTGCTGCAGCTGCTGTGTGGAATTAGGTAAGATGCAGTTTCTCTTCTTGCGACTGGTGGTGTGCGGCTGTGTATCGGGGCTGGATTTCCTTCCTTGGTGCTGAAGTGGATCGATGCTGTGGCTGACTACATTAGGCTCATGGATTTTCTGATGCCCTGCTGGTCGCTGGCCATGTGTAGCTGCAGCGAATATTGTAGACTGGACCGTGATCCATTTTGGTCGCAATGGCTGTTTTGCAAAGCAAGAGGTGGATGCGCACAGACTGCTATACTCCTGCACATGGATGGGTTAGTGCCCGTCCAACTTGTCATGTCTCCTTCCGACGTGACTTGCCGAGGCACTGAAGCTGTCCGTGGTGCTGCGGAATGTGCAAGGTTGTCCAGCTAATGGAGTCCTCTAAGAGCACTATGTGAGGTATCACCATGCATGGTGGCCTTTGTTTTAGGCTACTTCTTTAGATTGATTTCACCTTTTGTTGGTTTTTTTTTTGTTCTGACCTCATGATTTGTGTCATGGTAATTGGGTTTGTCTAGTCTCTACATTCTTACTCCAAGTTGGTTAGAATTGGGGGTTAGAAACATAATATTTTTATAAACTTTTATTTATTTAATTTAATTTACTTACTTATAAAAAAACTAGACGAAGGAGAAAATTATGTTGAACTTTGGATATGCACAAAATTTCTTTTTAATGGTTGGGAAATGTTTTGTAAATATGGTTGTGATCCTAATCATATCCAGAATGAGACCTAGTTTGTGTGTTTGCTTGTAGGTCAGTCGCGGTCTTTCGGTTCTTACTCTGAAGCCTGGCAGGCGTGGTCGGGGTCTTGCCTGGCTCCTTGGAAGCTTTAGCCTATTCCCATGGTTATGGTTTGGGCTGCCAGCCGACGTGGTAGTTGTAGATCGTTTGGGCTGTATGGTTCTTTCGATGTAAGCTTTGGGCCCCGTTTGAGGTTGGAATAGACTTCTTTCGTGGGAGTGTTAGCTTTATGTCTCGGTCGCTCCTGTGTTGAGAAAAAAACTTAAAATTATTTTTGGATAGGATGGTAATGACTTAGTTTTTGGGGTTGCTAGTTTAGAAGAAACGCCCTCCGCCCCCCCCCTCCACCCCAAAAAAAAATTATAATAATAATATTAAAAATAATAATAATAATGGAATAGTATATTGGATTCGCATAGCTACTGCCATATTGGAATTGCTTGATGCAGATAGCTGGCTGGTTGCGGTGGGGCTGGGATAGTTCTTGTGCTGCTATTTGACCAGGCTCAGTCCTTCTGAACCAGATCTGCTGTTGTCCTTGTTGTCCTGAATCACCATGCTGCTCTATATTGTAATTCCTGTAGGGCTGTGGTGATTATATCGGCTTTGCTGCAAAGTAAAGGTTTCTGTTTGAAAGCTGGGCTGGAAATCTTCTGTGTGTAGTGACAGTTGGCTATTTTGTTCAAATGTTGATAGTGAATGGGATTTTGGGCTGATCTGCCATGTCCGGGTAATGTTGAGGGTTATCTCTCCTAATTCTCTCGGATTATACGGACGGGTCTTGTCAGCTGAGAGCTTCATGTTGTTTTAATCTGAAACAGCTTTAGCAAGGAAGCTCTTCTCCTCTTTGCTTAGCTGTGACAGTGAGCTGCTGAAATAGCATTGCTGTAGAATTCTGAGGAGATTTGCTGCTACTCTCGTCGTTGTGGCTATGCGCTGTTACTGATGCATTTCTGTAGGAAGTAATTTGTTCCTATAAATTCGGTTGATGGTGCTGATGTAAACTGGTGGTGGGTTCGTAGTCCCACACAGGTGATGGCAGAAGTTGGAGTTCCCACACAGCTGATGTTCTGGCTGTATGTACAGATGCTTATAGACAGTTGCTGTTCACCGCACTGAAGCTGCCTCCTCCTGGTTGAAGAAGTTACTGCCTGCTGCTCTTGCAGCAGTTCAAAGGGTTTATGAAGTTGGGTTGTAGCTGTGGGGTGGGTGGCACCAGCTACAGGGGCCCTCTGCCTCTGCTGAGCATGCTGTGTCTGGAGGAAGAAGCAGTGGCGTCGATGAAGATGCTCTATATCAGATTCTGTGTTGCTGATTTTATTGCTCCCCTATCAGCAGTATAGCTGTTATTAAATAAACTGGGTCACAGTTTTTGATTATTATTTGGAGTAGGGTGCTGCCTTATGATAAGTGAAGAGAGCCTCTGGCTGTAAACTGCATTACACTGTATTGCAATCCTATCTCCTGCTGGCTGGTTTGCTGCAGCTGCTGTGTGGAATTAGGTAAGATGCAGTTTCTCTTCTTGCGAATTGGTGGTGTGCGGCTGTGTATCGGGGCTGGATTTCCTTCCTTGGTGCTGAAGTGGATCGATGCTGTGGCTGACTACATTAGGCTCATGGATTTTCTGATGCCCTGCTGGTCGCTGGCCATGTGTAGCTGCAGCGAATATTGTAGACTGGACCGTGATCCATTTTGGTCGCAATGGCTGTTTTGCAAAGCAAGAGGTGGATGCGCACAGACTGCTATACTCCTGCTGGCGGGATGGGTTAGTGCCCGTCCAACTTGTCATGTCTCCTTCCGACGTGACTTGCCGAGGCACTGAAGCTGTCCGTGGTGCTGCGGAATGTGCAAGGTTGTCCAGCTAATGGAGTCCTCTAAGAGCACTATGTGAGGGTATCACCATGCATGGTGGCCTTTGTTTTAGGCTACTTCTTTAGATTGATTTCACCTTTTGTTGGTTTTTTTGTTCTGACCTCATGATTTGTGTCATGGTAATTGGGTTTGTCCTAGTCTCTACATTCTTACTCCAAGTTGGTTAGAATTGGGGGTTAGAACATAATATTTTTATAAACTTTTATTTATTTAATTTAATTTACTTACTTATAAAAAAAAACTAGACGAAGGAGAAAATTATGTTGAACTTTGGATATGCACAAAATTTCTTTTTTAATGGTTGGGAAATGTTTTTGTAAATATGGTTGTGATCCTAATCATATCCCAGAATGAGACCTAGTTATGTGTGTGTTTGTAGCCGAATCACTTGTGGTTCTGAATTTGACTCTAAATTTTTTTAAAAGACATTGTCATATTTTTTACTAGATGCATCACTATTTACTAGGAGGAATGCATGTGGATTATAAATTTTTAAACAGGGTAAATGTTAAACTTATTTTTTAAAACATTTATTAGTATTGGAGTGTTCATCCTTCCATGCTGAGGGATTTTCTTGCTAATATAAAGGTTTACATAGTTGTCTAAGTTTAGGGACAAAATCAACAATGTGTTTTAAATAATCTTGAAATTGGATTTTATTAATTGACTTATAATTGATTAATAATCTTGGTACTTTTCCTTTTATTTCTGTATTTTTTATTGCAAAGCAATTCTCGAGGGATTTTGATGGTCTAATTATTTTGTTGTCTTGAATTTCCTTCTTGCAATATTTCAGTAATTTTTAATTTATTTGGTCTTCTGTAAAATCTTTTTCATAAAATATTTCTATTTGATGTTATAGTTTATTCCAAAAAATAATTGGCAGATTAAAACTCACGTCTCGTTCACTGGGTTTTTGTAGTTTTTTTAATTTTTATAAAGTTGTTTAATTATTGTCTTATATTTTCTATTTGTTTTTTCTTTTTCTAAATAATTAATTTGTTCTTGCTTTCTTTTATAAGATTTTAACTGTTTTTTGAATTTGTTATTATCATTGTGGAGATTTGATTTTAATTCTTTTTTATTTCTTTGACATAATTGTAAACCTTTTTAATAGGAAATAATTGATCTTTTAAAGGAAATAATTGGTCATAAGTTATCATTATTTCCATTTGTTGGATAATATTAGATCTATACCATTGGGCTTTACTATCCTCAAGTCCAAAGATCTTAGATGGGTCGATCCATAAAGATACATTGTGATAATAGAGAATAGGTGTAGTAGGATGATAATTATTTTGGGGTATAATACATCTGAGACTGAAAGAAATTTCGATTGATTTTATTATAAAATTTTGGCTAAGTATAAGGATTTTTAAAATATTCAGTTGTTGCTTATATTGTTCATTATGTGCTAAGTTATCTTTATTTCTAAAGATTTGTGCATATAATTTCTTGTTAAAGATAATAAGAGGGTATTTTTGCATAAAGATTGAAGTGCTTAATCTATTATCTTGTAATGTTTCATTAATGAATAATGCTGTTGTACAATAATATTCCTGATTGGCATATTGAATATTTAATTTTTCTATTTTATTATAGTCATTTGTTATTTTATAATTTTGACCAATATTCTAGAATATTATTAAATAGTAAATAATTGGATTATATCGTTTTATTTTTGTTAATTGTAAACTTTGATTATCTAATAAATATTGTTGTTTCTCATCAATTTTATTTTTATTTTCTAATATTGATCTATGGTTTGTTCTTAAATAATTTATGATTTTTTCTAAGAACATATTGAGTTGTAGTTTCCAATTGCATAAGTCTTGTAATTTATTTTCTTGTTGACAATTTTCTTTTTGACTTAAATCTTCGTTAGATTCTTTATTACTACATAATTGTTCATCGTTTTTAAGTATTTTATTTTTCTTTATTAATTTACATTGGTTGGATTTATGTCCAGGTTTCTTACATTTTCAACATATAATTTTTGATTGTTTAGCTTGATTTGAGGTTTTGCATTCTTTCTGTGTTTTTAGGTTAAATTTTGAATATGATTTATTTTTTTGTTGGGAAAAATTTTTATTATTCTTATAATCCTTATATTCCTTTGTTTCAAATGAAGGCAAGTACTTGGTTATATATGATGATGATTGTACCACCCCCAAGCATAATGAGCTTGATTCAGGGGGCGAAGAGGGAAGTGAAGATATGGTTTTGTCTTCTTGTATATTAAGAGATGTTAGTCTTGGATAATAATTTGTTGAAGTAGTATTAGGATTACGTCAGTTTTCATTATTTGCGTGATCATGTCAATCTATATTAAGTTATGGTGTCTTACCTATAGTTTCAATAGTTTTAAATATTTTTGGAGTATAGGTTGATGAAGATGGTAAATTATTTCATTTGTTGGTTATTATTTTTAACAGATTATTAATTAATAAATTATCAATATTTGTTAATGTACTTGTAGAGGTTAAGTTTAATTGGTCTAAAGTTGGTCCTATGTTTAATAATGATGAGTTTTGTATAGTTATTATAAATTGGGAATTAGGGTTAATGATATTGTTAAGTTCTTCTTCGTCAATCATAATGTCTTCTTCATCCTCGTCATTATCGTTTTGGTGTGTAAGAAATAATTCAGATTGGTAATTATTTTATTTATGTACTAATTTTGCATTATTATCTTCATTTCTTTCTACAACGTTTTCAAAAGAAATAATGGTAATAGTGGCTAGATTATCTTTGATTAATTTTAAATCTATGAGTGGAAGATAAATAGATATAATCTGTTATCTAGTATCCCATATGGAAGTAATTGGTTTATTAATATTTAGTTGTTTAACATTTTTTATATATGGGATAAATCATTCAAAAAATGATAGATTTTTTTTTTAGTCAATTCATCGTATTTTTTCATAGAAATCTATATTCTTCAATTTCTTCTTTGATAAAAGAACTAAAATACCATTGTCTAAGACTAACATTTTTCTCCAACATAAATTCTCATCTTAATGAATCAATGTCTGGACTAAATGTATTTTCTATATTAATTATGTTAATAGTTTGTATTTCTGATAAGGTTGGTGATTGTGGGGCTGATTATATAATAATTTCTGGAATAAGATTTCTATTTTCTACATGTTTTATTTCTTATAAATACATAAATTGATATCTTATATTAGTGGATGAACTAAATGTTTCGTAGTCTGATATGATTGCTTAAGGTCTGGTAGCATTAGTTTCATATAGGCCATCCACTAGTACAATTATCGTCATCTATAATAAATTACTTGCCTTCATCTGAAGCAAAGGAATACAAGGATTATAAGAATAATAAAATTTTTTTCCAACCATTAAAAAAGAAATTTTGTGCATACCAAAGTTCAACACAATTTTCTCCTTCATCTTGTTTACCAAACTATTACTCATATTGTATGTAAAAATATAAAAAATTTTGTTTTTACACGATGGAAAATTTGTTTTGAAGTTGAAAACTTTATTGAAACATTTATTTTAGATATTTTATTAAAAGAATTTTTATAGGAAATTATGCTACCTAAAGCAAAAGAGAAGGTCAAAAAATCCAGAGAAAACTTGGAAGACCTCAGTTTTCGATCTCAGCCTAGATTTTAATTTTTGTTCAACCTTTGTATTTTCCTTTTACTACTTTGTATCCAAATCCCCCATTTCTGTATCCAAATCCTCTATGTTTGTAATCAAAGTTATACTTCTTCTACTAGCAATCAAAGTCCAGCAATATATTCAAAGTTCTAGTATAATTTTCTACTCTCTGGTTTAAATTTTTGTATTATAATTTTACATTTATGATCCTGCAATAGAGGCCTGGATTGGAAATTGAGGTTTTTTTTTCCCAATGAAATCGGGCAGCAGAGCTTTTGCTAACTAAATGAGGTATGTGGCAGTTCTAAATTAATTTAAAGATGACTAGACATGTTTAGCAAGAGTATAAGTAAGAGAAATAAGAAAAAAAATTGGAAGAAACAGAAAAAAAAATTAAAGAGAACGAAAGGAGAAAAACATAACCAAGGGAGAGAAGTCAGCTAAGGGAATTAGGATATCAAATTTCAATTCTCCATTAATCAAACAAGAACACTACTATCTTCTTCATTTGTTAATAATTCATTACTGTTATCTTCAAATATTGTCAATCCAATATTTTAAATTCATGCTACAACCATATTAGATTAAACAAAAATCAGAATCGTGTCATTTACAAAACTGGTCGCTAAACCTTACTGATATTTGATTTATGCAAAACATATTTTATCAATTCATGCTATAAAATTTTTAATATAGATACTTTAATATATTTGCTAAATCACCATATTTTGGTAGCAAAATTATTCCTCATAAAACCGGTCGATTCAATGGAAAATAAGTTGACCGGTGGATTGAACCGGGTGGAAACAGAACAACTGCTAATGCTGATTTTTAGTTAATATTTTCACTAAGTTTTTGACCAGTTTGAATTCCATAAAAATTAATTATGATACTTTAATGAATCGATAATATGTCATAAAATTGGTGTCAAATTGCCTTTTAAAAATCAGATCAATTCAGCCTAAGGAAAGGTATGTTACACTGAACCGGCCAAAAACAAACTTTGGCACCAAAGATTAGCATTTGAATCGGGCAAGTATAAAATTAAAAAAATTCATATAATTAGTCCAAAATTATGTGTTGATTATGAAAATATAAGTGAAATAGTTTTATATGGTGATTGGACCACTGAACCGGCCCCAAAACGGAACACTGCCACTGAACCGACCCCAAAATCGCATACCTTGCATCAGGCAGAAGCGCTACACTAGTTTGATAGTTTTGCTAAATTTGGGAGAACTGGTTGGAAAATAATTAATGAACCATTCATATATGGTATGATGAGACGGTAAATCAATTAAATATCAAGTGAACCGGCCAACTATTATGTGAACCGGCTGACGAAAGTGAAAACCAAACTAACTTTAATAGACCAGTTAGAAAATCAGCATATGATTTAAGTAAACCGGTCCATTTTTATGAATTATATTAAGTATTGAACCGGTTACTTAACTATGTGGATAATTGTAAACTAGCTCATGTGATAAAACCGATAAAATATTATGGATAGCCGAACCGGTCCTCGAACAGGATAAGTGATCAAACTAGTTGGGCAAAAAGTTAAATGGGACCAAACTGATTAATGAACCGGTAAAATTAGAGAATTAATGGACCAGAAGTCAAATAATATGTTACCTAAAAATTTAGTCAGCACATGTAAAAATTTATATGATCTTATTTTTATAATATACTTTATCATAATTTTGTTATAAATATATAATATGTTTATATATAAGTGAAAGCTAATATGATGCCATGAAAATAAGTATTTTCTCCCAGATAAAAAAATTATGAAAAAAAGTAAGAACAAGTGTTAGAGTTTTTACTAAGAAATTTTAAGAAATAAGAAAATTAAACCAAAGATTTATTATAATGGGTAGTATTTTCTAATATGTCTTAAAATATTACAATAAAAATCAAGGAATTGCTCCTAGCACCGTGGAGGGAAAGTATGGTGGCATGTGGCATCATCTATTGGGATATAATAGGTATATACCACCCTATTCTCAGGGTGTCTTATGGAGGATATTATTTTAGATTATGTAAATTTACATAATTTTTTCCTTAATTGATCGTCCCGTTAATTGGTAACGCCTATTAACCCTAATTCCTTAAGATATATAAAGTAAGAAGTATTGTCAAATAAAAGAATCATGAACAAGAAAAAGAAAGTAAATTATATCATAAAAATGTTTTGAAAGTATATATATATTTTTTCATACATTACGACTTATATTCCTCTCTATAATGTAATTTTAAATAAATTATATATGTCCTTCAATATTATGAGTCTTACTGAGTATTTGACTCACTCTTTTATTATTTTTCTTACTCTCTAGATGATACGCTGAAATTTATACCTGATTAGTAGGGATAAAACTTTAGATAATTGTTATGTTATATTTAGAAATAATGTATTAAATTTTGTTTAAGCAGTAATGTATTAAGTTTGTAATTTTGTAATATATTATGGAATATTACAGCTTTCGTAATTATTTACGGTTATCTTATATGCTTTCGCAATATTTGTAAAAGATGTGTTTGAAATTTTAGCGACATTTTTCCTTATTAAGACCCAAGAGCGTACTCAACTATATGATATTGGCAACACTGTATATATAACCTATTTCTGGTCATTGAGAAGCAATTCGGCCCTCTTCTCTATCATTTTTCTCTGCCTCTCGATCTCTCTTTCTCTCTCTCTCTCAAGCTTCCACTCTACTTCTCATTCTCTATTTTTTCTCTTTCTTGTTTCCTTTGTTTGAACTCCCCTTTTCTTGTTGCCACCATTTTCTGCACTAAGGGCTAGGTTCACAGTGTTTGTCTACTGTAGCAGACGAGCACGTATCACACCACCTCCCTCACTTTACCTCTTTTAAGAAGGCTTCACTATTTAGCCTATGGAGAACTCACAAACTTTCAATTATTATACAAACATAAAGTGCATCATGAACACCCGAGGTTTTGTTGGATTTTTTTAGCATCTTAGTGTAGGGAGTAGTAAAGGGCTATCAGTAATAATGATGTTTTTTTGAATAGTTATGATTATTTAAATATTTTTTTAATTTTAAAATATCAAAATTTTATTTTTTTAAAATAATTAAAATACTTATTTTTTTAATTTTAGTCATTTATTTTAAAATAAATAATTATAATTTAATTATTTTTAATTAATTTTTAAATTTTTAAAATTAATTAATTTATAATTATTTATTAAAAAATAAATAATGAAAATATAAAAATAGAGCTTTTCTATTTCTAAAAAAGATAAAGATCTCAATCCAACATTCTAGAGAGTCCAAGAGATTGGGGAAGTTATGCATCTCTTTCGCAGCAGGAGGGAGAGATTGTTTTGCCAAAGAAGAACCGGAACTCATATCTCCCACTTCTTCTGATCTTGTTTGGAAGTGTTCATAGATATTCGAATAAATATAGTTAGTATTCTCTCTTTCCCTTTTTTTTTCCAATTCCACTTTTAAATTGTAAATTATATTATTTAATTTTGTTTCATTAGTAATTTTACTTTATGTGAAAAATTTCTGTTGAATTTGTGACCTAGAACAATCTAAGATTAATATTTACGAATTTTGGGTGCTGAATACCTATTATGGTATCATTCTAGTTACTTTTAATTTTACTTAATATTTCATATACAATAAAATTGATGTCAAAATAAAAATCAAGAACAAAATTAAAAGCTGTGAAGATTGTTGGTTTTTTTTTTTTTTCATTTTATTTCATCTTTCTTTCTAATGAATTTGTCAAAAACATTTTGGCTTTTAATTCTGGGAAAAGACATGCTAACAGCCTACTTTGGCATTTTGGAAGAGTCGAGATATTCAGATAATTTTTTTCCCCAACCCAATAAGCATTGCATTTATCTCGATCGTTAGAAAATGATTATTTGGGAAGAATGTGATAAGCTTGTGTTAACCTCCGTCGGCCGGCGTCGGTGAAAATTGGAACTCCGATTAATCATCACACCGACAACGCCGTCGTTCTTATCATGATACGCTGACGCAGACAAAATCTTCAAAAGCGTAGCTTATAAGCCGAGCCACAGCAAAAGCCGAGTTCACCACCTTCAATTATTTTTTTTTAAAAAAAATGGGAAATCTTTGGCATCTCTTTATGCCAAAAATATCTTTTCGGAACTGTCTACTGCCAGTCGGACAGAAATGGCCGGTTATTCCACCGGCTACTGCCAGTCAGACAGAAATTGCATTTGAGTTGAATTTGGGTTCATTTCATTTTGGGAACCAGGAATGCACGTAACCCGAGTCAGGATTTAACCTTGTATCTGACCCAAGTTGGTTTATTTAAAGAGAAAGAAATGGCTGTATTTTCCGTGGGCTGTCATGAAGAGTGTATCCTCTCCCTCCAACCCCACTCCCGCTCCCCTCCCCATATTCTCCATCGTAGATGTGCTATCAAAGATCATTGTCCTGCAGAAAATTTGCAGCTGAATTAATTGAATAACAATGGAGAGAGGGAGAGAGAGAGAGAGAGAGAGAGAGTGGAAAAGAAGTGAGAGATAGATTCGATTGCTTCTTTTCAGGGCTGGGTTTGTTTTAGCTTGTGTTTGAAAGCTTTTTGCTTGTGTTTACATAATTCTGAGGTTGCTGCTTGGTGCTTGTTTGTTGGGATATTGAATTCTTTCTCTTTCCTTTGCATGGGTTCAGAAGGAGAACAAGTATCGAGAAAGGAGACGGATGGGGAGGCCAAGAGAATGAAGTGGTTGTGTAAATTGACTTGTATACACCGCCGCCGCCTAACCATTTCTTCTTCTTCTTCTCCTGTACACGGGACGATGCCTTCCAAGTGAAAGGCTTTCTTTCTCCCCGACCATTTTTCACGAATATTTAAAAGAATCTCATCAACCCCAGAAATAAAACAAACAGGATAGGAGGAGATAAAGGCCGTTGATCTTAATAAGATCTGCTAATTGCTTAATCTATGTTATATGAAGGGACTTGGCAGCTCAGACTCCTTGGGTGATCTGATGTCTATCTGCCCGGCAACAGGTTTCAGTTTTCAAGACACAAGAGCTACTCTTTTTAGCTACTTATTTGTTATAAGATTCAGACATACCCATTAAATGATTTTACTTAATTTTCATAACGATCATTCATCTTTCAATGATTGTCTTTGAAAAGTCTATCCTCATCCATTATATCAAAAATAAAGAACTTTTGTTTTTCCAGTTGTAGAACTTTTCGTGTTCCAACCTTTTAACAGTCTTGACTTCTGTTTCTAGTTTATGTCCAAGACGATCAAGTTTCTTTTATTCTTACTTAATTTTGGTCAAATTGTTTAGACGGTCATAGTCCACGAAACAACCATGTGCACTATAGGAATTCCAATCCATGTTGGATGGCCTTGATGAAGAAGGCTGTGTGGTGGGAGAATCCGGCCACGTCTCTGAGAAGAAACGCCGGCTAAGCGTCGATCAAGTGAAGGCCTTGGAGAAGAATTTTGAGGTTGAAAACAAGCTTGGCCAGAAAGAAAGGTGAAGCTTGCCCAAGAACTTGGTTTGCAGCCTAGGCAGGTTGCTGTTTGGTTCCAAAACAGAAGAGCCCGGTGGAAAACCAAGCAATTGGAGAGAGATTATAGTGTTCTTAAGGCCAATTATGACGCACTTAAGAACAATTATGAGTCACTCCAGCACGGCAACGAAGCTCTACTCAAAGAGGTAAACCTGGAGAGTTTGTTACTATGGTAGTAAATCAGCATGTCACAAGTGCTGTAACTCAATAAGTTCTTATACTATGCGACCATCAAGATTGATATGAAGCTGAATTGAATCGTAAACATCCGCGAATTTTAGACCCTAGTTGATCTAAACACTTCTATTCCGATGTTTGATTGGTTTTGTGATATGGGCAGTGCCGTTGAAGTAAAATTTTTATACATAATGCTCTTTCTATTGTTTGCAGATAAGAGAGTTGAAGTCAAAGCTGGACGAAGAGAACACAGAGAGCAATACATCAGTTAAAGAAGAAGCTTTGGTGTCTGAATCTGATAACAAAATTAGTAAGGAAGATACTGACGCTGTTGCTTCTGTTGCTGGATCTGAAGCAAACTACAACGGCAGCTTGAAAAACCAAAATGCCCCAGGGATCTCTGCATCTGTCGATTTCAAAGATGGATCATCAGAGAGCGACACTAGTGCGATATTGAATGAGGATGACAGCCTGAATGCTGCAAATTCGTCATCCGGGGTTCTTCCGAATCAGCCGCTTCCGATTTCACATTCGCCGACTTCACCCTCCTTCAGATTCAACTGCTCTTGCTCTTCTTCCCCATCTTCTATCAATTGCTTTAAGTTTTCAGGGTCTGGAGACATTTTAGCAAATGCCCAGAAAGCATACCAGCCGCAGTTTGTGAAGATGGAAGATCATGACGTCTTTAGTGGAGAAGAGGCCTGCAACTACTTCTCATATGATCCTGCTCCATCTCTTCACTGGTATTGTCCAGATCAATGGACGTGACGTAGAAGGGAAAAATCGAGTGCGGTAAGAATGAGGATTTCTATTAAGAATAGCTGTTTGTACAAATTGAATGTCCTTCAGGGCTGATTAACTATGTGAGAGGAAGAGAGGCAGAATCTAATACGGAGGTGGGAGTTCTTGAAGCCTTGAAGGGTTACGGTTTAGAGGTATGTGTACGCCATGCGGGAATGATTAGACAGTAATTGTAGCAGATGCTGTAAAAAGCCCCGGTTGGTTGAGGTTTTGGGGTTGGGGTAGGGGAAAAAATAATGGTGAAATAAATATGGGCTTGAGCTCTTTTTCAGATATCTTGAATAGTCTATTGTGATTTCTTTTGCCTTTGGTAAATTATCAGGATGGGGTTATACTTAAATATTAGGTCTTCGGAAAGAGCAGAACAACTGTGCTGTGGTTATTTTTCTTATAAAAAAGTTATCTTTTTAAAAAACAAACCTGATGCAATTATGCAAAAATGACATTAAAAATTGAAGTTTTCAATTTATAGTGCTATATAGATAATGGTAATAAATGGATCATACCAAGTTTAAATTTTTATCGTCAAAATGAGAAAAATTATGAGTTATAAATATAAGACTTAAATTATACATAATTAGTTATTAATTATAAATTATACATAATTAGTTATTAATTATACAAAATTACATATAAATATATTCAAATTTATAGCAAATAAATAATCATTAGTAAAATATTAGACCATTTAGAAGATTAAGATGGATAATAGAGAGAATAAAGGAAATATTTATAGATATTTTTATTTAAAGGTGCTTTAATACTTAGATTTATTTTATAGGGAAAAAAATGAGTAACGGTCATCTAATAATTTATATATATATATATATATATATATATATATGCATGTGTGTGAAAAAATGGTTAGAATCATGGGTTAGTAAAGCACATGGGCTAGTGAAGAGTGACTTAGAATGGTGTGAGGCATTGGTTCATACTTGACATGTGATGGACCGACTTTTAATCCACCACATAAAGCCTCCGTCAAGTCTAAAATTTCTTAATGGTCGATAATTAGGTGGACATAAAAATTTCTTTCTTCTTTCAAACCCAAGATCATCTAGAAATTATTAATTTCATTTATCCAAAACAAACACGGAAACATGCTAACATCATAGGTTCATATCAATGGAACAATATTACATGTATCCTCAAAATATCAAAAGACAACATGAGTAAATCTCTTCAAAAAGTACACTCCCGGCCCAGCTAAGCCACTTAGCTACACCATAAAGATTCTACTCAACTCCGACCTCCATGAGCCTTTCGTCATCCGAAAATAACAAGAATGAATTACCAGCGTGAAAATACGCATGCGTGGAAAACAGAGAACATGTCATATACATATATAGCGAATATAATTTAGCATACGAAAATCATCATATCTTTTAGTTCAGAATTTTCTAGTCTTTTTTTTCTTTGTCTTGTTTCTGAAAACTCGTAAAAACCATTGAAATTCTTATCATCTTTAGGGGACCGGACGAGCGGACAACATCGAGGACGGGTTGTGTAACCCCACAACTAAAGCCTTATCCCTCATTATGCTCCCGGGCGGGAGGTAATGCCTTTAACCCGGCATACGGGCCGTAGTCCATAGTTCTTATGCCACGAGAAAGTCCCCTCCTGTGGCAGGGAGGCAATCCTCGAGTGTCACTCCAATATCCTTCATCCATCTTTAGCAATGTGAAGTTTAATGGAACTCGGTTCATAGTTCTTGTTCTTTAATGGCCATTCATCATAATTCGAAAGTCAAAAGTCATAGAGTTCCACTTGCTGTCCATATTACATGCATTTCCATGTTTATATATACATAGGCCGGAGTTCTTTTTCATGTAGAGGGTAGGAGTTCTTAATAGGACTTCTTTTATCAAATAGGAGAGCTTTACAAGCGAAATTCTTTTACATAAAAACCGAAGTCTTTCTGGTCGGAGTTCTTTTACATAGACGGAGTTCTTTTACACATAAATAGGAGTTCCAAAAGGCGGAGTTATTTCAAAGCGAAGTTCTTTTGTTAAAGGCCAGAGTTCTTGGATCATGAGTTGTTATCAAAAGCAGGAGTAAAAAGCGGGAGTTCTCTTTTCTACGGTAGGTAGGAGTTCTTTTTTCAAACAAAGGCGGAGTTCTTTTTCATGCGAGCGGGTATTTTTCATCAAAAGTCCTGAGTTCTTTTTCATAACAGGACAGAGTGTTTTTCATAAAAAGTCCGGAGTTCTTTTTCATAACAGGACGGAGTGTTTTTCATCAAAAGTTCGGAGTTTTTTTTTTATAATAGAACAGAGTGCTTTTCTTTTCAAAGGGACGGGTGCTTTTCTTTTCAATATCCGAAGTGCTTTTCTTTTTAAAATTCGGAGTGCTTTTCTATTCAAAATCTGAAGCTCTAAAATCCAGAGTTCAATTTCTTTCAATTTCCAAAGTTCTAAAATCCGGAGTTCAATTTCTTTCAAAATCCGAAGCTCTAAAATTCGGAGTTCATTTTCTTTCAATTTTCGAAGCTCTAAAATCCGGAGTTCAGTTTCTTTCAAAATCCGAAGCTCTAAAATCTGTAGTTCATTTTCTTTAAATTTAGAAGCTCTAAAATCGGAGTTCATTTTCTTTAAGTTTCAGCTCTAAAATTCGGAGTGACTTTTCTTTTAAAAATACGGAGCTCTAAGGTAGGAGTGACTTTCTAAAGAGGACGAGGAATACTTTGTTCATAAAAGACTGGAGTTCTTTGGACGGAGTTCTTTTCTTTAATGATATAATTAACACAGTTTATTTAAATCGACAGAAAATCATTCTTCCGGCAGAACAAAACCAAACATCATAAAGTCTTTTCCTTAAACATGCAATTATCGAACAATAATCATACTTCAAGCATCAGACATAAAAGGAATAGAATAATATCATATAAGTTCATATAATATCAAATATACTAGCGTAGAAATCATGCATAATCATGAACTTGAAAACGGGAGTGAGTATCTTGCCTGGATTCCTTTTTCTTTGCCTTGAACTTTTCAGTCTTTCTTTACCAAAAATTCTACTGAGTGCATTTTTCTGATGTTCTCTAGTCCTTATTTATAGCCCGAAGTTTTGGTGGTCGTCATTTATGGCTCTACATTTTCCAAGGAGTATCATTTATGATTTTTACATTTTTCAAAGAATGACATTTATGATTTTACCTTTTCAAAAAGTTTCGGGATTAGCTAGATTATTTATAGCCGTGCAATACCAAAGTCCTGAGTCATAAATTTTCCTTGACCGGTTAAGTCTTTCTATCAATATCACTCCGGCTCCTTCATCAACATCAACTTCGGCTTTCTTCTCCAATAATCTTACTTCAGCCTCACACAAATCAATCCGGGCTTCAAGGCCACTTCGGCCTTACTTCACACAATTCTACTTTGGCCTTTTATCAAAGAAATCCGGACTGATTTTTATCAATGAAATCCGGACTTCTTTTCACCAAAGAAATCCGGACTTCTTTTCACCTAAGAAATCCGGAGTAGATTTTTATCAAGGAAATCTGGGCTTCTTTTCGTCAAGAAATATTCCGGACTTCTTTTCATCAAGCAAGGCCGATCTTGATTTCATCTTCAGGCCAAGTTACTTTATTACATTTTTCGGTCAACCAGCGTTGATCGGACTCGATGACTGGAATTTTCTATATTTTAAAATCTGGGTTGTTATAATCTCCCCCATTTATAGAAATTTCGTCCTCGAAATTTTAAATAAAGTTACTAACCTCGAGAAAATAAATAGGGGTATTTGTTCCGAATCTCTTCCTCTTGTTCCCAAGTTACCTATTCGGGTGTGTGATTCTTCTAGAGCACCTTTATTAGAGCGATTGATTTGGTGCGTAGTCTCTGTTCCCTTCGATCCAAGATTTTCACTGGTTCTTCTATATAGGACAAGTCCTTGTCGATCGTCAAAGGTTCATACTCAATTATGAGTAGGATCATAGATATACTTTCAAAGTATTGATACATGAAACACGTCATGTACGCTAAGATTTGGAGGTAGTGCAAGTACGCAAGCTACTTCTCCGATCCTTTCTAGAATTTCAAAGGAGCCCGATAAATCGTGGCTTGACTTCCCTTTTACCCGAATCTGTATTTCCCCTTGGATGGCGATACCTTTAGGAATACAAAATCGCCTTTTCCAAATTCTAATGCGAGATCTCCTCAGTCTGCAAACTTTTGTCTTTCAGGAGCTACTCTG